>CM019063.1:136679012-137004012 GCA_009667805.1 Leptobrachium leishanense | reverse complement strand
TCAACCCCTTAAAGACTACCACTCTGAAGAACAGAGGTTCATTCAAGTGTTTTCAATCAGGTATTAAAAACACCTGTGGATGTCACGGAGCAGCAATAAAGCATAATAAGCACCAATTAGGCAGTTTTAAAATGACTGTGATACTCAGCTCCTTCTAGACATTTAGTGGTGTGGTTACAAACATGGTGAAGTCAAGAGAATGGTCCAGGAAGACAAGAGAAGAGGTGATTACTATTCACAGGAAGGGCAATGGCTATAAGAAGATTGCAAAGATGTTAAACATACCAAGAGAGACCATAGGAAGCATCATTCGCAAATTCAAGGCAAAGGGCACTGTTGAAACGCTACCTGGTCGTGGCAGAAAGAAGATGCTGACTTCGACTGCTGTGCGCTACCTGAAGCGTAGAGTGGGGAAAAGTCCCCGTGTGACTGCTGAGGAACTGAGAAAAGATTTGTCAGATGTGGGTACTGAAGTTTCAGCTCAGACAATACGGTGCACACTGCGTAATGAAGGCCTCCATGCCAGAACTCCCAGGCGCACCCCCTTGCTGTCTCCAAAGAATAAGAAGAGTCGACTGCAGTATGCCAAAAGTCATGTGGGCAAACCACGAAGTTTTGGGATAGTGTTCCGTGGACTTATGAAACAAAATTAGAACTGTTTGGGCCCATGGATCAACGCTATGTTTTGGAGGAGGAAGAACAAGGCCTATGAAGAAAAGAACACCTTGCCTACTGTGAAGCATGGCGGGGGGTCAATCATGCTTTGAGGCTGTTTTGCTTCTGCAGGTACAGGGAAGCTTCAGCGTGTGCAAGGTACCATGAATTCTCTTCAGTACCAGGAGATATTGGATGACAATGTGATGCAGTCCGTCACAAACCTGAGGCTTGGGAGACGTTGGACCTTTCAACAGGACAATGATGCCAAGCATACCTCCAAGTCCACTAGAGCATGGTTGCAGATTAAAGGCTGGAACATTTTGGAGTGGCCATCGCAGTCACCAGACTTAAATCCGATTGAGAACCTCTGGTGGGACTTAAAGAAAGCAGTTGCAGTGCGCAAGCCTATGACGAATGGGCGAAGATACCCGTAGATCGCTGCAAGACACTTGTGTCAAGCTATGCTTCACGTTTAAAAGCTGTTATAACTGTAAAAGGATGTTGTACGAAGTACTAAGATTGAATGTCACTTGGGGGTTTAATAAAACTGATAATGATGTGAGCACAGAAAAGACATTTGTGGTTATTTCATTATAAATGTTATGTTATATTTGTCTGACCTACACGTGCCTCTTTGATTTAATTGTAAGCAAGATGACTGAATGATCAAAATCAATGTCAAACTGGCCAAAACACTCAATTTCAGTGGGGGTTGAATAATTTTGAACACAACTGTGTGTATATATATATTATATATATATAATTACACATTCCCACACACCATTTTTGCTCTTAAATAATTGGACCGATCAGTCAAATTATTTGTCTTGTGTTTTAGGTGTAAAAACTCATTTTTTTCTTCCTCTGTTATGCTACTCCTCCCCTACTCCCATAACGTTCAGGGCTTCCAGAATACTAAAGACCCTGCATCTCTCTCATACAAGCTGCATGAAATATAATGGGCGATGGTCAAAAAGAAAAGTCCTGTAATAACTACCACACATTTTGCATCACTGGGAAATAGCATACATTTTTTCCATAGTCTGTGTTGCTGCAGCAGTTCGGAGACAGGATGATTTCCGCATGCAGAATGTGCTGAGATCATTGAGTTATTTGTTGACTGGCAGGCAGGAAATTCAAATCCCGTCTGCCTGGTGACACTTGTGTGCTCAAACGAACCTCCTTTACTACACATAAGCATGTAATTTACTGATCTGATCACATTGATGCATGCGAGAAGGATCTGGCACCTATCGTGGACATCTAGCGTAGTGGGCTGACCTCTTGGATGTCGACACTGTGAGTCCTCCCTCGGCCCAATGTTATTGGGCGTGGACACGATGGCCATTTGACAGGGTATACCCTCCTTTTATATAGGGCAGCATTTTTTCACTGACCTATATAATGTAAAAAAAAAGAGATTCAATTTTAAAATTTAATCTGTCCACCACTTGATTGTGGCATGCCACAGTGAGGATGGCTATGAGCAGAAAGCCACCCTACAGGACCGCCCTCTCTAGGAGTGCTGTATCGTCTGTCGCAATCTGATTGACAGCCAGTGCAGCACACAGACTGTAGTGCAGCACACAGTGCCAGTGCAGCACACAGAGGGCTGTTCTGTAGGATGACTCTCTGCTCGTAGTGCTCCTTCCCCCTGGTGATATGGCATATCGGCTCCGGGGGAGGGAGAAATTTTTAAACCGTATAGCTCGGCTTTTTACATTCTATCGGTCAGCAAAAAACGCTTACCCTATATAAAGGGAGAGGTGCCCTGTCAAATGAGCAAAAGTCATTTTGCCCATGATAGCTGTGCTCTGTCTGGAGATTTTTCTTCTGTGGCTTCCCTATGTTAAGTAAGTTTTCACCTTGGCAATCCCTTTTCTCCTGCAGATGATGATAAAGCATGTATCCTGCTACCATACAAATTATATTGGCGATAGCTACCCCCTCCTCATTTCTCCATGTACAGATGAAGCATGCAGCCAGAATGGCAGCTCTTCATTCAGCGAGTGACAGGCTGCAGGAGGGGAGGGTGAGTTCCTTCACTGCTTCACATCTCTGGTATGAATAGACAAAGATGTGAAGCAGGGACGAGCAGCATCTGCTTACTCTGACTACAAGTCACACAGGTATTGGATAATACTGACAGGAGAGCCTCTGCCTCCCCTCCCTCCAGTGACTGAATGACCATGATTTACTTGAACTTGTTCGAATCCTCAGACCTGATGCAGGCGGAGGCCTGTCCGGACTGGATTTTCACGTCCGTTTTTCCATTTGCTCAAGAGAAGTTCAGAATAATAGATTTTCATAAGATTTAAATCACAGATATTCGTGTATATAGCTAAGGGAAAAATTAACCTTTTTTAATTGAAATTAGAAATATATTGTAAGCCGATGATTGAACAAAACTGAAGTGAAATGTAATGGATAATTGGGCGACTGGCAAATGTGGAAGAAAAAAAAAAGTCCTGTAATAACCACCATTCCTATGGCATTCACAAAATGACTTTAGGGGTTATTCACTAAACACTGCTGTTTCAGTTCAGTAACAGTGGATTATCTCCGATGAACAATGGTTGTGTAACAACAGTCACTGTGAATTCTCTAAACTGGGAATTTATGAAGTGAGCAATAGTTGAACAGTTTAAATCAAAGGGACATCTGTCCATCAACCAGTGTTTGATTTCTTGTTACAAATGTAGCAGTATCTCATATTCCATCTCCCTGCCTGGCAGAGGATTCTTTAAGTGAACCTGTCACGTCAAGGAACAGGTATAGTCATAACATCTCATTTAGAAAGGCAATTAGTGTACCTCACAGAGAACCAGGGAATCTGTGGAGGTCAAAATAAAGGTAAGGAGGGGGAAGAAACACTCTTGCCTATTACAGGGACTAAGCCACATTAAACAATAGGAAGTAGGAATAAAAAGGATGGCTTAATTACACCACCCTTGGAAGAGTGTTAAAGGTTCTCGTCCCCTTTCGTTTTCCTTTTATATAAATGTGCAAATAGCCTTAACTAATAAAGTGATTGATACTGCAGAGAAGTGCTTCCACCCTTTGTGCAGAATTCATATGCTGCAGGAAATTATACTGTCTTATTGACTTGCTTTTCCCATGCAGCTTGCATACTGCAGGGAAGAATTTCCACATACTTTCCATTAACATGTAGAAGTTATGTGTAGTATGTTGGGAAGCCTGGAGGATTTTACAGGGAACTTTATTATCCCAATTGTTACATTTATTGTATCAAGAGCTAAGAATTTGGTTATTTTCCATAAATTTTAGGACACAATGCTGCAAGTTCTGGAAAATAAATAAGGCTGGCCTTCTGCTGACATCGTATTTGTGCAATGGTTCGATCATCCGATATCCTCTGAAGTCGTCCAACCGATCCTACAACATGCAGGTGAATCGGTCCACTTCCTCTGCATCAGATTGCCATTAGAATACTTGAGACTATTTTATGAGATTACAACTGATAAGCCATAGGGATGAGCGGTTCGGGTTCGGACAGTTCGGAGTTTGGCCCGAACTTAGCCTGTTCGGGTAGATCGCGAACTCCGAACATTTCCGGGTGTTCGGTGCATGTTCGAGTCCACAATGCATCACAATGGCCCACAATGCATTTTCCCACTGGCCTGAAGCTCGTAATTGGCTACAGCCTTGCACCTGACCACAGGTCTGGTGCAGGACAGGTTCAACAGTATGCCAATCACCGCTCAGAGTTCTGATTGGGCAAATTTTGCCCAATCATGGGCTCACAGAGCTAAGTCCCGCAGCACACTATATAACGTTTCCACACGCCAATTCTGCATGCATTTCAGAGGAGATTGTTGTGTGTTGTTACTGCCGGTCTGCCACGCTACTGGGGGGGGTCTCGTTTCTACAAAATATCAGGGAATTGATATATGTGTCTTGTCAATGTGCCAGCAAGTTTTTCTGGGGCTCACTAATTTCTTTAAAACATTTGTGAATTGAGGTGATCTGTGTCTTGTCACACAGCCAGTACCACACAGTATTTTGGGGCTCACTAATTTCTTTAAAACATTTGTGAATTGAGGTGATCTTCTGTGTCTTGTCACACAGCCAGTACCATGCAGTTTTTTTGGGGTCACTAATTTCTACAAAATATTTGGCAATTGTTATAATCCATGTGTTCTCACTGGCTGCCACCCATCAAGGGGTCTCACTGATTTATAAGAGGTTTCACTGCCACCCATCAAAGGGTCTCACTGAATTATAGGAGGTTTCACTGCCACCCGTCAAAGGGTCTCACTGATTTATAAGAGGTTTCACTGCCACCCATCAAAGGGTCTCACTGATTTATAGGCGGTTTCACTGCCGCCCATCAAGGGGTCTCACTGCATTTTAGGAGGTTTCTGCAAATTGTAATCTGTGTCTTGTCACTGTTGCCAGCTATCAGGGGGTCCTATCAGGGGGTTTCACTGACTTGTAGCAGATTTCTGCAAATCGTAGTTTGTGTCTTGTCACTGGCACCCATCAGGGGGTCTCAAAGATTTATAGGAGGTTTCTGCGAATTGTAATCTGTGTCTTGTCACTGGCTGCCAGCTATCAGGGTGTCTCACTGAGTTATACCAGAGTTCTGTAAATCTTTAATCTTTATACCAGAGTTGAATCAGAGTTATGTATATATTTAATCTATATATCACTCACCATGTCTGAAAGGACAGGCAGACGCTCCCAGACACAGATAAGAGGGCAAGCAGCCCCTGTGTCGGGAGGCTGTACCTCTGGTCGTGGTGGTGGACGTGGTGCATCCTCTGCAGGGGCACGCTTGTCCTTTATAACTGGTGCTGGCCGTCTTCTTAACCTGCAGCAACATACAGAGGATTTGGTGGATTGGCTAGCCAGGCCATCCTCATCCTCCGGGTCCTCTGCCAGCCAGGCTTCTAGTGCTTTACAGTCCACCTCAGCTGCCAAAGCATCTAATGCAGCCTCCATGTCCACAGCTACTCCTGCCGTAGCCTCGCTATCACACACAGAGGAGTCAGCTGAATTGTTTGACTACAATGACAGTGACATGCTGCTTGAGGATGCGCAGCAACTACAGTGCTCTGATTCAATCTCTGAGGTTGAGCAAGGGAGTATAATCAACCTAGAGGAAGGGGATGCCAGTGATGACACACTAATAACTGGCACTCATGTTGCCCCAGCAGCTGCAGCATACTGCTAAGTTGGCTCCAGTGACGAGGAGATGGGGGTGAAGATGACATCGATGATGAGGTCACTGACTCCACCTGGGTGCCAGATCGAACTGAGGAATCAAGTGAGGAGGAAGGGGAGGAGGAGGAACAGCAAACACGAGACACAACATCCTCTGTGACCAACCGTAGCACTAGCCAGTCCAAGGCATCAGATGTCAGAGCTGCTCCGGTGCAGAGCGCTGTTGTCTCAAAGAACACATGCAGGAACTCTGCTGTCTGGGAGTTCTTTAAGAAATGTGCAGCAGACCCCACCGTTGCTATTTGTAATCTGTCAGAGGAGGCTGAAGCGTGGGCTAAACAACGGACACTTGGGTACCACGTGCTTGAGGCGACATATGACCACCCGCCATGCATCCCGTTGGCGCAAAACGTTGCGTAGGTCCTCCTCCTCCTCATCTGTCTCTACCCCACTGTATGTCCTGCCATGTCATTGTCTGCAACCTCCGACAGGGATGATGCTACAGTAATGGATGTACCAGGTCCTTCCTCACAATGTGATATCCTCCCAGCAGCTGAAGATTTACGCAGTCAGATTACGTTGCCGCAGCTGCTGCTGCGTAAGAAAAAATATAGTCCCAACCGTCCCCAAGCACAGCGTCTAAATGCCAGCTTAGCAAAATTACTCGCATTGCAGCTGCTGCCTTTCCAGCTGGTGGACTCTGCTCTCTTCCGTGAATTTGCTGAATGTGCTGTACCACAGTGGCAGGTTCCAAAACGCCATTACTTTTCACGCAAGGCCATTCCAGCACTATACCAGCACGTGGAAGGCAATGTTATCCAGTCATTGGGAAAGGCAGTCAGCAGCAAGGTGCATGTGACTTTAGACACGTGGTCCAGCAAGCATGGACAGGGTCGTTACATTTCCTTCACAGCACACTGGGTAACTCTGATTGCAGCTGGGAGGGATCCAAGACAGGGCTGTGTGCTGGAGCTTGTTCATCCGCCACGCCTCCAGAAAGCTGCTTGTATGAGGTCTGTCTGCTCCACCACCACCACCTCTCCCTCTTCCTCCTCCTCCTTCTCCTTCTCTGTCTCTGGTGAAGTGGCAGTTAAACCGATGCCTGACAGGGTCTACGCAATGGCTCAAGCAAAAAGAAGCCATACTGTACTTGAGCTGGTTTGTTTAGGGGACAGGAGCCACACCGGGCCAGAAATTCTGTCAGCTCTGCAGGGCCAGGTGCAGAGATGGTTAACACCACGCCAGCTTGAGCTGGGAATGATTGTCTGTGATAATGTCAGCAACCTTTTCTCCGCCCTACGCAAGGGTAAATTGACGCATGTACCATGCCTAGCACACGTCCTAAATCTAGTGGTACAACGTTTCCTAACCAAGTACCCAGGGCTGCCAGAGCTTCTCAGCTAGGCCAGAAAAGTCTGCAGCCACTTCAGACGGTCATTCCCAGCAAGCGTTCGCCTGGCAGAAATTCAAAGAGAATTCCACCTTCCCACAAACTGTCTGATCTGTGACATGCCCACCAGGTGGATCTCAACATTAGCAATGCTGCAGCGTCTGCACAAGCAGCAGATGGCCATCAATGAGTACCTGTGTGAGTATGGCTTTTGTTTTTAAGTGTTTCTATACATCCTACAAATCCGCCACTTCACGGGCATGTTATGGGGACCTCCTAGGCACGATATTTGAAGGAAGTTTTCGTTTTTATTTTTAACCCTTATTTCATGGAAAACTCACTGTCCCTTTAAAAATGTATTTTTTTTTTACTTTTTGTCCTTGTTTCCTGTCCCCCAGGGCACTACCCGGACCCCCATACACCTTTTATGGCAAATATGTAGCATATATGCCCTCTTGGAGGGCAATCTAAAAACCAAATTTTCAGCCCCATTGACTTGCATGGGGTTCGGGTTCGGACCTGAACATTTGGAAAAATTCTGGTTCGGGCCCGAACCGAACTTGGGGGGTGTTCGGCTCATCCCTAATTAGCAATAGTTTCAATTTTCATAGATTTTTGTCAGATGAAATCTGGCGATCTGTTACAATTTACATGAAAAGGATGCACTGATGCATTAAATGTAACAATTGCATTTGGAAGTCTCTGGAGTGCTAGTCGTTATCCTCCAGCTACTTGTACATATGGAGATTCACACATGTTATACCTGTACAGTACTGCAGGTATAGTTTAAGTGCTTTCTATGTTAGATGAAATATTTTAAATGCTAATATCTTCCTATTGGAATGACTTCTCTGGCTGAAATTTAGCAGTAAGATCTAGCCTGAGTTACAAAACTGGAAAATTTCATGCAATTTAAGTAGTTTTTGAATTATTGAAGACTAAAAATGTTTTTTTAAGCAGATAATTCCATCGATTTAACACTGGGAGTTTTGTCACACATTTATTCAGAAATGGCTGCAACACTAAACTTTAAATTTTGCACAGTAATAGATCTTGTGGAGAGCTGGTGCCCTTTCATTGATGTATTTGTAGTTTTGTTAGTTTTATTTAAAGGGATACTCTAGGCAACATGACCACCTAAGTATGCCCTTTTCTTTACTCACCCTTCCGTCGATCGGCTGAAACAGATGAGAGACGCGGAGGACTTTCCTCCGCCCTCCCAGCTGTCAGTCAGCAGAGCGGGATTTGTGTTTCCCGCTTCTGCCGACTATTGCCGAGTAGGAGACGTCATCACGTTGAAGCTGGCAGGAGCGAGCCGTCGGCAAAAGTCAGCGGCTGGGATTAGTGTTGCGCGCATCCTCTTGCGCGTAACACTAATCAAAGAAGGTGGAGCGGTCAAAGAAGGTGTGGCATGCGCAGAGTTCCGGGTTGAAGTGAAAGAGGAGGGAGGCGAAATAGGCGGATTAGAAAAAAAACGCCGTATGAAAATGCCTCAGTTTTAAGGTAAGTATAACATTTAAAAAAAATTTTTTAAAAAAAATGTAGAACGACTAGGTAGGGCAGTAGCATTTGTATACTGGAAAAAAAAGGGGGGGGTCATTTGCAGTTTAGAGTGTTCCTTTAGGCTAGGGTCAGACTAGCGCACTTTAAACGTGCGTTCTGGCGCACTTAATTACGGCCGCACTAGCAGCAAATGACGGGCAATGATGGCCAATATACGAAGTACGGTCGCACGAAAGTCCGGCCGCGCAACGCAAGTGGCAAACGAACGCATTTTGTCGAACGTCAAACCGCTAGTACGGTCGTACAGAGTGCGCTGCGGCCGCATAGCGGCGTGTGTGCGTGATTTTGAGATGTCAGACACTGCTAATGTCCGGCCAACATAACGTCCAGATGCAAAAAGTGTTTTATTGATGATCCGTACAAAATCACGAACGCAAATGCGCATTGTATGACCGCTATCGCGTACTCCGTGAAAAAATGCGTCCATTCGTTCGAACGCACTTTTTCACAGACAACGCGAAAATGCGTTCGTCTGACCCTAGCCTTAAGAATGGACACCAAGATGGCCACAATAAGGCTGGCTGTCCACTGGGTCTGTATTTTTGCAATGGTGCAAATATCCTATATCGTCTGAAGTCGTCCAACCGATCCCATAACATGGATTTGAATCAGCCCTCTTCCTCTGCATCTGACCACCATCGTACAACTTCAAACGATATTTTTGTGACAACAGAATAGTGATCTTTACATTTGAAGGGGATTTGTCAGATGAAATTGGACGATCCGGTACAATTTACATGAACAAAAAGAAATTGTATAGTTAAACCACGGCAAGGAAATTGTCCCATAAAGAAGAGATTCAATGTAAAAAATATTTTTATTTTTTATTCATCCGTTTATTCTTTTCATCTGCAGCAAAAATCTGCAGTCTTTATTGTTACTGATTTTTTTTTAGGTCTTTATCTGGATTTTTTTAGGCAAAATTTTGGGTTCACATTTTTATTTTTATATAAGGACTATTTTTTTTCCGTTGCCAAATGCAGTTTTTTTTCTCTCTAAAGGCAGGCTGCATTCAGCGTTGCTGTCCTTGGTGCTGAAACCTGTTTCAGCACCAGGGGCTGCATTCCGTCGGGGGGGGGGGACTCTGTTTCAGCACCAAGGACAGGTTTCTTTTATCTCCCCCCTGATGGGGCTTTGCACTGAGGTATGGCCCTTCAAGTAGCAGTGGGGACTCTCAGGTATGTATAGCAGGGGTTCGGCTGCGATTGATTTGTGAACATATAGCAATTTCTCCTCAGGGCTGCTTCTTTGTTTACGAAGATCAACAGGGTTTGTGATGAACTGGAACTTTATTGTTCCCCAGGTGCAGTGGAACTCTGAGTACTCTGCATTTATATATGTCTATCCAATGTTAGGTGGTGTTTGTATTTTTTATTCAGTAAATAAAAGATGTGTTTTAATGATTGCTATTAGGGATAGTATCCACTTGGAGCTATTAGTGATTGGCAACATGGTCCCTGGATTTGTCAAGCCTGACATTAATATGTGTCACAGGAACCGAGCATGGTTTGCGCCACGTGTGAGCCCAATATGCAGTGAGACATATGAGAGGCAGGTTGCAGGGCAAAGTAAGGTCTTTATTTAAATGAAACACAGTGTAGAAGCAAATAAATAGGAGAACTGAACCAAGAGGTATAGAGGGCGAGGTAGGCAATGAACTAAAGCAGAGAGAAGACACAGGAAAAGGGTCTGAAGTAATAGAAGGATGGCTGAGCCTAATGGGAGTAGAGGTAAGAAACTAGATACTACAGGGAGTTAAAGATAGGGGGAGGCAAGGAGCATAACCGGAGAAAGGATAGACAGAAACCCAAGATGAATAAGCACAGAACCAATAGTATAAGCAGGGCAAGAGTAATAGTGCAGGCACTGGATAGAATCACAGATAATACTGACAGAGGAATGAAACAGAGTAACCAAGGGAACTAAACTAAAGTCCGTGGCAAAGGTATTCAGATAGGGGGCAGGGAATATCGTGGTCAGATTTCCAAGCAGAGGTTGTGGGAGGCAGAAGAGTACTCAAAAGTCCAAGCAAAGGGGTCTGGTACACTTGTAATCCAGCAGATGGGGAACAACAGATAAAGGTACCGGTAGGTATGGCAGAAGGAGTCCAGATGTGGTTGTCGGGTAGGGATGCCGGATGGGTTCTTGACAAAGTAGCAGATGAGGACCGGTAGAGTAGCCAGATATGTATTCAGTAGGATCAGGAACAGGGAGCTTTACAATAAACAGGTTAGCTTGGTTGCACAGTTCTGACTTCAATGAGGAAGTATCCAAAGGAGGGTGGAAGTTCCTCTTAAGGAGGCCTCATTAATGTGACATGAGATGATCCTGAGGCCTCCCTGGAACCAGCACAGAATTTAGTCATATTCCCAGAAATCTGTATTTAACAAGGTTAACAGGCATACTTTAGTAAGAGGCACCGCGGGTCTTGGTCTACCGATGGGGCGAAAGGCCTGACAATGTGACCATGTTTTGTTTATTTTCCAAATCGTCATTTGTTATTCCTACACTGTGAATTGTTCATCTTAAACAGAGAAAATAAAAAGCGTAAAATGATTTCCACCCATAAAGTTACATGTATAGGTTGTAACGGAGTGCCAGTAGAACCTGCCAGGATGGCAGGAAAAGATATTGATGGCAGATACATTCCTCCACGAATGCTTAGATTTATCATCTAAGGTACTGCTAGTATAGATTTGAAGGTAAAGACCCATAGCTCTTTACCTTGTATGGGTAGAACAGATTCTGGAGCTGGTGTTACTAGGAATTTAATTAGCTCTGGGTGGGACAGGGATTCATTTAATGTGCAGCTGCACCTAGCAGTGTGTGTGTGTGTGTGTGTGTCAGTGCATGGAGAGACGGTGTGCTGAATGCAGCAACTCCTGTGTTAGGAGAATAAGTAAATCTGTCTGTGAGACAGGGTTCTATGGATGAACTATAAGCTGTTCCCTTGGAGAAAGCCAACCCAGCTCGGAGGACTGTCACTAACTAACCAGTAAGGCTCAGTGTAGCGGACTTTTATTTGTTCCTATCAATTGATTTTGGCTGGATGCCTGCAACCTTTTTGTTTTCTCTTTTTTTAATGATGGCTGTCTGAAAATTAAAGCTGGCATTTTTGTTAAAGCGACTGCTAGTTTGCCTCTATATTGAGACTGATCCCCTACAAGGTATATATGAGCATCAGAAGGATCATAAATGATTAAACCCAAGCAAAAGCCTTCACTCGTTTAGACGAACTTAAATACCACTGATAAACATTTTATAATGATTTGAATATTCAAATGTATTAATGACAAATTTACCCGCGTAATAACCTTCTCTTGCATGTAATAAAAGGCATCAAGCTCCGACCTCTCCCAGATAAATTATGAATATGTGTGTCGTGCTCTATAGGGGTCTGAAATTCTGACCTAGAAGGGTTGCTTGTTCAAAACACATAAACAGAGATCCAAGAAACCCAAGTAGAGTAATGATCGTGTTAATAGATTATATCTGAAAAATAAATTGAACCATCGCAAACTATATTTTGACAGCCGCATCTTTTTTACACTGTAATATATAGTTGTCTTGACAGGTACAGTCACGTGCAAAAATTTTTTGTAGATCCTGCTTCTAATTGTGATGTAAATTTTTAGTCCGTTAGCTAGAAAGTCCTTTTTGTGGAAGGAAAAAAACCATTTATTTGAAACATGGGATGCATAGTTTAAAAAAAATCATGTAAATGTGTCATCTGTTGTTCATTCAACGTTTGCAAAAAATTATTAAAAAAATGTTATTACAAATAATAAAGGGCCAACATATCCATAGTGTTGTACAATTGGTAGCTCAAAACCAACATAAGTGCCACACACACAATTTTATACCTTTTTTACAGTAGTAAGTGATCCCTAGAATAGGGTTACTATATGGTTAAAAAGGGAGGGGGCAGAGGGGTTAAACTATAACCAATCTTAACCCCCTTTGCACTCCCCTTTGTACTCCTGTCTGCTTTAACCCTTTAGTTTTAAACTCCCTTGGAAACCAGCACCAGGCTCTCTCCCCTGGTCCAGACATGACATGCACTCACTTTGTGTAAGACGCAGCACCTCACATGACCAAATCAAGGCAGCCAATCCAATGACTGTCAATGCTGAGCGCTTTGAAGGAGCTGGTTTCCGAAGGTCCTGAACGGAGTCTGATATCTGCGTTCAGTTTCAGGGCAGGACTGGTCCCCTGCACTTGGAGTGTTGGATCAGCCCTCTGAGACTCCTTCCCCCTGGTGGGGAGAGGGCAGAAGGCACTGGCATTGTTTGGTCACTGCATAGAGCAGTGGTGGCAAACCTTGGCATCCCAGATGTTTCAGAACTACATGTCCCTTGATTCTTGGCCAGCCTTAATGTGACAAGGTATCATGGATCATGTCGTTTCAAAACACATGGGGGGTGCGAAAGTTCACAATCGCTGGCATAGAGTGTCCCGTTAAGTACCGTACTTACGGGGAAATAACACTGTTAATTTTCTTCTATCGCTTTGTGAAAATAACAAATGTAACTTGGTACATGTTGTCCATGTGAGGTTAATTGAAAATGCTGTTTTATATTTGTGTATTTGATAATTCTTTGGTAATAAGAAAATATAAAGACGGTGAATATGCAACGTTCTGTCTTGAATGATGCTGTCCATTGGTGATGATTTTCAAATGAAAAGGTAATGGAGACTGTCGTCGGCAATTGTAACCAGGGATATTTCATAAAACCTGTTGGACTTCTACAGCAATGAACAGATCTCCAGACTGTCTACATATTTTTCATTTATCTCCCCCCCCCTTTAAATTAACTTTTCATACAAAAAAATGAAGCTGTGCTGAAATAATGAAGAAAATACTTGCCATTCTTGGAATGTGTCTTTAAAGCAGCAGGGGGGCATCCCGGGGAGGGTAAATGAAGTCAAGGGGGAATACAGTCTGAATCTTTTATTGAATCCCTGTTGGCCTTCTATATATAAGGGCTTTACCCGACTGCATTAAATAACCCTGTGCCTTTTGATCTGTTGTACTGAAAGTAGTGATTCATAAAGGCGTATTGGCAACAAGTACCAAATACGTAAGAAAAATATAAATTGCCTTTTTAAGAAAATAAAATTGTATTGGTTTTCTTATACTGTTCTTTATAATTGTCTATATTCAATGCTTTCCACTCATTTAGATTCTGCTCCTTTACCATACCTCTCAGAAACACTTCAATATATTGCCTTCACATTATGAAAGCAAATACTAGATTTGTATAAGATGTAGATTTTGACTTCTGCATTTTATTTTATTGAGGGATTTATTTAAGTAGGAAACCTACATATAAATGGGAGATGTACAGGGTTATTCAAAGAGATCTGAATGGCTGGAGAAAGGTAATCGAACGCTGAAAATCAGCGTTCGGTTACCTTTCTTGGCCATTCTGCTATCCAGAGAGCAGGCACATCGCCAAATCCTGGCGAATTGCCTGCACATTTGGTGCCTGTTCGAGGGCAGTGAAATCCCCATAAAAAAACACTGCTTCGGCTATTCAGAGAAAACAAACCAGCAGTAAAAGGTTCCTGAATTGCCCTGCCATTCGGTGGTTTCATTCGACAGGTTTATTCAGGCGAATCCCATAGCTTCATTGTTAAAAATATTCCCGTTTTAATTCAATATCTAATAAACCGTTCATTATAAAATTCTGCAGTAAAGAGTCTCTTTATTTACAGATTAATTGGGATATTTTAAGCATTTTTCTGAAAAATTTTTTAAAAAAGTTTAAGTTTACTTATTTTTTCTGTAACAGCCCTTTTCATTATCATTCCTTGGACCTCCTATGTAAATTTCAGACATTTTCGCTCAGTATTTCTTTGCAAACAGCATTTCACTTTTCAAACATTCAAGCAAACGGTTTTGCTAATTTATTGCTAACTTCATTCTAATGCGGTGTCGGGTTTTTCTGGCGTTTGCACTGTGTGTGATCGGCTTCTGCTTGGGTTTTTCCGGCGGGTTAATCCAGATGTTTTTGCGGGTTTCGGGTGCATTCGCCGGGTTTTTGTGGGGTCTTTTCGTCGGGTTTGCGGCAGCTTTTCCCTGCACTTCGACGGCCCTGTGGTGCTTGCTGAATACACCGCAGGGTCGCCGAAATGGGATTGCCGAATCGGCCCGAATTGAAGAGAACGAAAAGTCACCGAACATGCGGTGACTTTTCGATTCTCTTTGAATAACCCTGATAAATTGCAATCCAGCACCATCTCAGGGCACAATAGAATCGTCCTCTAGGGCAATCATGCCACATTCAGTCTCTTTATGCAGGTTATCGTTTATTTCAACAGCATCAAACAAACCAGTAAATAAAAACCTGGCTCGTCTGAGCACTAATATAGTGAACATCCCTCTCTATACCAGGGACTCTACTTCACTCTTAAACCAACCTTTGGTTTAACATCTCGCTAGCATGGTGTTTGGTTTAGCTACAGACTCTGCCACCTCAGGAGTTGCACCATCCTTTCTGTGTCCGTCTCTCTCCCTCTGTCTTCTCCCAAGCAGGAGCTATTTATCCCCTTGATTGCCAGGTGGGAGACAACCAAATCAGAACCAAACAAAACATACATTCCCTCCTGGGTCTAATGCCTTCCTGTAACTCCTTCACTGCTGAACTATTTCACCTGTGTGCTGAGCCTATTTTTAGTTTTTTGTGGTCATCCTGTTTAAACACTATTTGGAGTCCTGTTTTATTGTAGGACCCAGACAAATTATATATCCTTTTTTCAGCAGACTCTGCATATTCATAATATATCATTCTATGTAAACCTCATGTCCTGCCAGAATGCTATAACAAAAAAGTGAATTTCCATTCACATTTCAATCACAGCGTGTAAAATATTTTTTTTTCAAATTTCATAATCTAAGCCTTTGTGGTTATATATTGTTTTGGCCAATCATGTTAAATTTTTTTTAGAAATGGGAACATTTACTGTATTTTTCTGAGAAAATACATGATTTTAGCTAAAACAGAAAAAACTTAAATTTTCATCATGTAGCATCATTGTTCGCATAATTGAAAAGTTTAACAGTGCGGGATTATGAATAAACATAGAAAAATATATTTTTATATTTTACACATAACCTGTTCATTTTAGGTCATTGGAAAGGCCGTGCTCTAGCCTGCACCCTCAGAGCTTCACCTTGCTGTGCTCGTGTATCTCTCTCTCTCGCTCTCCCTCCTTCACCCAGGATACATTTAAGAACCTAATAATTAGTAGGTGGGAGAAACCTTGCCACAAGGACCAATTTAAAAACATGCATTGCCCTCCTGGGCTCAAATAACTCAATCCTCCTCCGCAAGTATAGGGGGAATATACATCCCATCACAAATTATCCCTTTCACCTTATCACAATATATATATATATTACACACAATTTGACTCAAATGACTCCGTGCACTGTAAGCTATGAAAAATTGAACTGTTTGAAGAACTGCCTATTTGTGATTGATTAGGTCAATCCGAAGAAAGTTTGGCGGATTAATGCTGTTTATAAATGATAATCTGTCACAAAACAAACCACAACAAATTTTGTTGGAAGCTTTGTTCTATGGTTTGTCATAGTTTCTGCTGTCCTCTTTATGTGTTATTGGTGTAGAGCAGTGGTTCCCAACCACAGTCCTCAAGTACCCCTAACAGGTCAGGTTTTCCAAATATCTGAAGCACAACACAGGTGATATGATTTGCTGCTCAGTGATTGCAGGATTCAGTTTGCATTTCCCCAAAGTGAAATGCAAAATCTGGCCTGTTGGGGGTACTTGAGGACCGAGGTTGGGAACCACTGGTGTAGAGGAACTACAAAAGCAATTTGCTTCAAAACAGATGGAAAGTCACAGACCTGTGATTGTCTGCATGGTCACTAGTTAAGATTTCATATTAAATTTATATCTGCCTGTAGTTTTTGTGATGTCCTCTGAGACTTTGGTCAGTTATTAATAAAACCTATCTGCTCCATAGGTTGGTGTGCAGCTTTAAGGATGCAGAGTTTCTGAATTCATTTGGTGGCATTTCAAGCTTTTGTTTCCGTTTCTAAAGCGAAACATTCACTGGCAAGCAAAATGGTATTAGAGTATTGAATTTTTGAGTATATTCTAGTTATGACTACAGGAGGGTGAGGATTGAGTGTCTGTAATGTAATTCATGCCAGCACCCTGCAATGTGTAAATGTAATAAGCAATGTGTCTTGCATGCAGTGTCAAACTGATGAAGTGCTTATCCCTACTTACACCGAACTAGAGTGTACAGATGTAACAAGTCCCTCCCAAAGCTATATGCTTATAGCCTGGCCTCTTGGCAACATGAGTGCCTTCCAGGTTGTGTAGTCATTTTGTATCCCAAACTTTCAAACCTCTTCAGTGGTAGGTTGTGTCAAATAATATATTGATGGTTAGTATAACCAGGTGGGCACAACAGGCAAAATAATATTCCACCTCGCAGCTTTCATTGATGGAAGTTGTTTTTCTAAGTAACAAAAAATAAAGATTTGGCCTTCAGGCATGTGTCCCTTACAATTTCAAGAGACGTGGATCCTTGATGACAGAGCACCAGGCGTTCAACCACATACGTTGGCGATATTATTTTCTGACCGGCGCTGCTCTTTTCTTAATCTTCATATTTGGCGGATAGTCATAAATCTAATGTTTGGCTAGAAATGGTTAAGATGATGCAAGGATTGGAAGAGAATTATTTGGCCGTGACTAGGAAGAGGCTTAGCTAGCCCCTACACGGAAGACTGGGCAGCTGTGGACTGGAAGATGTTGGGGCGTTTGCAGGCCAGAAGAGGTTTTCTGGGCTCAGACTTTTGGGAAGCCTTGGTTTGAAGGGCATGAATCCACTTGTCCCTTACTTTGCGATATACTAACAATTTTTGCAAATGTTCTGAGGTGATCTATAACTGAACTTGAGAAAAACCTACACATGGCAGATCACTCTGTCGGCAAGAAATGCTCTCCTTTCCGGTTGAAGATGGACACGTTCTGTTATTGAGGTATGCTTTTTTCCCTGTTCTGTTAAAGAATTGGGGATCGCCTCCGAGCTCATGATGCAGATATTGTATGTCTCCAAGAGACGCATTTTCGCCGCCTGGATCATCCCAAGCTATATGCCCCCCAATACCTAACACAATATCACTCCACGTTCAAAACTAAAGCTAGAGGGGTCACCCTGTTGATTCACAATAGAGTGGCCTTTCAAATGCATCGTATCCTTAAAGACCCGAAAGGCCGTTACATAATAGTAGTCTGCACGTTAAACTTGAGAATTTATACTCTGGTATCAATTTATGCTCCCAACGCTGCCCAATCTCAGTTTCTGTCCCAGGTCATGCAAAAGGTAACAGATATTCAATCGGGCACTCTTGTAATCTGTGGAGACTTAAACATGGGACTAGATCCCTTAAAAGACCGTTCGTCCACGGTTACATGTAGTCCGCATGGGACCTTCTCCCAGAGATTTCGACAATTGTTACATAGATATAATCTTTATGATGCTTGGGGTCTCTTACACCCCACTGAACGTGATTATACATTTCGATCCAGAGTCCACAACAGCTACTCAAGAATAGATTATTTTCTGATATCGGGCTCAGCCCTTGCATATACAATAGACTGCACTATACTGCCCCTCACTTGGTCTGACCATTCTCCAGTGGTATTGACGTTAGGCGACGCAGATCAAACTTATGCCAGGTCCCCTTGGCGACTTCGAGACGACCTTTTACTACATGAACCGGCGCGAATAGCCATACAAGCGGCCTTTAGATAATTATTTTAAAGAAAATGTGACGCCTGACATCAACCGTCTTACTATCTGGCAAACCCATAAGGCTGTAATAAGAGGGGAATGTATAAAATGGGCGACTCATCTTAGGAAGCAATATGTGTCACGCAGACTAGACCTACTTACTAAATTACAAGACCTAGACACGCGCAATAAAATGGCCCCGTCTCAAGAAATAGTAGAAGCTGTAGATTCCACTGTAGGTCTGTTGAGAGATTTGGAGGCGGAGAGCTATTTTAAAGCATTGACCAGGCGCAATGCTATGTATTACGCCCTTCAAAATAAACCTGGTAGATTTTTAGCTCTCAAACTACAACCCGCTAACACGCCCCGTAAACAAATTACCCTTAAATCCCCCACTGGACTTATATATAACCCCAAAATCATAGCGAACGAATTTGCCACCTACTACGAAAATCTATATAATTTGGATGCAAATCACACAGTCCACTGCCCTACGGTGGCAGATATAGATGCCTACCTGGAGAGAGTTCATCTTCCCTCGTTGTCCCAGACACACATTGCAAGTTTATCCTCACCTATAACGACAGATGATATTTTGAAGGCTATTAAAAACCTCCCTAAACGGAAAGCCCCGGGCCCTGACGGACTGACGGGACTGTATTACTCCACCTTCTCTTCCCAACTAGTACCTCATTTAAGTGCGAGTTTTGACGAAGCATGGGAGGGTGGCTCCTTCCCAGTAGATATGTTGAGAGCACACAATATTACCTTGCCCAAACCGGGTAAAATTCCTGACCGTTGTCCCAACCTACACCCTATCTCTCTGCTTAATATAGATGTTAAAATATTCAGCAAATTATTAGCCAACCGACTTCAACATATTCTTCCCACTCTAATAGGTTTAGATCAGGTAGGGTTTATATCGAGGCGTCAGGGATCTGACAGCACTAAAAAACTGGTTAATTTACTTGGCCTGATGGGACGTATGGACTCTTCCAGCCTGATTCTGTCACTGGACGCTGAAAAGGCCTTTGACAGGGTTAGCTGGAACTTTCTGTATCGAATTTTACACAAGTTCGGATTTCCACCCTCCTTTATAACTGCGATACAAGCTCTGTATGATTCTCCCTCTGCTAAGGTACTCTGCAGTGAGTTTGTGTCGGAGGAATTTGTAATTACTAATGGGACAAGACAAGGATGCCCACTTTCCCCACTTTTATATGCCCTGGTTTTAGAGCCTTTGGCGCAGGCCATACAACAAAATGATTCCATTTGCGGAATACAGGCAGGCCCGGTGACATATAAACTCAACCTATACGCGGACGATATCCTTTTAACCTTGACTGATCCCGATCTTTCTCTCCCTTCCCTTCAACAAGAACTGGACTTGTATAGTCAGGTTTCATATCATTTGGTAAACATATTAAAAACCCAAGCACTCCCGATTAATATGTCCCATCACCAGTTGGAAGCTCTTCGAGCCGGTTATAGGTTTGACTGTCGAACTGATTATATTGTGTACCCAGGTCTTAAAATAGCTAGAACTCCAGAGGGAATGTTTAATTATAATTACGACAGATTAATGTCAGAGGTGAAATCACAATTATATCACTGGAACCTTCGGGAGATCTCGTGGTTGGGCAAGATGGCGGCGGTGAAGATGATGGTGTTGCTGAAAATTTTATACGTTTTTCGCACTCTCCCCTTGTAGCTGCCCAAGTCCTTCCTAGATACCTTACAATCTCTCATAATGAGATATATTTGGAATCATAAAAGGCCCAGAGTACCGAAAAAATTATTGTACTACCACCACAGGGATGGAGGCCTTAATGTCAGGCAAATACATAACTATTATTGGGCCACATGTATGGCATCACTGGCTGAACTGGTTCACACCCACCCTATGCCTCAATGGCTGGTTGTAGAATATATTTTTATTCCCGGACACCCTTTGGCCGACCTATTATTCGTGCCTCGTATTAAGAGACCACGTCTGCTGAAGATCCTACCCTCCACGATTTTGTATATTAAGGCGTGGGACCGTTATGCCCACTTATTTCAAAACTACACTCCATTATCCATGGCCACACCTCTTACATCTATGTCTTACTTGCTGACTCATTTTAGAGCACGGCCCTGGATTCAATATGGGGTCACGCACCTACACCATCTGTTTTCGCTGCCGGACATCTTGTCCTTCCAAACTTTACAAATAAAATTTAAGGTACCATCCTCAATGTTTTTTGTCATACATGCAACTCCTTTCCTATTTTAAATCCAATGTAGTTATATCTAATTTACGTACCACATTGCCGCTCCTCTCGGACACTGAACTTTTTTGGCTAGACCCGCAGTCCACCACAAAACCCATCTCGTTGTTTTATCGATTGCTCAATACCCCAACTAGAATCACACGCTGGAAGTTTCACAACACTTGGGAAAAAGACCTGTCTATGTAATTTACCCCCTTGCAGTGGGCCATGGCACATTTGTTTTTGTCTGGAGCTTCAAAGTGTGCAATTCTGATTGAAACTTAACGAAAAGTATTATACTGTTGGTATCTTACGCCCTCAAGGATTTGCTGTTTTGCCCCAAACACTTCAGATGTCTGCTGGAGGTGCTTGTCTGCCCCGGGCACGATGGGCCATATCTGGTGGCACTGCCCACTGATAGCACCATTATGGAAAGATATTTCTCTCCTTGCATCGGAGGGCTTGGGCAGTCGGATACAGTGCGCACCGGAGATCTTATTGCTGGGAATGGTCCACCTCCCTCGCGCACACCTCAAAATGTTATTTATAATAGTCTCTACGACAATGTTGCTTATTGCTCGTAACTGGAAATCGGCCGTTGTCCCAACGCAACGACAAATAGCTACGTTACTAACTCAATACCGTTCCTTTGACTCTAAAGCTAACTCGGCGTGGGGTTTCCGCCCCCCCCCCCCATAACAAGACCCATGGGCCATCTGGGACATTCATAAGATTTACAAGGCGAGTGGTTTGTGATGATACCGACGATAGAGTTCTGGTTCTAGGTCACTTTCATGTGAGGTTCAAGGAGAGTTCCTTGTGTACTCTCTGCCTTGGAGAAATTGCCTTCTCCTGCTGATCTTGAGATCCCCTTCCCTTTCCCCTCCCCTGTTTATTAGGTAATTTTTCTTTTTTTTCTTTTAATTTATATGGCATTATAAAAATGTTTGAGAGATACCGCTGCATTTATTCATGATTATTTCATACGGTTGTTGTATGTTATTTACAGTGATGTTGATGTAAACACCTCAATAAAAATATTTTGAAATAAAAAATTGGGGATCTCTTATATTACCCATTAGAGTTAATAAATGATCTCCATTGTATAGAAATTAAATACAATACAATATTAATAATTTTGCTTTTAATAAATGCTGAACCCGCTGCCTTTATTTTTGCATATTTCTTCTTTTTTTTGTTAAAGCTGAAATTGCAAATAGTTATTTATATGTATGAATTCTCTCGCTCATTCTACTGAAAAATGGGTCATTCTGGAACAGTGAGAAATGTGATTGCTGAATTTCAAGCAGCTATTGCCACTCAGTTGGAACTGCTAAAAATGAAAAGAGGGTCAAACTGGCACTTGTTGCAATGTTTTATTCACTGTTGTCAGAGTTAAAGCAACTTGATGCTAGAATGCTCTTACCGGCCCACTCAGTGTTTGAAACTGTGTGATATGGAAAGCATCTTTTACTTCCCCTAGATTTTGCAGGTGATTGATATCTTGTATATCTAGTGTATTTTTCTTTTTTCTTTTCTTTGGATGACAAGTTCAATTGACCTTTCTGTTTTTCAATAACAAAAGCTTGCCGATGCTAGTCATTCACAGAACATTTTTACAATGATCCTAATCGGTCATTATATACCCTACATCAGCTGGCAAGGTCAGCACATTTCCTGTAAGCCTGAAAAGGAATATTATCACCCATTATTCTCTTTACGTTATCACAGTGGCAACTGGCGACATCTTAAGAAGTTGTGGCACTGGAAGAGCTTTATTTATTTATAAAGGATTTTACCAGGAAGGATACATTGAGATTTCTCTCGTTTTCAAGTATGTCCTGGGTTCAAGAACATTAAAATGTTACAGTTGTTACAGAAATACAAAGTAATACATGCAAGATATTAATAAAAAACAAAACAAAAAAAAAACCACAAATATACAGATTAACAGAAAATAAATATGTAGGAAATAGTCATTATGTTACATGTTTACAGGTGCATTCTGTATTGAGGTATGTTAATAGGGAGCTCTTGAGTGACTTTAGACTGGGGGAAGATTTGATGACATCTGGGAGGTTATTCCATAACTGCAGTGCTCTGTAGGAAAATGAGGATCGAGCCACTGTCTTTTTGTACTGTGGTATTGCAAGTAAGGTTCAAAGCAGGGTATTATAAATCCAAATATATTGATTTAACGTGCAGGAATTCTCTAGATCAGCATACTACTAGTTACTTCTTATTCCACAATAAACAGATTTAAACATGAATGTGCTACTGAAAACTGTACAATCTAATTTCATCCAAGAACCCACCATTAGTAGTAACTCTGTCTTTTATCCCTTTAATTGCACTTTATCTGTGGAAGCTTTACTTTTGCCGAAGGAAATAGTTTAAAAGGAAATCTTTACCTTTTGTTGTTCTTTCTGCCCTTGAAGAGAAGGCAATGTACTTTTTAAAAAAATTTTTTTATGGTGCCACATTCCTCATCTGTTGGTTCGAAGTATGGCATTGAGCATGGCAAAAATGGCCTGAGGTGGGGCAGTTTTCATAAAAGCCCCACAATATTGACATGCTCAGTTGCTCTCAAAATGTTCTTCAGGCTGGCAACGGTCGGGAAGGAGGAAGGTATTCCTGGATTATAATTAATGGTGAAGCGGCTAAACCGCAGCATTCAGAAAACCATTAAGTTTGATTTTGTAAAAATTGCTCCCTACAGAAATGTGTTAATAGCTTTAACTAATACCAAGTGATTTTATTATTTCATACTTTGTTGGTGGGACAATAACCCATCAGTCCCTGTGTCTTAAATTGTTGATATTCAGAAATTGTGATAGTTTTGTGGCATTCAGGTAATGGAGTGGTGCCTATTCACTCTTAAATACAAAGATTGTAACCACCGTCGCTATACACTAGGCCGGAAGTAAGGTGGATAAATTGTTGCTAGTTTTAATAGTAATAGTTTTATCATTTTATATAGTGCCAACAGCTTCTGCGGCACTTTACAATAAAGATTGGAGAATAAAATAACACCTTTAGAAACTAATTCGTTTACAGTCTATAATTTGCAAATTCTATGATTTAGTAATAAGTAAAGGACTGGCTTGGTGTTGTACACTTTTTGAGTTTTATACTTTACGGCTATTCCTTTATTTTACCTTTTTCCTCTATTGTTAGGGGAGACAAAAGCGAATAAACCCAAAACCGCTGTAACATTAATTCAGGGCTTGACAAATTTGCTTTGAATCTAGGAGCCGGATAAAAAGTTAGGAGCCATTTATTTTTTATGGCAATAAGTGAGTGATAGTCTCCAGTCTCTGCCTCTGTCACGGTTATTACATTTTGAAATGTATGAAGTTCTTAAGGATCCTAAGAAGGTTATTAGGAAAAATCGGAGAGGCGTAACTGTGTGTAAACCTGTGTTGTGCATCTCTAAAGATACACATCAAACATAAGGTGTGCTGTGCTGCGCATTCATGTGTCTCGGGTCTATTCAAAGAAAGGTGAAACTCAAGAGAATGACTGGAGAAGTGAAAATTCTAGGTGAAAATAGCCAAACCAGAAAAATTATACCATTTATCTCAATTTCCAAATCGGCTATTTGGTCTAGATTGTTCTCTTCTCCTGCCAGTTCTCCTGGTTTTCACCTTTCTCTGAATAACCCTGACAGTGTGATGCCTGGGGGAGCTGTGGGGGAAGCTGGCTATCCGCGACAGCATGAGGCAGAGCCCTCCAGAGCTGCTGGGCAGATGCTACAATAAAGACTTCTCACACTTGTGCCAAGAGTGAACAGGCTGACAAAAGCCCAGGCACCTGACGCCTGGGATTTGTCGAGCCCTACATTAATTACTTATTCCCGCTTTAACATTTCATTTTATAGTTCGAACATTTAACTATTGGCATCTCTTTCGGGATCGCACATTCTCATATAGTGGCCAAGATTTATTATATCTCAACTATGAAAACTAGGGTTGCACCGATACCGATACTAGTATCGATATCGGTGCTGATACCGGGTACTGCAGGAGTACTTGGTACTCGTGCAGTACCCCCGATATTTTTTTCCGATACCGGAAGCCGGCATTGAGCCGGCTTGCCGGTATCCGAGGGGCTGGGGCGGCTGTCCGAATGCTCTATCGGCATTCGGACAGGTCCTGCAGCTGCTCATCTAAGTTTGTTTAATACTTACCTTCCTGGGCGCCGCCGGGAAAGTCTTTGCGCGCGCTCCTGGGAAGGACCCCAGCCGCGACCACGTGGGACCATGTGATCACGGCTGGGGTCCTTCCAACGAGCGCACGCGCGGAAACTTTCCCGGCGTCGCTGAAGGAAGGTAAGTATTAAACAAAGTGAGCAGCTGCAGGGCCTGTCTGAATGCAGATAGAGCATTCAGACAGGCCCTGCAGCTGCTCTCCGCTCATACTTACCTTCCTTCAGCGACGCCGGGAAAGTTTCCGTGCGTGCGCTCGTTGGAAGGACCCCAGCCGTGATCACATGGTCCCACGTGGTCGCGGCTGGGGTCCTTCCCAGGAGCGCGCGCGCGCAAAGACTTTCCCGGCGTCACTGAAGGAAGGTAAGTATGAGCGGAGAGTGGTGGGATCCATGAGCAGGGGGCATATCCATGAGCAGGGGGGCATATCCATGAGCTGGGCGGGGCATATCCATGAGCTGGGGGGCATATCCATGAGCTGGGGGGCATATCCATGAGCAGGGGGGGCATATCCATGAGCAGGGGGGCATATCCATGAGCTGGGGGGCATATCCATGAGCTGGGGGCAATTATCCATGAGCAGGGGGGCTTATCCATGAGCTGGGGGCTTATCCATGAGCAGGGGGCATATCCATGAGCAGGGGGCATATCCATGAGCAGGGGGCATATCCATGAGCTGGGGGGGCATATCCATGAGCAGGGGGGGGCATATCCATGAGCAGGGGGGGCATATGCATGAGCTGGGGGGGCATATCCATGAGCTGGGGGCAATTATCCATGAGCTGGGGGCAATTATCCATGAGCTGGGGGGCATATCCATGAGCTGGGGGGCATATATCCATGAGCAGGGGGCATATCCATGAGCAGGGGGGCAATTATCCATGAGCAGGGGGGCATATCCATGAGCAGGGGGGCAATTATCCATGAGCTGGGGGGGCAATTATCCATGCGCTGGGGGGGCAGGATATCCATGAGACCTGGGGGCTTTATATGAGGTCTGTTCTTATTGGAAAGCGTCACATGACATAAAATAAAAGTATCGGTAATTGGTATCGGTGAGTACCTGAACAAAAGTATCGGTACTCGTACTCGGTCTTAAAAAAGTGGTATCGGTGCATCCCTAATGAAAACCATTTCTTATATTTTTCGCCCAACAAATTTTCAGATGTAACTGTTAACTTTATTTCCATTCAGAGGTTAACCTTGGCTCTATTTAAAGTTGGTGACTCACTCGGTCCTTAAAAGTACGACGGATTAGTGTTTCTGCCTTTACCTACACGCTTGATATCTCTGAATTACATTTTAGTTCAGACTGAGGATCACACCACGGTTTAGATTCATATATTCTTCCTGGGATAATTGGCTTGAAGTGACTTTTGTTGTTTTAATTCAAGAAACTAAAGATGGTAATAACTTCTTGAAAGAGGGGGGGGGAGCTATTATGTTTTTTTTCTTACTCCACAAAATCTTAAAACGGGGCAAATGCCATATTTTAAGTTCAAAAGCCAAATCTTAAATTGCTGGAATTATATGGAAACAGTGCTGCATTGACAAATTCTGCCAATTACTGACATCTGCGTATAAACCACTTGTTCATGTTTTCCTTAAACGCCTCTTTTGGACCAAACATGCAGACTTTTCTGAATGAGCTCTCTTTGCACTTTGGCTGGGATAGCAGAATACTGAATATGTTAAAATGAATGGCGGAACATTGCATGGTTTAGGCTTTCTGGCATCGGCACTGGCTTCTCTTTTTGAAGAACTTAACTCAAGACTTATTTAGTAAAAAGCCTTTGTGTCAGTTTGGAAATGACATCTTGGCATGCACACATCGTGTTCAGAAGTACATGTAGGATTTCTTTACGACTCTTATACTGAGGAATCCCATTCAAGTTTGAAACATGCACAACTTTTAAATAGAACCTACTGATGTTTCCTCCAAAAAGACCATGCAACACCAAATATCCGAAGGACAGACTTCGTTCATTGTTAAATATGCTGAAAAGACAGGCTGGACTATGAATGAGATTGTCTGGCAATTTCTGAGCTCTAGAAATGATGGCATTATTTTCACAATTTCACTCCCTTTTAGATCGTGTTTTGCTGGCGTGGTTTACATCAAAGATCTTAACTCTTTCACTACAAAATGTGTAAATTCTATTTTGCATTCTAATTCAATAAATACCAATAATTAGCAAATAGAACTGCATTTGCATACCATTCTAATGCCCGATTAGCGTGTCCTCTGTGTTATCTCTGTCACCCTGATTTATTGTATAGAAGCTACAAGGAACAGCCCCAAACCTCACTGTAGCAAAAATGAGAGCTCTCTAACCGAGGGAGAGCACTGGTGTTAATCACAACTGTACAAGGAGAAGATTCAGGGGGTTTAAAATTGCTCAAAATTGTTGTAGAGTGCAAATACAAGGTGTTACTGCAATTTCCATTTACTGTTAAAAGCATTTATAACGCAGCAACAAATTCCTTGGTGCTGTACAATGGGAGAGACAGAATGACGAATATACAGACACGTTACACGCACCAAGCAGTAGGAGGTAGGGACCCTGCTCGAGAGCTTACAGTCTAAGAGGCAATATGCCTACATGAAAAATTTTTATATCGGTATTTTTGGATGCTTTATTGCTAATGATATTGTGATCCCTGAAAACACCCGTAAACAGGATAGCCGACCAATTGAATTACCTATGTTACATTTACTGTATTTGGTGCAAATGCCTTTTCTGCCTGTATGCTAATAATGCAGACCAGCTTGTCTAGATTTTCGAACTTTTCAGCCAAGCATTATTTCTGTACATGATAAACAAATACATGAAAACTTAAACATGAGTAAATTTACATGGGTTTTAATACTCTATTTTGGAATAACAGTCTCTGGGCAAAATTGCCATTTTATACCTTATGTTTCAAATATTATATTTTTTTTTAGCAAATAGGCTTGGTAGTGAATGGGTTAACATTTTAAGCATTAAGTGTTAGACATACCATCTTTGTATGTACATTGCCCAACATTTTGCCTTCAATTCTTGCACTAGGCTATTTTAACATCAATGGCAATTTGTATCCAAAAATTATGCAAAATCGTCATTAGGAAAATGTAGAAAAAAATGTTCAAGGAATATCTGTTAACATCAGCCCAAATAAAGGTAACCTGATGACTCACACATCCGTAAAATGTTTCGATGTGGGAGGCACAATTCTTTTAGAGAATGATTACATGTACAGCTTGGAAAAAAGACGAGACAGAGGAGATATGATAGAAACATTTAAATACGTAAAGGGAATCCACAAGGTAGAGGAAGGGAGTATATTTAAAAGGAAACAAACTATCAAAACAAGAGGACATAGTCTTAGATTAGAGGGGCAAAGGTTTAAAAGTAACATCAGGAAGCATTATTTTACTGAGAGGGTGGTGGATACATGGAACAGTCTTCCAGTTGAAGTGGTAGAGGCCAAAACAGTAATTGAATTTAAGCAGGCATGGGATAGGCATAAGGCTATCCTAAACAAAAGATAAATCCAGGTAAAGTATCCATGTAATTGGGCAGACTAGATGGGCCGAAAGGTTCTTATCTGCCGACATTTTTCTATGTTTCTAAAAGCACAATTTATACAGTGTCAAATTTCTTGTATTTGCTTTTTATGTTTCTTCAATTCTATACAATGGAGTCAGTCTTTTTAATTGTCCCTTTTACAGAACAGTGAAAACAGTAGTGCACATTCTTTCCCCAGCTTTCTTAAATATACGATTATTTCAGTTTCTGGGATTTTTATCATGGGAATGGACCAGGGAATCTTTATTTTTTACATGACCAGTGCAACTCTTTTCACCTGGATATTCTGGAATTTCTGGTTTATGCTTAAGAAGAGATGAGGTTTAAGTTTGGTTCAACCCCTTTGTTGTGGCTGTCACATTTTGCATACCATTCAAATCTAAATCTCTGTGGAAACATGGCATGTCCTCTAAGGAACAGAAATTCCCATTCTGATCACATGGTAACGCTTCATTTCATTAGAGTATTCTTCTAGCTAAGGATGTTTATGCCACGTGGTGATGTAATTTTGCTAAAGATCAAAACACAACCTTTCGATCAATTTTATTATTTTAGTTTTCTAGAACTGTCATGGCATATGGTATCGATTAATTTGTATCACTTACAGGGTCTGGTACATGTACACATGTGACAAGGTAATCTCAATTTGTTTCACAATATTGATTTTAAAATTAACGTCCTCTCGTTAAACGCTTCTGTGTGGAGGAAGTTCCACATACGTCTTTGCGCTCCACCCCTCCCCTGCCCGATACTCACCTCTTTGTCCCCTGAAGTCAGACCTGCAGATTTATGGCGCTCCCAGCGTACTGAAGTTATTGGACCCCTCATGTCAGCCAAGCCTCCGTGGCCTCTCACCGCCCACTGATGTCATTGCGCATGGCACAATGATGTCAGTGTGAGACTTAACCCATAGCTGCCAAGGGGTTTCCCTATGGAAACCGTATGACGGAGATAGGGTGGGTTAATTGTACCCCTATGTCTCACGATTCCGTGGCAGGTTAATAGTTTGTATTATTGGATAGGACCGAGCATCGCCTTTCCAATGATGTCAAACATGACCATGTTAAAAGTTTAAAAAAATATATTAAAAATAAAAAAATGTAAAATGTTTTTTTATTATTATTAATGCAACACTATGATTTACATTTCAATTATAATGTGAACAATGATGCTGCACTAAAGATTGTTTTTGAGGGGGTTGGCTAAAACCACATAATTTCTCAGAAAAATAAAGTAACAGATTCCCAGTTCTAATTTTTTTTTTGACAAGCCTACCCCATGGAATATATAACCGCAAAAGTACGGGTGATAAAATGTGAAAAGAATTACTTTAAACGCTGTAGATTATTGAAATTTTAACCACTTCGCTGAGCGCATCCTCCCATTGCAGTCAGTGACCGGCCGGATTCCAGCCGATCGCTGCCCCCCCCCCCCCGGTGTGGGCTGGCATCTTGGATGTCAGCCCAGTCTCCAGGACCCCAGCGGGCACCAATAGATGGCTCGATGACATCTGTTCAGGCACCCCCTCCGCCAATGCGGGAAAGGTGCCTGAAGGGGCGGGGGGTGAGGTCCATGGCAGGCACCGCTTGGAAGGGCACAGCCTGCCCTTCCAAGCGGTGGTTGTCTTTAACCCCTAGGGGGCTGGATCACGATACTGCGCTGTATCTTGGATGTCGGCCAAGCTTCCGGGATCTCCCCCTGACGACTGGCATCATCGTGCATAGGGGTTAATGTTTGGTATCGTTGGAACAGACAGAGCAGGACCATGTTAAGTGTAAAAAAAAAAGTTTTTGTTTTGTTAATGCAGCAATATTGTTCCCATTTTAATTATGTGAACAATGTTGCTGCACCAACAGTTTTTTCTATGGGGGGGCGTTTGCTAAAAAGCACATAATTTCCCCCCGAAAAATGTAACGATTCCCCATTTCAATTTTATTTTAACAAGCGCAGGCCACAGAAAATATAATCGCAAATGCTCGCATGATAAAAAGAGGAAAAAAACTCTTTACACGCTGTATATTATTGAAAACTCTAATTTCTATAGCTTTTTTTGTTTTATAATATACAGGCAGGTCATGACGTATACATATAATAATGATATATTATGAATCTGCCAGAAAGAACGATATATAATTTGTCTGGGTGGCATAATGAAACGTGGCTTCAAAACACGTTTAAACATGATGAGAAAAAACAGTAAAAATTATCTCCGCACACAGGTGTGAAATGGCTCAGCAGCGAAGAGGTTAATGGAAATTCACATTAATTTATTTTTTAAACCTTTTTTGTTATTGAGACAAGACATTGCATATACATATAATATATTATGAATCTGCAGAATCTACCGAAAAAAGGATATATAATTTGTCTGGGTCCTATAATAACACGTGACTTCAAATCGTGTTTAAACATAAGTAAAAATGAGTTCCGCACACGGGTGAAATGGCTCAGCAGTGAAGGGGTTAAACTTCTAAGTGCAAGAATGTTACTGATAAAATATGTGTGTATGTACAGTCAATCAGTTGTATCTTGTAATACATTTTGTTCATGACACCAATATCTTGATTAGTGATCACATTTTCAAACATCTGTCATCTGGTTGGAAGACCAAGTGACACTAATTAATACATTTCTCAAAATAAATTACTCAGTGTTTTGTCATGCAATATAATGTTATGGACATATTAATATTTAAGGGTATGACTTTGTTTAAGACAACTTAATTGGTAAAATGAAGTCTATAAGACAGAGCCCTGCTGTTAAAAGGACAGTCCAATTTCTGATGTGCCGCTTGAATCTATTCTCATTAATTGGACAATGCCAACAGTACCCGGGGTCCTCGTGGTCTTGGATTGTTTGCTCGCTATGTTTGACTGTGGCTGACCAAAGCCCTTTTGGAGAAAAATTTGAAGGTAAAAACCTTCTTTGACATTCTGTCGCCCGTGCTGGGGCTTCCCTCTGAGGATATTCGGGCAAAGTCTAGATTTTTCTTTTCTCCAGTATACGAAGTGGTACCTGCTTCAATCCCACCGATGGATTCATCAAATCTCAACCACAACAGCAAACAGAGAAACTATTCAACTCAGGGACTTTACCTAGAAGTGTTATGGTTTGTTACATTTGTTCTTTTCAAACCGAAATTTTTCATTGAGTAGATTCTGTGTGGTTCATTGTGTACAGGATCATATTGTTGATTAGCATTACAATTCCTATAAATGAAGTGCCTGTTCTAATAGATTTTCAGAATTAAGGAAAGAAGGGGAGTATCCTTTTTTTTTATCTATCTTCCTCCTCCTCTCTACTTCTATACTTTTTCTCCTCACTTCTTTTTCCCCCTTTACTCCTATCACCAAGTGGTGATGCCCACTCACAATAATCCTACACTTTTGGCATCTGAGTATCCACGACTTCCTTTTGTGCCAAGGATTGTACCTCATCTTTAATGTTAATGGCCTAAACTCACTTGAAAAATGGTTTAATAGAAAGCTCAGGTCTTGGGGAAGTTGAACACTTTTGTCTAGGTAACCCAATTCTGTGTTAGTGCAGCCACAGTTCTTAGAAAAGCTCAAGTTGTGAGAAAAGTTCTAGAAGTTGCCATTTCAATTGCACTCTGTTTCCTCTCTCGTATTATCTGCTTACTTCTGACTCGGATCGCTTCATATTAATTATGGGGTTCATTGGAGAGAGAATAATACTTTCAGGTTTCTGCTTCCCTCACTCTAGTTGATGCCTGGAGGACAGTTAACCTTTCTGACTGGACATATTCCTCTTATTGTTTCCCCGAGTTGTAAAATCTTGTTGGATTACTTGTTTTTGGAGAAATTTTGTTAAGATTTGATCCAAAGGATGGAATATATATCTGTTTCCTAGTCCTCTTCGATGTTGTGTCTTGCCTCCCTTGTTCAAATCACTCACACTTTGAGGCTAAATATCTCCCTACTTCAGAACCCTTTGCCACTTATTTGTTGAATTTCTTTATCTAATAAGACATTTATCCCCACCAATTCTATGGGAGACCCTCAAGGAATCTGTTTGATAGAATGCGTACTTACCATCATGATATTAGGTGTTACTATACTTATCTGTATCGAGTCAACTCACGAGCAGTGAGAAAACTGAAGGTTGTATGACTGAACATACAAGGGATTGTGGCGTGATGCCTATTTTGAGCTATACCATGGCATACAGCGGGGGCATCCCATGTGGGGTGGCATTATGTTTTTTATTATTATTATTACTACTATTCTTTATTATGCTTTGTGGCCAACTGAATTTGTCCCCTTATCCATTGACTTTCCTGCATCTTTCTGAAATCGTTTCTCAGTTTGAGTGGTTTCGAATCTATGCCACCTTTTGTACCCGTGGAGACGGCCTTCAGATTTGGCAGGTTACTTATAGCGATTCTATTCTGCTTCCATTTTGTCAAGACCAATTTGTTCCCCCATTTGTTTTGTGTGTTCTTCATAAAACTAACTAATTTCAAATTACTTTTTCTTGTGATATATCTATGATTTATTGGCAATTATTTGAAACTGAGAACCTACCTTCCCATCCCTTTATGGGCAAGTAGGAACAGTTCTTGTGTGAACTTATTTTGAATGCAGGCATGAAAACTACTTTTTAACGCACCTGATTTTTCCCAGAATTACTACAAAGTGTGATATTTACGTTAATGTTCATTTAGTGGAATCATTTTAGTTACTCTATGGAAAACTGTAAAGAAAGAAAAGCCATGTGCAGGCATTATTTTTTATATAATTTTTTTTAATTTCGTAAAACCGTTAGCAAAACAGCATACTGCAAAATAACAGCTGGCCTCGCAGGGCCACATAATAGTAGACACAAGGGAATAGTAGAGGGAACCAGGGGCCGTGGAAGAAGACACAGGGCCGGGTGACCTAGGGCTGAGAGAGGCAGACAGAGCTATGGAACCTGCTCAAGCGACTCACCTAGGCCAACCCAGTGTCCCACCACCTGATTATGAAAATAAAGAGGGGGGAACAAAGACGACCCGGGCCCCTGCTATCAAAAAAGAAGCAAAGTGTCGCCAATCCTGCTCAAAAGTACACGAACAAGAGGAAGGGGAGGGAAAGGGTGATGGAGGAAGGGGAGGGAAAGGGTGATGGGGGAAGGGATGAGGAAAGGAGGGGCGCCCGCCAGCATTCTGAGATAGGCAGGTATGTGGGGGCATCCAACGCTGCAAATAAAAGACTCAGCTGGGCGAGAGACGGGCCACATCCAAGAATCCAGTCGCAGAGTGAAAAAAGGGGGGGACGACAACAAGGACACACAAACACAGAGAGAAAGGGCACAAGAAATCTAAAAAAAAATCAACAAATAAAAAGCCAGTGCCCAAGAGTCATAGAAAAACAAAAACCACAAAGTTCTCCAGAACAAAATAACAATAAGGTATAAAATGCAAAACTATTGGGGGGAGAACAAGGGACGTCAAGAGGGGTCCTCCTCAGACGGGTGTCTCCATTGGGGCAGCTCGGCCTCTGCACCAGATCCGAGCGGCATGCCAAGGTCCAAATCCCGGAGGAGGGACCAAACCTCCTTCACTGTGGCTGCAGAACAGAGCCAGTCGACTCTCGAGACTAGCAGCGACCCAGAGACTTCCCACCGGTATCGGACAGCATGGGAACGCAAGACACCAGTTATCTAGCTGAATTTTCTCTGTGCCGCTAGCGCCAGACATTATAGGTCCGGATATATCGTTACTGACAAAGAGCCATGATGCACCACAGGCAAATTGCCAGCAATCTTTATCAGATCAGAATGGGTCGGAGAGTGCTGGACCAGGTCTATAGTATCTCTGGGAGCTTCAGCGGGGGCTGTCGTGGCCTCGCGGATGTGTACCACAGGCACAATCGGGTGGCTGCGCGAGGAGGAAACTTGAAGTGCAGTTACTAGGTCCGAGATACAGGACAACAGGCCAGCATCAGTGGAAGACTCAGGAACCCCGCAAATCCGGATATTTCTGCTGCGATGCCTGGATTCTAGTCTAATCACAGCCGCTGTCAGTCGACTGGGTGAAGGCAATTTTTTTTTTATTTATTAATGTAAAGAAAGCATGGATTGTCCTCTTAAAACGGTATACATTTTTTTTGTTGCCAAGCTGTTTACAGTTTATACAGAAGTAACTTATTGTATGTGATGAAAAAAATACCCAGTAGGGCTGGCCTCCAGGAAACGAAAATAAAAAAAAATGCCCTGACACTTAACGTGTGCAAATCTGACCTATTACTCTGCCAATTAATAATAGAACTGGTCTTGCACCCCATTTGGCTGGGTGGATGCTGACGAGAGAGTGCGTTTAAGTGTGTTTTTATCCCTTTTGTGTAGGTTGAACACACAAAATTCCATGAGCCATTTCAGTTAAAATGATATGAAATCAGACGTGGTACTTCATTCGTTTCACCTTTTGGACAAATTGAACAAAGATAGAGTTTCAATGCTATGTAGCCCACCTTGAAAGTTTGAAATCCGGCATCATAGCGATACAAGGCCACGCAATCTAGTGAAAGGTAACCTTGTGACAACAACTTCAAAATCTATTTGTGATGGCTCAGGGGAAATTAACTCACATTGCATATGCAACATCTAATGCTATGACACAGGGCTAAGATGGGAATGTGAGACATTGATATAATTTAGCGTTCCTTCCAACTCTCCCTGGATACGAGCTTGCATTTCAGTGTCACGATACAGCTCTCGTTTCAGTGCTCTTACAGTACAAATATAGCTGTGCCTTACAATCATCGTTGTATAGCAGCATAGAGGTTTCTACACTCGAATACCAGCATTATTTTATCCCCAGAACATGTAAACAGCTTGGCTTTTAATAGACTTTGTACAGCTCCACATTTGCTCTTGAAGATGCAGTTATTAGAATCGTTAAAAGGCAGTTGATTCCATAATATAAAAATTAGGACCAATAGCCACCGATGTCTTGTTAACTGCTCCCAAGCTTTTTAAGTTTGGACACAAAGTATAATATAGCAATAAAAAAATAGCTTGTTTTGGAAAGTAAAATAACAAAAATGACAAAAATGAAAAATAATAATAAAACCAGCTGAGGAAGCCACTGAGGATATCTCAACGGGCGAAATGCATTCTGGTCACTAATTATTCCCTTATTTTATATTTTTGTTGTATTTTATGCTGTGTTTTATTAAATTTTTGATTTTTATTCCACCGCATGGGGTTTTATTTGAAGTTGTACCCTACAACAACTTCTGAGCCTGATTCCTAAGGACCTAGGTTAGGTCCAAGAAAGTGTGAGTATATTTCTATTCCACTTTACTGTTTTCCATAGTATTACAGTCTATGCTATGCCCTGTCTGTATCCATATTTAAGGGTGTAAAGACTTGAAGTATCAAGACTACTTGTACGGAAAAGGGCAAGTGGGTAGCCGTTAATAACCCAGAGGCGCATCATCCAGAGCCAGGAAGGCTCTATTTCACGTGAGTGTGCTGACATGTGACACGTGTGTGCGCTGGATTTGGTTTATCCATGTGGTATACATCAGATGGCACAATGATGTTTTTCCTTTTTTGAGGTTACCCTAGGAAGAAAGCTCTCTTCAGGATCTGGGAAATCTACTCCTGGGACTTAAAGGAACATTGTTTTCGCTGCACTCCATCCCCTTGGACTATTGGTATATATTTTGGTGGTTTGGGACAGGAACCACGTGCGAGTGCCTGTAGCAATCCTTCCTTAATATCTTATCAGCGCTGCCATATTGTGTTTGGAAAAATAATAATGTAATACTATGAGATCCAATAGAAGTTGGCCTCATTTGATAGGGACTTAAAAATGATATGTGTTAGCATATTTTGTGAACTCATCATATGGAAAACATTGGAGAAAAACAAAAAGAAACAGTCACTCATGGCATGCGTGCAGAAGGGCTGGTCTACAGGGCAGTCCTCTGCTCACTCCTGGCTTAAGACTTTAAGCCAATATTTCTGTTTCCAATAAATCTGTCCACTGAAGGAATTGGTCAGCTATTTTTGTATCTACAGTTGTGAGTGGAAGGGACGTAGTGCAGGACAGCCTTCCACTCAATCTTGGCTGATGTTGCGCTATTAAATACATACTCTATTGAAAAATAGAGTTCCTTTTTTTTTTTTTTTTTCTGCCCTTAAATAATTGGGCAGATGCTGCCTACTTCCTCACCTTTTGTCCCTTGCCGCGCACAGCTTCTCTTCTTCAGCTCAGGGACTCCCGAATCTGGAAACCCCTGCAACTATCTAACGCAATTTGTGCTCCAAGGTACAAATTGCACACAGCTATGGACTTGTACACTTAAAGTACAAGTTCCGTAACACCTGTGCAGTGCGATGGATCGGCGCTGCGCACGCATGAGCAGATCTGCTCCATCGCTTCTTCTGAATTCGCTTGTTATTGCTATTCATCTGCTAGATAGTGATGTCGACACACTCTCTGCGTGATGGTGTCACTCGTGACCGGAAGCCAAAACATTCAAAATCCCGGCTGCTGGTGATGCTGGGTGGGGTGGAGGAAACTCTTCACTTCACGCTTTGTTTCAAAATTGTGGCAGCAGGGAGTGTGTGCCCCCCACCTGACCACTTTAAAACAATTAAGTGGTCAGGATGAGTAGAATGTCCCTTTAATTTCTGACATATTGATACTGCTATATCTAATGCTCTTATGATACAGCAAGAGGGGACAAAACGTGGTTGTTATTTTATTACAATAAGTCAGAGCATAAAATAATTATGTGAGCTTGGGAGAAATGTAATACTTGACAAAAACAAAATATTGTACAACAAACCCCCTGCCTCAAGTTTGGTCAAAGTATTCTTCCTTTTGTACCCACTGGTCTCCCTCATCCTTCTATAACTGCTACCTATGTGACCCCCTGCACTCTTATCCACCCAGCTGCCCATCTTTATCCTTTCTGTGCCATGCACATAATACTTTCTTACAGACTGATTTTTGCATCACATACACTTGATGAATATTAAATGTACAGGTCTGTACTGGGTAGATATTTCTTGTTCTATTACAGTGTGTCCACTCCCCATCCCTCTTTTAGCCCCATCTTTCGCCTTCACTTTTTCATTATTTTCTTCCCTTTTCAAACCCTGCAGTGATTTTTTTTTTGTTCTATTTTAGATGCCAAAATATTTGCCCCTTTTAGATAGTTTTTGTAGGATTTGCTCTCCTGAAATTGGCTGGATGCTGCAGTCTGTGTTGGGCACCCAGCATACATTATGTACATTTTGTTCAGATTTTTATACTATTGGGCCATGAGTTGAGTACTGAGTGGATGACAATGTTTATCACACTATTGCTTTCTAGCAGTGATGCCATTAAGAATTCACACTAATATTTGGCCATTTTGTATGTCTTAGGTTGACTACAATTACCAAAAATGCAGCTGTTAACCAAACTCTCAAGGATAGAGTTAGAGTCAGGTGTAAACGTAACCAGAGATGGTGTAAGGCTATGTTTGCCCATACTGTTGTGCCTTCTGGCATCCATTGGCATCTGTTGCAGCGTCACACGCTGTTGCGTGAGCACAAATTGCGCACGCGACGGGGGCCGTCTTGCAAGCCTCCTCGTCGAAGTGGAAGGACGTGTGGTCGACGGGGCTGCAAAGCGCGAACCTCCAACTGTGCTCAGTGAGGTGGCCACACAGACGTCAGAGTGGAAGGAACGTCCACTCTCATGGACATTCCTTCCACTCTTGAAAACGCTCGGCTGACCCCAGGCTTAACCCCTCGGAGCCATTAAAGTCTATGGAGTTGCTAAGTTTACAACAGCTCTGGTGAAGTTTACACCTGAATTGAAATCGGAGTACCTGCCTTTTTTATTTTTATTTAGTGTTTTTGTTTTGTAGGCGACCTACAACTCTCTGGTACATTAACCCTTAAGGCAGGGCTCAAAATTTCAAGTCCCAAGCTACTAACCAGGCCATAAGAGTTACTCTCCACCAGTTGCTCCACCTAACCCATACCCAGCCCATAACTCTGCCCCTAAACACCCCCCTTAAATTATCTTATGAAATTACACTGTTAAAGGTTTTATTTAGACTAAAGTTACAAAAATAGCATTAATACCCACACATCAGACCCCAGATACATGTATACCCAGTCATCACACCCCAGATACATGTATACCCAGTCATCAGACCCCAGTGTGAGCAGAGCGAGGAGGCAAAGAAGCTCCTCTCCACCCCACTGCCAGTGATAGAGACAAGGTGGGTCAGGTTAGGCAGCTGATCCCTGCCACCGTGCAGCCTGGGGAAGGGGGGCTGCACAGTGGCACTGCCAGAATACGCAGCATAAAATAATTTATTGTGCTGCCTGTTTGTGCATTTTCACTCGCCCTCACTTAATTTCCACTCGCCAAATGCTAGTAGGCGAGTGGAAATTTTGAGCCCTGCCTTAAGGGGTTGTTTTTCGCCGGCCGCGGCGTACAGGTTTGAGTTCAGGCCGTCCCCGTGCAGCCAATGATGCATGCCACGAGGGACCGAGGAGGCCCCATTGAAGACAGCGGGTCGTACATGTACGCCCTGCGTCTTCAAAACCCTCCCGCCGCCAGGATGGCATAGAACGTCCTGTGTCGTGAAGGGGTTAAGTTTCATGCTGGCTTTATCCTGTTATGGTCTAGTGTTTTAGAAACAAACCTTGATTTCTCTTTATGACTAAGACTCAATTTCACTTGGGTTCCCCAATCAATGCCAAGACACTATTTGCGTTTAAAAAAAGTGTACCTACTTGGAAACCCAGTCCATACCATACAACATTTCAGACATTTCAGCGCTACCAGCTTTCCATGTACAGTTAGTTGTCTTGCCCAAGGACACTTACTGGAGAGGTGCTCTTGCTGGGATTCAAACCTGTGTCTCCACGTTTATAGAGCAGTAATCTTACCTCTACTCCATCCAGCAGATACTTAGAGAATGAACTAGGGCTGTGCAATTAATCGCAATCGTAAAACAATCGCGATTTAAGCACATGCAATTTCTAAATCGCATAAGGATGCAATTTTATCTATTCATTTTATCGGCTCCCTGTAAGCTTCCGGCGGCATGGAGCTTTGGGCGCTCGCAGGGGGAACCACGTGTACAGCCGGGTTCTCGCGGCTCGTCACGTGGTTCCCCCAGGCGAGCACCCAAGCTCCATCCCGCCGGAAGCTCACAGGGAGCCGAACACGCGGCGCAAAGAGGGGAGCTGGGGCAGTATCCATGTGCTGGGAGCAATATCCATGAGCTGGGGGCAATATCCATGAGCTGGGGGCAATATCCATGAGCTGGGGGCAATATCCATGAGCTGGGGGCAATATCCATGAGCTGGGGGCAATATCCATGCGCTGGGGCAGTATATCCATGCGCTGGGGCAGTATATCCATGCGCTGGGGCAGTATATCCATGTGTGAGGTGGGGCAGTATATCCATGTGTGAGGTGGGGCAGTATATCCATGTGTGAGGTGGGGCAGTATATCCATGTGTGAGGTGGGGCAGTATATCCATGTGTGAGCTGGGGCAGTATATCCATAAGCTGTTGTAATATCCATGTGCTGGGGCAGTATATCCATGTGTGAGCTGGGGCAATATCCATGTGCTGGGGCAGTATCCATGTGCTAATCGCAAATAAAATCGCAATCGCAATATTCATTCAAAAAAATCGCAATATGATTATTTTGTCCATATTGCACAGCCCTAGAATGAACACACAAAAACTGGCCAGATGTTTCTGAATTACAACTTACATGATTATCTGGCTGGACTATCTGGCAATTATCTATTGCATTGATAGAATTCGAGAAATTGTAGACATTCAACATCTGGGGGGCTGGAGTTTGAGATCCTGGTTTTAAAACCATATATTTTATCACATTTCTGATAGATTGTATTATATAGCACTGTAATAACAATTTTAAAAAGTTAAACCTCTGTCTCGTCAAACCCGCATACCCTGCTTAACACGGTGTGTGTGTGTGTGTGTGTGTGTGTGTGTGTGTACAGTTGGGGCAAAAAAGTATTTAGTCAGCCACCAATTGTGCAGGTTATCCCTCTTAGGCTAGGGTCAGACTAACGCATTTTTCACGTTGTCCGTGAAAATGTGCGTTCGAAGAATGGACGTATTTTTTCACGGAATACGCGATAGCGGTCATACGATGCGCATTTTCATCCGTGATTTTGTACGGATCATCAATAAAACCCTTTTTGCGTCTGGACGTTATGTTGGCCGGACATTAGCAGCGTCTGACGTCTCCTAATCATGCACACACGCCTCTAGCCGACGCAGCGCACTCTGTACGTCAGTACTAGTGGTTTAACGTTCTCGAAAAAATGCGTTCATTTTCCACTTGCGTTGCGCAGCCGGACTTTTGTGCGACCGTACATCGTATATTGGCCGTCATTGCCCGTCATTTGCTGCTAGTGCGGCCGTGATTAAGTGCGCCTGCACGCGCGTTCGCACTGCCTCAGTCTGACCCTAGCCTTAAAAAGATGAGAGAGGCCTGTAATTGTCATCATAGGTACACTTCAAATATGAAAGACAAAATGAGAAAAAAAAATCCAGAAAATCAGTCTGATTTTTAAAGAATTTATTTGCAAATTATGGTGGAAAATAAGTATTTGGTCAATATCAAAAGTCCATCTCTATACTTTGTCATTGCCAACAAAGGATATATAACAGAGGTCAAACGTTTTCTGTAAGTCTTCACAAGGTTTTCACACACCGTTGCTGGTATTTTTGCCCATTCCTCCATGCAGATCTCCTCTAGAGCAGTGATGTTTTGGGGTGGTCGCTGGGCAACACGGACCTTCAACTCCCTCCAAAGGTTTTCTATGGGGTTGCGATCTGGAGACTGGCTAGGCCACTCCAGGACCTTGATATGCTTTTTACGAAGCCACTCCTTCATTGCCCGGGTGGTGTGTTTGGGATCATTGTCCTGCTGAAAGACCCAGCCACGTTTCATCTTCAATGCCCTTGCTGATGGAAGGAGGTTTTCACTCAAAATCTCACGATACATGGCCCCATTCATTCTTCCCTTTACACGGATCAGTGGTCCTGGTCCCTTTGCAGAAAAACAGCCCCAAAACATGAGGTTTCCGCCACCATGCTTCACAGTAGGTATGGTGTTCTTTGGATGCAACTCCGCATTCTCTCTCCTCCAAACACGACGAGTTGAGTTTTGTACCAAAAAGTTATACTTTGGTTTCATCTGACCATTTGACATTCTCCCAATCCTCTTCTGGATCATCCAAATGCTCTCTAGCAAACTTCAGATGGGCCCGGACATGTACTGGTTTAAGCAGGGGGACACGTCTGGCACGACAGGATTTGCGTCCCTGTCTGCGTAGTGTGTTACTGATGGTAGCCTTTGTTACTTTGGTCTCAGCTCTCTGCAGGTCATTCACTAGGTCCCCCTGTATGGTTCTGGGATTTTTGCTCAACGTTCTTGTGATCATTTTGACCCTACAGGATGAGATCTTGCGTGGAGCCCCAGATTGATGGATATTATCAGTGGTCTTGTAGGTCTTCCATTTTCTAATGATTGCTCCCACAGTTGATTTCTTCACACCAAGCTGCTTGCCTATTGCAGATTCAGTCTTCCCAGCCTGGTGCAGGTCTACAATCTTGTTTCTGGTGTCCTTCGACAGCTCTTTGGTCTTGACCATAGTGGAGTTTGGAGTGTGTCTGTTTGAGGTTGTGGACAGGTGTCTTTTATACTGATAACAAGTTCAAACAGGTGCCATTCATACAGGTAAAGAGTGGAGGACAGAGGCATTCATACAGGTAACGAGTGGAGGACAGAGGAGCCTCTTAAGACGTTACAGGTCTGTGAGAGCCAGAAATCTTAATTATTTGTACTGTACTGTACTGTAGGTGACCAAATACTTATTTTCCACAATAATTTGCAAATAAATTCTTTAAAAATCAGACAATGTGATTTTGTGGATTTTGTTTTTCTCTGTGCCGCTGCCGTCGCTGTGCACTGACGTCACTATCATGCATACTCACCTTCAGCCGGACGCCACGCCCTTCGGGGACCGGGCGTCTCGCCAGGTGGCATGCTACAAGCGGGGTAAGTGATTCGTTATGTTTCACATACTCTTCATTAATATTCGATACCTACCCTGTGCCCACTACCTTGATAAAGGCCCCTGTGAGGGCCGAAACGTCGTTTTTTTTATGCATTTGGGCATCTTTTTTTAATGCTTAATCAATAAACATTATTTTTATGATCCTTTCCTAAGCCCTGGTGTGCGCCCTTATCTCTTCTGGTTTGCATATTTTCCATCGGGCTTTGCACCCAGGCATTTCTGAGTTTTCACTTGGCTACAGCTGGTTGCCGCTGTTTTAATTTATATATATTATTGCAGAAGCCACTTGCACATAACAGCAATTCGATGAATTGCATCCCAGAGCTCCTGTGCCGCATTCCCCATGTGCAGCAAGGAATTCTGGGTAGGATATTCAAATTACATCTGTCTCACTTTTATGCATCCTGCAGACCCAGGATGCATAAAAGTGAGACAGATGTAATTTGCATATCCTACCCAGAATTCCTTGCTGCATATGGGGAATGTGGCACAGGAGCTCCGGGATGCAATTCATCGAATTGCTGTGATGTGCAAGTGGCTTCTGCAATAATAAACACACTTATTATAGTGCAGAGGCCTTTTATCTCACTTTTTGTCCTCCACTACAACCCTTGTGTGTGTGTGTGTGTATATATATATCACACACACACACACACACGTATGTGAACCCTTTGCGATTACGTGGAGTTTTGCATGAATTGGTCATACAATGTGCTTTGATCTTCATCTAAGTCGCAACAATTTGAAAAACACAGTCTGCTTAAAATAATACAACACAAACATATGTTTTCATGTGTTTATTGAACAGAACATGTAAACAGTCACAGTGCAGGGTGGAAAAAGTATGTGAACCCCTAGCCTAATGACTTCTCCAACAGCTAATTGGAGCCAGGAGTGAGCCAACCTTGAGTCCAATCAGTGTGATATTATTGGATGTGTTGCTGAAAGCTGTCCTGCCCTTTAAAAACACACACCAGTTTTTGGTTTACTGGTTTCAAGAAGCACTGCCTGATGTGAACCATGCCTCGCAGAAAAGAGCTCTCAGAAGACCTACAATCAAGAATTGTTGACTTTCATGAAGCTGGAAAGGGTTACAAAAGTATCTCCAAAAGCCTTGATGTTCATGTGTCCACGGTAAGACAGACTGTCTACAAATGGAGAAAGTTCAGCACTGTTGCTACTCTCCCTAGGCGTGGTCGTCCTGTAAAGATGACTGCAAGAGCACAATGCAGAATGCTTAATGAGGTAAAGAAGAATCCTAGAGTGTCAGCTAAAGACTTACAGAAATCTCTGGCACATGCTAACATTTTTGTTGACACATCTACAATAAGGAAAACGTTAAACAAGAATGGAGTACATTGGAGGACACCATGGAGGAAGCCATTGCTGTCCATAAAGAATATTGCAGCACGTTTGAAGTTTGCAAAAGAGCACCTGGATGTTCCACAGCACTACTGGCAAAATATTCTGTGTACAGATGAAACCAAAATTGAGTTGTTCGGAAAAAACACACAACACAGAGTTTATCAAGACATTTTGCAGGAAAACGTAAAACCATCTGTCCGCCAACTGAAGCTCCGCAGAGGATGGGTGATGCAACAGGACAATGACCAAAAGCATACAAGTAATTCAACAAAAGAATGGCTTCAACAAAACAAAATACGTCTTCTGGAGTGGCCCAGTCAGAGTCCTGACTTCAACCCAATTGAAATGCTGTGGCATGACCTTAATGGAGCGATGCACACCAGACATCCCAAGAATATTGCTACACTGAAACAGTTTTGTGAAGAGGAGTGGTCCAAAATTACTCCAGATCGTTGTGCAGGTCAGATCTGCAACTACAGGAAACGTTTGGTTGAGGTTATTGCTGCCAAAGGAGGGTCAACTAGTTATTAAGTCCAAAGGTTCACATACTTTTTCCACCCTGCACTGTGAATGTTTACATGTTCAATAAAAACATGAAAACCTATAATGTTTGTGTTGTATTTTAAGCAGACTGTGTTTTTCAAATTGTTGTGATTTAGATGAAGATCAGAGCACATTTTATGACAAATTCATGCAAAACTCCACGTAATCCCAAAGGGTTCACATACTTTTTCTTGCAACTGTATATACACACACACACTGATACAATTAGTTAATTATATCCCTATAAATCTTGATCAGACAAATTATATTCCAGATTGTAGTTTTCAGGATGAATCCCGTCATTCTGTTGGAATTTCGGATGTGTGCTCGCCGTTTGTAATCCGGCTTTTCTCACATAATATTTTCTGGCATTATTTGCTACCTAGCCGATTTGCTTCACAGTATGCCTGACATGCAGGCGCTTAAAGGTATATTAAGATGTGAAATTGGATTATTTCATATTGATACTAACAAGCTTCTTGCTGTCTTACAGGAAACATACTGAAATGTTTTCTGTGATCGCTGAGCATTATCCAGATGATCTGTATTCATTTCGTAGAGAGGAAGCCCTAGTTCTTTACTTTCTGCTGAGAAAGCTGGCATGAAGCAGGCTTGGACCATCTGTAGCTGGAAGACAGGTGGACCTTAATTCTCTTTTTCCCCCTTTTTTCATGAAGCCTTTCACTAAATATCAAATATTCTCTTTATACAGACCATACAGGGTCTTTGTGACCCATGGAGAAGGAGAGTCTTACTTGGAACCGTTCCAATTCCTAAATAATCCCATTTTCTGAGCGATTTTATCTAGAGGCAGCATTTCTTTAAATAACCTGAGTCGATTTCTACCTCAAATAGGTTAGAAAATCATAACACAAGAGAAAATAAATATATATATATTACACACAGGGTGTCCATAAAGTCTCTTTACAATATCAAAAATTTATTACAAAGACAAATGAAAAGACAGGTAAGTGAAAATTATTATAAAATGAGACGTATAGATTTCAGTTTTTATGCCTCATTAAATACCTCTACATGGGCACCATTAGTTGTGCAAAGCACATCACGATGATACTTGATTTCTTGTCACATTCACTGTAGCATACCCTCATCAATGATGGCAATGGCATCAGTGAACCTCTGCTTTAGATTAGTGATGTCCCGTACCTTTGTTCGATACACGGTATCTTTAGCATAACCCCATAGAAAGAAGTCGAGGGGAGTGATAGCTGGTGAACGAGATTGGCAGGGAATTGGGCCCCCCCTTCCAATCCACCAGTCTGGAAATGTTTTATTTAGGAACCCATAAACACGCAGTCCCCAATGTGGTGGTGCACCATCTTGCTGGAAAATGATGATTGGTTTAAGGTCATGTAGTTGTGGTGCCACGTATTCAGTCAAAAGGTAAACATTTGCAGTAATTGATGTCTCGCTGAAGAAAAATTACTTCTTTCTATGGGGTTAAATAAAGCAAAGGCATTTGCTTTGCGAGGTGGCCTGAGAGCTTGCATTCCAAAGGTCATAAGGGTTATTAGAAAGCAGCAAGAGTGTGAAGCATATGGCCAGAGCGAATATGAGATGGCAGTAGAAACTGCATAGGCTGTAAAGGAGTTAACAAAGTTGTATGGATCAGTGAAAACACCTGAAGGCGTACAGCATAATAGTAAACCAGGGAAAGGTTGGACGGGAGGGAAGAGTTACTGTGCAGAGTTACTGTGACAACTAAATGGAATTTGCCAGAACTTTAAATAAAAGCAAAGGTACATGAAGCTAATTTATAATATGGGTGGCTCTGCAGGTGAGAAAAAGGGGAGTGATCCTATCGGGCCTATTCAATAAAGGTGAAACACATGAGAATTGGCAGGAGAAGAAAACAATCTAGACCAAATAGCCAAACCAGAAAATCATCTCATGTATCTCCCTTTCCAAATTGACTATGTCCCCCAGGTTCCCTTACTTCAAACACTTCCTTAAGACATTCCTATTCAGGCAAGCCTACCACCTGACTCACAATTATTATTATTCTTTATAAAGCGCCAGCATATTCCGCAGCGCTGTACAATAGGCACAGTATAGACAGGGTTACATTACATTGAACAACTTTTGACAAACAGTACAGGAGGAGATGAGGGCCCTATTCCCGTAGGAACTCACAATCTAGAAGGGTTGGGGTTGGAAACAGGAGGAGAGGACTCCAAGGTGAGAGTGATTGATGGTTGTGTCAGTGAATTGGGTGGTAGGCTTCTCCTAAATAGGAAAGTTTTAAGGGAGCGTTTGAAGGAAGAGAAATTAGGGGAAAGTCTGACCGTACGAGGGAGAGCGTTCCAGAGAATGGGTGCTGCGCGTGAGAAGTCCTGCAGTCTATCATGGGAAGAGGTGATGCGGGGAGAAGCTAGGCGTAGGTCACTGTTTGATTTTAGGAAGCAGGCTGGGGTGTATTTGGTGATTTAGTGAGGACAGGTAGTGGGGAGCTGAGTTAGTGAGGGTTTTGTAAGTCAGGGTAAGGATTTTGAATTTAATTCTGCAGTGGATGAGTAGCCATTGAAGGGACTCGCAGAGGGGAGCGACAGAGACAGAGTGGCGGGTGAGGTGGATTAGCCTGGCGGAGGCGTTTAGGATGGATTGTAGGGGGGAGAGGCGGGAGAGAGGGAGGCCGGATAAGAGATTATTGCAATAGTCAAATTGGGAGATTACCAGGGCATGGATTAGTTGTTTTGTGGTGACAGCGGTAAGAAATGGCCGAATTCTGGAAATATTACGCAGTTGGTATCGGCAGGAGGAGGAAAGAGACTGGATGTGGGGGATGAAGGAAAGAGCAGAGTCAAGTGTAACTCCAAGGTTTGATGGGGAGATAGTGATACCCTACACCGTGATGGAAAAGTCAGGAAGTGGAGAGGCTTTAGAAGAAGGAATTCGTAGGAGCTCAGTCTTAGACATGTTGATCTTGAGGTGGTGGGAGGCCATCCAGGAGGAGATGCCAGTTAAACAGAGAAGGACCTGTTGGATAAATAGGAGTCAACCCAAGCGAGTGCAGTGTCACAGAGACCAAGAGAGCTGAGGGTCTGCAGAAGGAGGGGGTGGTCAACAGTGTCAAAAGCAGCCGAGAGGTCAAGCAGGAGGAGGATAGAATAGTGTCCATGTTTTTTAGCAGTTAGGCGGTCGTTGGTGACTTGGGTGAGGGCAGTTTCAGTTGAGTGTAGGGGACGGAAACCCGATTGCAGTGGGTCGAGTAGGGAATTGGAGGACAGGAAGAGGGAGAGGCGGTTGAAAACTTAGATGTGAAGGGAAGCAGGGATACTGCACTGCCCCAACCCAGTCCATCACTCTCACCTTGCAGTCCATCACTCTCACCTTGCAGTCCATCACTCTCACCTTGCAGTCCTCTCCTCCTGTTTCCACCCCATCCCTTCTAGATTGTAAATTCCCATGGGAATAGGACCCTCGTTTCCTCCTGTACTGGTTGATCAAAATTTTGTTCAATGTATTGTAACCCTGTCTATATTGTGCCCATTGTACAGCGCTACGGAATATGTTGGCACTATATAAATATATATTTTTTTAAAAATGGTTCTCTATTCCTGCCAATTTTCGTGAGTTTTACCTTTAGTGAATAGACCTGCAAGACTTACTGTGCGTGAAAGACATGGCAGAATAAAAACTACCAACAAGTAATAAATGAAGATACGGGGATTTTGAAAGAATACAATATTAAGAGAAATTCGATTTAGCAATGCTTTACCTGGGGACTGATTCTGACTGGGGCTTCAGGTAGTGGAGGGATTCGCTCCGATCGTAGGACGGATTCGGGTAGATGACTTGGATTGCAGATACTGTGAATGAATGGATTAAAGTCCTTTTTTCTTCTTCAGTTGCAATTGTTGGTAAGCGATTTGATAGATGATATATTCAGATTTATTGAAACTCGTGCGTTCAATAACAGATCGGTGTTCTCATTCCATGTGCAGACTTGCTATTGGGATATATTAAGTAAATTATTCAATATTTCTTTTAACCTTAGTTTAATTATGTGAGCATTGTTTGAGTAGCGGAACGTACACAGATGAAATGTATGAATAATAAGCAATGGTTTAGTGCTAAGAGGGACTCCGTAATGCCCAGCTAAGTAATTATTGATACCTTCAAATCAATCATATAAAAATGTATTTTAAGAGATTCAGCTTCAAGGCAACATTGGAATTTGTAGATATTTATGAAGGTTGTTTTGTTTTTTCAAAGGGATTAATATATATATATATATATATTTACAGAATATATTTAGTTTTATATGAAACAGCCTTTACCCGTATAAACTAATTTGTGTATGAAATTAAGTCATTTACGCATGTTTTATGGATGTCATACGTATTGGATGAGATGCTGGTGTTAACTCTTAGAGTGCTGGCATCATAGAAGTCATTCTCTGATAAGCTGTTTCACATCCCAGGCATACCTGCTGAAGGTGGTTTTAGTTGTAAAACTGCAATACGCTCACATTTTCTCTGACATTTCAGTATGTATGTGTTTTTTTTTTTATTGTACTCTCTTAAATCATATCTAGACAAAATAATTTAAAATGATTTCAATATAAAAACATAATTGGTTTTCTGTAATTTCTACAGTGTACACGATTAACAGCACAGTAGTAAATATTCCCTTAATATATATAAAATTAAATATACATTTTTACCCTTACGTTTGTCAACAAATCATAATTGCACAAAAAATTGTAAAATGTCATAAATGTTGTGAATTCTTTATTTTTGTAACATACTTGTAAAAAAATGTCTAATTGATCTTGGTTGATCAATGTCACGCTTCCGATCGTTTTGTAACTAAAGAAAGAAAAATACCCTTTTTTTCAATTGTAGATTTCACCGTTTTAAGCTGTGGGATCGCTAATAAATTTTTATTTGTGAAATTGGCTTCTAGTAAGGTATGTGTCTTGATTATGGACAGACACTGGACTGCTTTTTGATTTCACATAAAAGATCTCATGTCTTGCTGCTACGTTTCTAGGGGGATAGAATCCAATTTAAAGTGATTATAGGAGCAAAAGCTAAATTCTTAAATTAGACAATTAGACAGATTTCTTTCCATGCTGTTGCATTGTTATTATTATTATTCAGCCTAATGGTTACTTGTTTGCAGGTGCTGATACTAGTTATAATTATATATTCAATAAAATTATATGTGTGTGTATATATATTTTAATAGTCACTATATATATATATATATATATATATATATATATATATATATATAGTTAATTAATATAAAATATAATTTTTTTTTAATGGTCACATTTTTAATTTTCCACAGTGTTGTTTCAGTAATTGCAATTATTTATATAGCTATAGCTGTGTACATATTAAAGTAGTACAGTGATATAAACAATGTAGGAAACAAATGCTATAACATGTAAGTTTAATGGAAAACCATTAAAGTATAATAATTCTACAGGTAGGACAAGCACAAACCTGGAAGGATTGTTAAATATATAAAGTCAGATCCCATCAGAGATCCATCAGTCATATGCTGATATATATTTAAGGGATTGCTTCTGGTCAGAAAGAAACTTTTCACGGTGTAGATTTCTATATCGGTTTAAGTTTCCTTTGGGGCAGAGCTATTGAAGTACTGCACCTCCATATATTTCAGTTATTGTATTTTCTGTATCTCTTTTTGTATTTACTATATTTCAAAACCTTTTCTTTCTTTGCCAGTGTTCAGGCGGATTTTATTTTTGTTTATGATACTCCAATATTGCAACATTAAAGTGAACTGCTCTGATTTTGTTTCCTGTAACATCTTATTAGGTAGTGAATACAAAATGACTCATTTTTTTAAATGTATTTTTTTCATTATTCTATATAGCGCCAGCATATCTGGCAGCGCTATATAAATAAATAACGGTTATTAGGGATGGGCAAATCCTACCGCCCGACTCCTGGGACTTGCAATTTTGGGGCCGGGCAGGAGGTCCCCCCCCCATCTAGCCCTGCTTCGGGCGAGCAGAGTTCAAGCGGATACCGTAGTTTTGGCTGCTCAGCACGCACGCACACGCGCTGAGCACCAAGTCCTTCCGGTATCCTGTAGTGCCCTGCACTGTGTGGACGTGTGTGGAGCATCCTGGGGATTCCCTCCCCATCTCAGCATCCTGGGGATTCCCTCCCCATCTCAGAGGACACTCCACGCCCATCCTGTTGTGTCCCTGCTCGTGCAGATCTGGCTCTGAGCAGGGACGTCAGCCCAGCCCACTCTGTGGGACTGCCCCCCCGGTCACGGGCGTCATCGCACATGTGCGCAAAGACGTCACAATCAGGAATTCCCCTCCTAACTGAAGGTAGGAAAGAAGTGCTGCATTGCTGCAGTGTCTTTACTTACTACAAAAAAGTAATAAAGAAAAGTAAATTGTACATTATTGAAGGAGTGGTTTATTTGTACAAAATCGAGCTGCTCTGCAAGCCGCAATATTTATCTCCCAGTAATTGAACGTATCATGGTTTGTAAATGCTGTTTTTGTTGTAGACAGTGCGACCTGAGGAAGTCTTTTCTTGCTTTATACTTGGGCCAGCAACCTTCGCCCCCAAGGTGTTTTGGAACTACAGCTACCACGATGCATAGCTAATCATTAGATTGTCTGAGCCTCATGGGAAATGTAGTTCCAAAACCTCTTTAGGGCCAACGTTGTTGACCCCCTGCTTTATTCCTTACTGGATTTATGTGAGGAAATGGAATGTAATTATAAAATCTGCAGTGTTGACATCACTTTGCAATTAGAACGTATACAGGTAGATAATTACTAGTGAAGTTGTAGAAGTGACGGATAGGCAGAATTCTTTTTTTTCTTCAGTATTTAGCACCAAATTCTCATAAAATCTCAAAAATTTCAGCTCCAAGAGTCTACGAAGCGCCGACATTAGAGAGCGGAAAAGAACCGTTGAAAATCGCATGTTATAAAGTGTCAAAAAAACGCCGGCACTTAAAAAACTAAACTGCAAAAGGAGAAGATGTTTTACTGTGCAACGTCTATGGTTGCTTTCTAGTTTTGAGAAGCGCCGGCGTTTCTCGGCAATACAAGACCGGGGATTTTAGCAATTTTGTGCCATACCGTCAAACACAGGCACTTAGTGAATAAGCCCCACATTTCATTAAAATCTATAATGCTTTTCTGAACTTTCAGCGTCGCTTTACCTCCGGTTTAAGTGCCTTACCATTCTGTTTGGAGAAGTTAATGTAATCGTTTGTAGAAGGTTGTGATCTCATTCTCCATCATTAACGTAAAGTTGTTGAATTTTCCCCGCCATCCCTACGGTTTTACTTTTGGAAATAGTAACTTTTATTTCCTAAGTGCCCGCAATACATCCTTTCTGACATTTATCAGGCTCGTTTTTGTTGTTAATTAGTGTGAGTCTCCCGGGACACAACCTTTTTTTAGCACCAGACTTTTTGAAACCTGCAGGATACAAAGGGAGAGTTCTTTCAGAACATTATTTACACAATTTTAATTAATGAGTTTATTCTCCATGGTCACTTCTGCAGCAAAAAAAAGTCAAAGTAAAAAGAGCATTTACTCTGGTAACCAACTGCATCATTTGCATTTTTGAATATAAAAATCCCTAAAAATTAAAAAAAAATTTTTTAAATCCTGCAGGCTTATTATCCTTTTTTTTTTTGTCTCCTTTCGGCTCTCAATCGAGACTTATTTTTAGAGAATTTGGTTTGTTCCTCCTCCAAGTCCCATTTCAGACCAAAACACCTGTTTTTCATGCAGAGTTAACTGGTGAAAAAACTAAAAGTTTGCTTCTTTTGCCAAGACAGAACATAGCCCTTGGCAAGGTTACCTTTGAAAACAGTTTTTCATGCAGAGACAGTATACAAGCCGCATCGCCGTTGCCAAGATCCTCTGACTAATGAAGGGTCGGAGCAATAGTGTATTCTTTTCATTGCTAGCGGCATGTATATGTAGCATTCTGCCGAGAAGAAGTCACTCTACCATTTCAAACAAAAGCTAGAAGTTTAACCTTCTAGGAGCAAGGTCAATGTTAGTTTTGTATTGATACCACAGAAGAAAGCAACTTCATAGGAATATAAAAGACCTCGTCTCTGCTCGCTGAGCCTCTGAAACTCTGTTTCCAGCTCATTTTTTTTATCGTGGAACCCACAGGGGGAAGTGTTTTTATTTTCGTATTTACAAAGGTAGAACTTAAAATAAATTATCCTTTCTGTGCATCTCTAATTTAAAACGTTTGTGCAATTCATATTGTTATTTTTCCAGTGTTCAAAATGTCTTTTTTTTTTAATTCGTAGTTTTTTTTTTTTAAACAATAGGAAATCATCTTTTTTATTAGTGGTATGTATTCCAGTGTATAATTTTCTAGGCCAGTCCATTATTATACATTTTTAATGATTTCATTGGCGTGCAGAATTCAAATGCTCTAATTGCTCTGATACAATACCCAATAATGTCATTTGGAGTTATCAGTTCTGTTCTAATTCTGGCTCCGCATTATGCAAGGAAGAATTAAATGAGCCGGTTAGGAGTGTCCAATACATACTTCCGTATAGAAAATTAGCACCAAGACGCTCTTTAAAGTGACCGCAGGCAGATATTTCATGCAAACAAGCGCATTTAAATATTTTAACTGGAAAATTACTTTTGCATTTTTAGATTTACTTTTGGATAAAATGATTTCGCATTATTTCCTTAATTATATGTTTAATAAATTATATTGTACATGGATTTACCAGTGGAATGTTGGATTAACCGTATTACTGCACTTTTTGTTAACTCCCTCCCACTGGGCACAACCCACCCAGCGGCTAAGGGTTAAGGTACTAAATATGCCCCACTTGACCGCCCTCCTCTGGCCTGACTAGCGCTGCAAGGTTTGATCCTCCTATGGAGGATCACACTTTGCAGCCCCGTCTTTCAGAACGTCCTCAGCACGCCTGCTGTAGTGCGTACAATTTGTGCATACGCTATTGTGTGGCCGGCCCTGTGAAAGCGTCACAACGCTGCGATGGACACTGGGAGGAACGGGAGTACGGGCACACATAGTGCTGTCGTCTGACCCCAGCCTAAGTTTACACCAACCTTGAAATAGGGCCCTACATCAGGTATCTCCTACTCTGGCCCCCAATGATTCAGAACTACAGCTCCCAGGATTCCCTGGCCACTAATTACATGCAAAGACTCCTGGTAATTTTAGGCAATGAATACCTGGGGAAGAGGGGGCAGAGATTGATATCTTTCCTCTAGATGGCAAGACTCAAAATTTCTGCTCAGCCAGGTAGCATTGATGGTCTTCAAAAAGCGTAATCTCTCCTTTGAGTGACCAGCATCTCCCTAGTGGAGGCTCAACAGTGCTGAGCTCAGGTTTCAGGGCCTCAGGACCTTGTTAACTAGCTCCCACCAATTGTTCTCAATACCTTCAGGCATTGAAAGCCATGAGATTGGCTGGAGCGTACAGATTCTTGTGGTCACATGACGTGCTGCTTTTGGGAGCAAGTCGCATTCTGCAGGTCTTGGAGGGAGACCAGTGTTGGGTACAAGTAAGTTTTTAAAGTGTTTATTGGTAGTGGACTGTTGAGGGGGTTAATTTTTAAAGGAATACTCTACTCATCCTCACCACTTCATTGTTTGAAAGTGGTCAGGATATGAGGGCCCCCTTCCTGTCCTGATCAGGGTGTTATCACTGGGTGAAGTGGAGTAGTTCCCTCCAACCCACCCAGCGTCACCAGAAACCAGTGTTTCTAATTTCTTGGCTGCCGGTGAACAGATCAGTCACTAGTGATGTTGGCACGCAGAGAGCGCAGCACGCTCTAGCCAGTGGTATCTGAGAGGTAGCAATAGCTCCGATCTGCGTATTTGTGCATCCATTTCTCTGCACAGGTGCTATGGAACTTACGAATGTGAAGTGCACAAGTCCATAGTAGTGTGCAATTTGTGGTTCCTACGCAATGCAAATTGCATTAGATAGCTGCAGGGACTTCTGGGTTTGGAGACTCTTAATATGAAGAGGAAGCTGTGTGCAGTGAGAGATGAAAGGAAAGGAACTACGCCTAAAAAATATAATATATATATGAAAAAAAATTGGTTATAGACTATCAGTAGCATCTGCTCAATTTTTTAAGGGCATAAAAAAAGGGAAACCCTGTTTTTAAAAGTGTATACCTTTAACAATATGGTATCGCTTTTAACCTTTCTGAAATGCTTTTATAATTATGTTTGAGCATATTTCTGGTGACATTTTGTTGAATTATTCTATCAATGCCGTAACATTTGGGAAACTGGTGTTCCTCATGAGTGTTTTAAACTTTATTTTCACTCAGGCGTGATTTTTGTCTGCGTCTTGTGCAGTTTTCCTACAGGAATTCCACAACGAAAGAACACTACAGCTTTGACACCACAGATTACAGAGGTAAATTCTGCAGCCTGTATAACGGGACGTTTAATAAATATAATACAGACATTCAAGGAGCCCATGGCTACCTTGTGCCCTGGATTTGCCCTAGAGTAGACTATATAAAACCAAAGACGTATCATTGGTTGTACTTGATAGACTATATCCGGTAGACTTGTCAGTTTGGCTTGACTTGATTTGTTGTAATCAGTTGGGAATTCTTTATATAATTCATGTTCCTTGACTGGTGGTCGGTCTCAAAAGAATCCATGCAAAAGTATGAGTATCCTTTATCCAGATCGTTTTGGACACAATTTCCATTCAATGCAAGAGGAAACTGTCAGCTGAGATTGACTCTATCCCGTACCAAGTGATTATATTACCAGGACAGGAATCCTGGTATATGTGCACATTATTTTGCAAAAGGCATCTGATAATCTGATCTGGGCAGTGTTGAAAGATTACAGACCAGAATGCCCCCGAGGAATCACACTGGAGGTAGAGATATGTAATGGAGCCAAGCTATCGGAGCAAAGTGTAGTCCATTTGAATATTATTGGTCTTTCAAGTAGCCTGGAGGCAACAATGTACCCTTTTATAAGGTCTAAGAAAGGATCATTTTTGATCTCTGGGGGTATGTTTACATAACTCTCTACTTTATGTGTCTGACCCGATCTCACCCCTGCAACACTTAAACTATTTATATTCCTACCCTTGTTTTTAGGTTGTTTTTTTTGACCGGAAACTTTGAGAGTCACTCTGAAATGAGTTCAGTTAAGGTCTATACTTTTTAAGATAGTCAATTTTTAATGGTGTTTATTAGTGGTTATATAAGTGCTAGAATTCAACTAAATTCTGCTGCCTTCCTATAATTAATATTATCATTATTTGCATATACCTTAAAGCATTTTGAGGACATCAGCACTTCTATGTTTTTAATACAGGTTGTTTGCTCCCTAACCTAGGATTTCAGAATCCAAGCGAATACCATGTTTTAGGCCAGTGTCAGACGAGCGTTTTTGAGAGCGGAAGGAAAGTCCGTGAAAGTGGATGTTCCTTCCACTCTGACGCCCATGTGGCCGCCTTGCTGAGCGAAGTAAAGCTCGATCCTCCTGCGGAGGATGGCACTTTGCAGCCCCTTCGAACGCGCGTCGTAGTGTTTCGACGGGGAGGTTTCCAGCAAGTCCGGTGTAGCACGTGCCATTTGTGTGCACGCTACATCATGTGGCCAGCCCAAACGAAACTTCACAATGCTGCGACGGGTGCCAGAAGGCACGTCAGTAAGGGTGCACATAGTGTGCTCATCTGACACTGGCCTTAGAAGATGATTGCGACGGGAGAGCTGCAGTGTCTCTGGCAGCCAAGTCACAAGCTGAGGCTGGCCAGAGACTCCCAGCATGTACTGTGGTCAGCTGCTGCGCTTAGGAGCTTATTCTTGAAGCAGCCTTCTTCCAGCACACCCCTGGTCTGGAATTGTAAAAAAAATCCAGACGGCTCTGAAATCTCCAGTTTTCGGGGTTTCGGGAATATTGAATTCCTGATAAGGGGTTCTATACCTCTGCATGCATGCTCTATAAATATATTCAAACAATTGATTGGTCGTGAACGTCTAAGAGTGCATGCAGACATCCTAGGTATCTCATCGTTTTCAGTAGATCTTCAGTATAGACTTGGGCGATGGCCACAATTTTGCACGATTAAATCAAGGTTGAGGTTGACTTCGATATTATTTTTACGAAAATTGAGAAACCTGTGGTATTTCTTTTGTTTTAATTGACGAAGCAACTGTCCACTCATTGGAGGAGCAGAGCCAACAGCTGAAGTCAACCTCAAACCTCAACCTTGATTTAATTGTGCAGAATCAAGAATATCGCCCAACTCTACTTCAGCACCATGGGTCAATCTGAATGTCATTCAATTTACTGTTTGGTGACAGTTTCTCCTCCTTTTTCAGGGTTTTGGGCACAGCGTGGTAATATACACACACTATGTAGCCAGATTATTTCACGGTTTGAAAAGCTATGCCTGTAGCTGTGGATTTTGCTTTCTAACAGAGCAGTGATCTCAAGCTATAAATACAGCTATAACATACATTACACAGACTCGATAAGGCTTGATCCATACTCCCATAAAACTTTGCCATGTTGCTAATGAATCCCTTGGTGGATTAAACGATATAAATTGATGTATCCTGGCATTACACTATTAAAAGTAATTCGTAATCAACCACCAGTTTCACTATGCTGGTCTAGGCCATTAAGAGGTTACAAGCGCACCAAGGAAAGTCCAATATACTGGAAAATCAACTTAATATATAGCAAATGTCTTTATTAAACGTCTTCATCTAACTTGCACTTTAACATTTAAAATGAACTATTGATTTTTTTTCAAATATATGAACTTCCTCTATTATTTACATCATTATTATGGCTTTTACCACAAATCGAACCGCATCATTCTTCTCAAAAACAATAAATAACCCGACGTGTACTAAGAGACCGTGAGTAGCAAATCCATTCTTTTGTTGGGATTTTAACAATATGGACTAATGCCCATATAAACCTAAAGTAAAATCAATACTGTGCGGATTGCGTTAATGTTTTCAGGAGCTATTTAGAGAGAAGACATGCCTTGGAAAAAGTAGTAAACACAACGAATCCATATTGTGTGTTTTCTATAGTTTTTGCACAGTGCCTACATGTAAATGCTTTATGTGCAAGAAAGATCAAGGCCAATTTTCTGCTTTCCATTCTTTTTGATAATAATATGATCAATTGACCCAAAAGTCAATTTAGTCTTCTAGAGGTGCACCAAAAGTGGAGTTATGCCCCAAGTCGTGTCTGTTGTTTTTTTTTTCTTGGCTTGAGTCCTAATTCCTAAATTTAATCTTTTTATAGTAATACAAATAATAAATGCAATGCAAATTTTAGGTTATAGGCATGCGGGTGTGGGAATTAAAACTTGATTGGGCAACACAAGAGATAGAAGGTGAAAAGGGTATTCATACATGATATCTATATAATCACTAAAATAATATGCAAATTACACATATATATTATGAGTATAGCAGTACGTAGTGATACCTTTTTTTATTGGACTAACGTTACATTTAAAAAAGGTATCCCTACGTACTGCTATACTTGTGATTTTGGCATCTGGACTAACACGTACATATATATATTCAGAGTATAGCAGTACATAGTGATACTTTTTTTATTGGACAAGCTTTTGTGAGTATAACTCTCTTCCTCAGGTCTGGAAGCTATACTGAGGAAAATCATAGAATTGAGCAATAAAGAGCCAAGCAGAAGGGGGGCTGTTGTTAAACAAGGTCCTATGAATAACAACAAAAAGTTCTGTTACAGAAAAGTTCTGTTACAAAAAAAAAGGAAATAAAACCCCCCGACTTTTTGCTGCAAATCAAAAAAAAGAATAAATGGTAGAATAAATATTTTAAAAAATCTGGGATTTTTTTTTTACATTGACAGCTATGGGGTTCACCTGCTTAAACTTGTTGAATGAAACCACTGAGAATCAGGGCATTTCTCTGACATTTTGGGAGTGTTCGGCATTCTCTGAATAAATTAACCATTGCTTCTCTATGGGAAATTTCGTTGCCGCCGAAGGTTACTATATTTCACTGGCAATTCACCAATATATGGGGAATCGCCAGCTTTTTGAATGGTCACGAAATTGCACCGTATGGGGAAATTCAGTTTGGTGCAATTCTGTGGCCAATTTGTTTCTTTCTGAATAACCCCTCATGTGTTCAAACTATGAGTGATACCAGGTTTGCCTTGGTGCTCATCACTTTTGGTGCCTTTTATCCATTTTATTGGGTCTGTTGCTATTGCTAGGCAACTTGAGTATTTAGGACAATTTCTCCATTTCTCTATTGAATCTACATGTTACTTGTATAGAATGGTTACCTGTAGACAAGATATGGCTTTTGTTGGGGTACGTTGCGACACTACTAAGGATGAAAAATTATGGACCACCATTGGGAAAAGTAAAACTGACGAAGACGTATAACAATTAAGAATAGAATTTGGTGGAGATGTGGATTTGTATCAATGGGTTTAGATCCCAAACAAGAGAAGTTGTGTAATCCATAATTTATGATTTGCATCACTGCAATGATCCCCAGGCTAACGGCTCATCCTACAGTACAGTATGTATTTAACGCCGGGTTTGCTTTTGTTTAGTGACTATTAACTTCCAATTTTATCTACTGAGCAATGCGTAATAGCATGACACAGATGCAGGTTGGGTGCAAAAATTTTTGCATTTGAGTCATTTACATTAAAAATGCTTTTTTTGCCGTGAGAAACGATTCACAGTGCAAAATTCTGAAATACAGATAATTTTCTATAACATTGATCAATACAAGACCTTCAGCTTTTTATCCACTAAAACAAAGTCGTTAATTTAGCTTTTTGTCTCCCAGTAAAACGCAACCTAACATTTAGCACAGGTTTTTAGAACACACTTTTTAAACGATGTTCCGAAGGTCACATGGCGTTTAGATTCCGGTTCGCTTCTTTATGCCAAAACTTTCCCGCTCGCCCTCTTTTGTTTTAAAAGAGCATACTTAGCATTCCCAATCAAACCCACTGCAACTTCCACAGAAATCCATATTTATATTTGACTAGAGTTGTAATTTGCAAACTGTCGTTTTCTTTGTGCCTTTTTGGAGGCTGCTTTCTTTTGGAATGGCTTCTCACTTAGCATGACAATCAATAAGTACTTAGTGAAGCTCCACAGATTCCCATTCGGAAGTTTCGGTTATTGCCTCGCTGATGGAACGCAAGGGGAAATGTTGGCAAAGGCATTATTTCTATATTTTTTTTATTAGAAATCAGTTCGGTTACCACCTGTCAAAAAATGACTTCCTGTCGCATGGTGGTTTCTCGATCTGCTTCTGGGTCTTCATCATACCTTGAGGCTATTGACTGCAGGTAGTCACTCCATACCCAAGCCACATGCGCACGGTAGAACAAATTGAATTCTATTATCCGATCGTGGTCCCCGGTGCCATCAGATTTCTCTGGTACTTTTAGATATTCTAGCTATATAGTGGTAAGTTAGCGGATGTTAAGTGGCTTATTTGAATGATTTTTTTTTTTATTGGAACCTGAACATAACTGTAAGAGAATATTATTTGAAATCATATTATATGCTACAATGCCACATTTTTAGAACTCCTTGGAGCCATCTGGATCGCCTCCAGGCCTCTTGTATTGTTTCCAGGTACTTGGGCTCACGAGTTATGATTTTTACAACTAAGTCAACAGCAGGGTCAGACATTAGCATGTCTCGGAGTTGTATCATTTTGTAAGCCTTCAGTAACAATTAAAATGAAGAGAATAATAATAAAAAAAAATCCTATACGGTGACAATTATGATGATGTGATGTGGACAGATCCAATAATGTGTTTGGCAGGGGAGAATTTCAGCCCACTCAGATTTACGTGAATGTCATTATTAGCTGCATTTTGCTCTTATAAAAATGTCAGAATCTTTACTTCTTACTTAATTAGAAGCTTTTTCTCTAGACTATTCATTCCTTTATAAAGGGATGATGTTGGCTTAAAAGCTCTCTGCAGTTGATGGATGGAGAAGCATTGGAGTTGTAGTACATGGACATTTGGGGGGCCAGAGTTTGGACATCCCTGCTCTAGACTGTAAGCTCCTATGAGCAGGGCCCTCTACACCTAGTGTTTCCATCCCATGTCCATTTATCTGTATCTTGTTCCCTTTTGGTTATTGTAAAGCGCTGCGGAAACTGTTAGCGCTATATAAATGATGGCGATAATAATAATAATGCATACTCGGTTACAAAAAGGAAGTCAGGTGTCTTTTTTTGAAGTGTTAATGCTCTTCATTGGTTTGATTATTCTGCATATCCTGGTTGCTATTTTTCGTTCTGACTTACTGAATGCATACCATTATCAGGAAATGTTTTAAAGTTATGTATTTTTGAATGTTATTGGTGATATCCTTGTTAAAGGGACACTAACCGTTTTTTTTAAAGTGGTCATGTTGACAGGAACATGTCCCCCTTGGCTGGCCATAGCTGCTCTGATAGCTCTTGAAGATCTGATACCTTGGCCCGCTAGAACAGTGGTTCCCAACCGTGTCTGCAAGTACCGGCCAGGTTTTCCAGATATTTGAAGCACAGCACAGGTAATATGATTTGCTGCTCAGTGATTGCAGCATTCAGTCTGCATTTCCCTAAGGTGATCCTTAAAATCTGGCCTGTTAGATATACTTGAGGACCAGGGTTGGGAACCACTCTACACGGTCAGTGACTGCTTTATGCCTTCTGGAACGTTGAAGCACCTCCATTCAAAAACTGTGGTTGCTACTTGGCCTATTTTCAGGAGGGGTTGAATGTGCGGTCACCCTGGTGACTCTTAATGGCTCCGCATCTGTTTGGATGCGTACATGCATCATCTAATGGGTACATTTGCGACCATCTACTTCCTGTACTGGTGCTGAGCTCTGGAAAATAGAGAAGATGGCACTGCAAGATGAAAGGAACATTTTTAGCAACTTTCTGTTAACTTGGCAAACATTGCTACTTCTCCAGCTTCTTTACCATTACAAACAATCCTGTTATTAAAACGCCATCACGTGTCTGTTTTACATGACCTTTCTGGATAGATATTCCAGTTCTCCTTTGTTTTGTTCGTGATTCACACACATTCACCTGCGTTTATTTCCAGCAGTTGCTTTATAATGATCATTCTGCAGGCTTGCAATGCGCCTCTATAATTTTGTTAGGGTTATTCCCCTTATGTGTAATTATTCTTATTGTGCAAAATTTCATGCCGTACATTGGATTACCCCCACCCCGCTTCAAGAAATATCACTTGAGAGACAACTCCTGGATTGCATATTCAGATGAGTACCACCAAAATGTCTACATGGCTCACTTTGTTTGCTGAAGGAGTTGTTTGGTCCTTGGTTGATTCTAGACAGTGTTTTCATTATTATTATTATTATTATTATTATTAATTATTATTCTTTATTTATAAAGCGCCAGCATATTCCGCAGCGCTGTACAATAAGCACAGTATAGACAGGGTTACAATACATTGAACAACATTTGACAAACCGTACAGGAGGAGAGGACAATCTGGGAGGGTTGGGGTTGGAAACAGGAGGAGAGGACTGTAAGGTGAGAGTGATTGATGGTTGTGTCAGTGAGTTGGGTGGTAGGCTTCCCTAAATAGGAACGTCTTAAGGGAGCGTTTGAAGGAAGAGAAGTTAGGGGAAAGTCTGACAGTACGAGGGAGAGCGTTCCAGAGAGTGGGGGCTGCGCGTGAGAAATCCTGCAGTCTATCATGGGAAGAGGTGATGCGGGGAGAAGCTAGTCGCAGGTCACTGTTTGACCTTAGAGAGCGGGCTGGGGTGTATTTGGTGATTAGTGAGGACAGGTAGTGGGGAGCTGAGTTAGTGAGGGTTTTGTAGGTAAGGATAAGGATTTTGAACTTAACTCCGCAGTGGATGGGGAGCCAGTGAAGGGACTCGCAGAGGGGAGTGGCAGAGACAGAGCGGCGGGTGAGGTGAATTAGCCTGGCAGAGGCGTTCAGGATGGATTGTAGGGGGGAGAGGCGGGACAGAGGGAGGCCAGATAAGAGATTATTACAGTAGTCGAGTAGGGAGATTACCAGGGCGTGTATGAGTTTTCATAGTGAGCAGTTTAACTGCTGGATAAACTTACAGTTGTGTTCAAAATTATTCAACCCCCAATGCTGTAAAGGGTTTTAGGGAATTTAGTGTACATTTGTAATTGTATTCAGAATGAAATCCTACAAGGACTTTTTAAAGAACCATATGCAACTAAAATGACATCAGTTGGTTTTGTAATACAGTAGTAAATGTTTCTTTTGTGAATTCTTCATTGACACAATTATTCAAACCCTTAGAAACTACCACTCTGAAAATACTTGAATGAACCTCTGTTCTTCAATCAAGTATTAAAAACACCTGTGGATGTCACGGAGCAGCAATAAAGCATAATAAGCACCAATTAGGCAGCTTTAAAATGACTGTGATACTCAGCTCCTTCTAGACATTTACTGGTGTGGTTACAAACATGGTGAAGTCAAGAGAATGGTCCAGGAAGACAAGAGAAGAGGTGATTACTCTTCACAGGAAGGGCAATGGCTATAAGAAGATTGCAAAGATGTTAAACATACCAAGAGAGACCATAGGAAGCATCATTCGCAAATTCAAGGCAAAGGGCACTGTTGAAACGCTACCTGGTCGTGGCAGAAAGAAGATGCTGACTTTGACTGCTGTGCGCTACCTGAAGCGTAGAGTGGAGAAAAGTCCCCGTGTGACTGCTGAGGAACGGAGAAAAGATTTGTCAGATGTGGGTACTGAAGTTTCAGCTCAGACAATACGGCGCACACTGCGTAATGAAGGCCTCCATGCCAGAACTCCCAGGCGCACCCCCTTGCTGTCTCCAAAGAATAAGAAGAGTCGACTGCAGTATGCCAAAAGTCATGTGGACAAACCACAGAAGTGTTGGGATAGTGTTCTGTGTACTGATGAAACAAAATTAGAACTGATTGGGCCCATGGATCAACGCTATGTTTGGAGGAGGAAGAACAAGGCCTATGAGGAAAAGAACACCTTGCCTACTGTGAAGCATGGCGGGGGGTCAATCATGCTTTGGGGCTGTTTTGCTTCAGCAGGTACAGGGAAGCTTCAGCGTGTGCAAGGTACCATGAATTCTCTTCAGTACCAGGAGATATTGGATGACAATGTGATGCAGTTCGTCACAAACCTGAGGCTTGGGAGACGTTGGACCTTTCAACAGGACAATGATCCCAAGCATACCTCCAAGTCCACTAGAGCATGGTTGCAGATTAAAGGCTGGAACATTTTGGAGTGTCCATCGCAGGCACCTGACTTAAATCCGATTGAGAACCTCTGGTGGGACTTAAAGAAAGCAGTTGCAGTGCGCAAGCCTAAGAATGTGACTGAACTAGAGGCTTTTGCCCATGACGAATGGGCGAAGATACCCGTAGATCGCTGCAAGACACTTGTGTCAAGCTATGCTTCACGTTTAAAAGCTGTTATAACTGTAAAAGGATGTTGTACTAAGTACTGAGATTGAATGTCACTTGGGGGTTGAATAAAACTGATAATGATGTGAGCACAGAAAAGACATTTGTGGTTATTTCATTATAAATGTTATGTTATATTTGTCTGACCTACATGTGCCTCTTTGATTTAATTGTAAGCAAGATGACTGAATGATCAAAATCCATGTCAAACTGGCCAAAACACTCAATTTCAGTGGGGGTTGAATAATTTTGAACACAACTGTACATTGTGCTTTTCTGTCATTTGAATTTCAGAGGCCCTTTTCTGGAAGAAATCTCCCCAATTTAACTCGAATGGAAAAGTAAAGTAGTCTTTACATTTTTAGAGCAATCATCAAGGGTGATCTCATTTCCTCAGTCAATAATAGAAATGTGGTGACTGCAGAAAGGATGGTAATATATATATAATATATTATATTATGAATCATGAGCATTATCTTATACCTTTCACATCATCTCCGTCTAGGAAGTTCTGCCATCAGTTGCGCCCCCCTCCCGGTCTGATTCTTCCTCGAAAACAATATTAACAAAGAACTTAAATACTCTGCTGAGTAAGAGAAAGCTCTCCTTTTATATGGTTTAGCTGTTTTTAGCATTGCAGCCTGCCTATCTTGTAGAAAGGATAATGGAATGACCTTTCTTTTCCTTAAGGACCTTTTTTAGTTCTAATACCTATTGCTTCTGGACTGACACAGCCGCCGATGCTGTTCATGAGCGTCGCAGTTTAAAGTGAAGTATGTATTCTTCTTTCTCCTTACATCTGGATCTGCCGCCACATACATACAGGATGCGAGCTTCCTTTTCCCCAGAGCTTTCTAAATTATTGCTTTATTGAAAAGGCAGTAATTTATAAAAGGCATATAACAAAATATATTAAGAAACATAGCCAATATAGTGAAGAAACACCATCTGCGTTATGCGGATCATTCAATTCACTGTGTGAGGTTCTTAAAGGGCATATACACATCTCTGAATATACTATAGGCATTTGCGTTCAGTCACCTCCGAGCCATTAATCTCATCAGCAACCCAACTAGAGCTGCCACCCCCTTCCATCCTAAATCTCAACCCCGTAAACGGGATAAGAATAAAATATAATCCACATATATACTCGGTCTTTTGTAGGTTTGACGTCTTCGTTAGATCATCATGGATTGTTAAAATTGGTATTTGTATGTGGTGCATGCTTGGTTTTAGCATGCTGGTTCCCTTTGAGTAGCGTTTGTGTGTCATTTTATTGTTGATCATCGGGTTTCCGAGCATCTCTAGCCCGTCCTGCCCCTTGGACACGGTATGGTCGAAACATGTTGTGCTTCCTTCTATTAATCATCACAAGGCAAGGGTAGTTTAGGTGTTTTTCAACACTTTTTTAGTACTTTTGTGCCTATATATTTCTTATTCCACTACCTTACTATAAATTGGGGATCTTGCGTTGTTCTTGTAAAGATTTAAGGTGGGGTTTTGGTTTGCAGTCATGGAAGATTGTGTTCCCACGCAATCCCCCTGAATTTATCCCACCCTCAGACTAAACAATCTATTTTTGCAGAAGGCTCAAAGTTCCCTGATATGTTTATAGTACATGTGAGATAATATCTAATTGAGGGACAGAAATATTGGAGTGCCTGCACTATTTTTAAAAAAAAAAAAAAAAAATTAGGACTTGACCCTTCCTTGGATATGGTAGATATGATTTGCTTTACCAGCCATTTTATTAAGGGCATTCCGTTTTTACTTGTGATTATGTTATAAAACCACCACATTAGCATAGAGCACAGCATAGAAATATACAGGGGCGGACTGACAACTAATGGGGCCCCCGGGCAATAGGAGTTCATGGGGCCCCATGCAACATGCCCACATTAGGCCACACCCATAAAACTCCCCCCATCCAACGCACAACCTACATGCACATTGTTGTGTTAAAAAATTTCTTTCTTCACTCACTTTTCAAACTAGTAATTCTAATGAGTTAATAAAATCCACTCGAGCCCCCGGTGAATTGGGGAATCCATAGTGCCCCCTCCAGACTTACAAACTGCCACTGCTCTGCTGCGGTAGCCATCACACACTTGTGGCAGCTACGGCCGTGGCACAGAAGGTCCCTGTGGCAAACGTGGGAAACCTTTCAGGTTTAAAAGAAACCGGACATTACTGACACTTGTACACACTGCACATTAGAGCTCCGCAGCAATAAAACTCACAGTAATGTGCAGTGCTTTTGAGCGTATCACAGAGCTCCACAGAAATAAAACTCACGCTCATATACACCGCACATTATTGTGAGTTTTATTGCTGCGGAGCTCTGTGATACTAATGTGCGTTGTGTATGAGTGTGAGTTTTATTGCCAACAAAGATAAACACATGAGCATTTTCTCTGAGATCCTGAATAATGGCTTATGGTAACACTGCCACCAAATCAAAGCCTATTTTTCAGGTACACAATGATTGGGCAATGACCGAAAAGTCTTAACTCAGTTTTTACATATATCGTTTGGTTATTTTAAGTCTGACTTCACCTTGCGTTACACAGGAGTTAAACATGTCTGCAATTACTTAACTTCATGTATTCTTGGTTGACAGGAGCAATGTATTCACAGCTAAATGTCAGGTTGTACAATAATGTGTGGGGGGTGAGGAAATTGCTAATTACATATGATAATTATACTGCTTTTTTATTGTTTGTTTTTAGAATGAAATTTAATTTTCTTTTGAAAAACACGGCATTAAATCAATTGCATTGGTTTGCTGCACTTTGATTATAGAACCACTGTTTAACGTGGTGTTGGTAAAAACATAAAAAAAAATTTTTTTTTTTTAGAAATAGTATTTAAGATCCTACCTCACGGCATCACTACCAAATGTCATTTTCATGTCAAAAGGTGGGTACAAGAAACCTATACTTTAAAAAGATGCCCATAGAGCAGCACCATGGTTGTGACCAACAGTGGGTGATTTTCGATACCTCTTAAAGCTTGAAGACTTAGCAATTATCATAATTATTAGCACTATATTCATGGCCTGCTGAAGTATTGCACAAACTGTAAACCTGACGGTAGTAGGTTTACTTTATCTGTACGGCAACATTTGTGGTCAGATACTTTTCAGAAACTTTTCTGATATTTCACTCATATTGTATCACAGCTTCGGTTGGCCGCCTCTTCATTCTTCTGAAAAGTATCCTGTTAATGTCTGAAAGATTGTCATGAGCAGTAATTAGCAGTTCAGAAAACAGGCTACTTCAGCAATATTTTATTTATAGACTGACACTTTATTCTGTTTGAAATTTAGCCAATGAAAGGACTGAGTCAGCAGACAAGGACAGAGCATTTAAACACATTGCCTTTTAGTGAACTCATATGTAGATGGCCCGAAGAATACAATTATTTAACTGGGAATGTGGTTAACATTTCAGATAATGGGTTCAGAGTTGTCAAATTAGCAGATTTTCCCTTATGTAAACAACTAGACTGAGTTCCGAACTCTGCTGTTATCCTAGACTCCCTCTGGCAAAGCTCAGCCACATGGGACATTTTGGGTGGCAGAGGGTAGTTGTGTGCTGGGGCTAACCCTGAGACCTCCTCACGTAACTGATGATGACGTAGTTCTGTAAAAACAGGTTACTCAGAAGAATTCAGAGCATATACACAAAATGGGTTAAATTTCGGTGCTAGAAGAATAAACCTTTTTTTTTTTTTTTTTTTTGATTTACATTTTTATTTTTAAACCCGTCAAACTGAATCACCAAAAATCAGGTCATTTCGTCAGCACTTCACTTAAGTGAACTTTGGCGTTTTATGAATAGATGGACCATTACTTCTCTATGGCACAATTTTGCTGCTGTTGTAGAATGCCAAACTGCACTGTATGTTACCTTCAATGTGCCAGTATTTGGAGAACTGACAGCTTTATGAATAGACAAACTGTCCCGAAATTGCACCGCACTGTGAAATTCTCCGTTTGGTGCACTCCAGGGGCAAGTTCGGTGCTTAGTGAATAACCCCTAAAAACACAGGAGAAGTGACCCGAGTCAGTCTTTGGGATCACTTCCCGTATATGTAATTCACTTGATGTCTTTCAGAATAGGGACCAAATTCCTCCTTTGCAATCAGGGGCGGACTGACAACTAATGGGGCCCCCGGGCAATAGGAGGTCATGGGGCCCCCCTTGTTCCACACCCACAGGAGGCCACACCTATAAAAAAACACCCCCTACAACGCAACACCCACATGTACATTATTGTGCTAAAGAATTAATTTCTGAACTCCTAAAAATAACCTTTTTGAAAATTCACTTGGACCCAGCAGCGAATTGTGCCCCCCCCCTCCTTACTTACAGATGGCCACCGCACTGCTGCAGCAGCCATCACCCACTCATTGCAGCTAAAGCTACACCCCAGCACAGAAAGTCCCTGTGGAAAATGTGGAAAACTGCTGATCACTTTAACAGATACTGTACAATCCTGACAGACTGCACATTACAGAGCTCCACAGAAATAAAACTCCCAGTAATGTGCAGAGTGCTTGAGCATATTACAGAGCTGCACAGCAAAAACCCTCACAGTAATGTGCAGTTTGTATGAGTGTATCACAGAGCTCAACAGCAATAAAACCCACAGTAATGTGCAGTTCACACATGGATATATATTGCCCCCAGTAGCTCACACATTGATATATATTGCCCCAGCTCACACATGGATGTATATTGCCCCTGCTCACACATGGATGTATAGTGCCCAGCTCACACATGGATGTATAATGCCCAGCTCACACATGGATGTATAGTGCCCAGCTCACACATGGATGTATAATGCCCAACTCACACATGGATGTATATTGCCCCTGCTCACACATGGATGTATATTGCCCCTGCTCACACATGGATGTATATTGCCCCTGCTCACACATGGATGTATAGTGCCCAAGCTCACGCATGGATGTATAGTGGCCCAGCTCACGCATGGATGTATAGTGGCCCAGCTCACGCATGGATGTGTAGTGCCCCAGCTCACGCATGGCTGTGTAGTGCCCCAGCTCACGCATGGCTGTGTAGTGCCCCAGCTCACGCATGGCTGTGTAGTGCCCCAGCTCACGCATGGCTGTGTAGTGCCCCAGCTCACGCATGGCTGTGTAGTGCCCCAGCTCACGCATGGATGTGTAGTGCCCCAGCTCACGCATGGATGTGTAGTGCCCCAGCTCACGCATGGATGTGTAGTGCCCCAGCTCACGCATGGATGTGTAGTGCCCCAGCTCACGCATGGATGTGTAGTGCCCCAGCTCACGCATGGATGTGTAGTGCCCCAGCTCACGCATGGATGTGTAGTGCCCCAGCTCACGCATGGATGTGTAGTGCCCCAGCTCACGCATGGATATATACTGACCCCAGCAGCTCGGCGGCGCTCCAGCGTGCCTTCCTGGGCCCCATGTGCACCCTGCATTGATGCCGCCCCCCACGTGATGCGCGCGCTTCATGTGAGGGGGCGGCATCAATGCAGGGTGCACGTGGGGCCCAGGAAGGCACGCTGGAGCACCGCCGCCATGGTGCCTTACGAAACCTGGTCCTCGGGCAGCGCCCGAGTGCCCGATGGGTCAGTCCGCCCCTGTTTGCAATTCATAAAACAGGAAATAAAATAGTGGGGAAAAAAAAGCTTGCATATTACTACACTGGGTCTTTATAAAATAGTGGTAATAAATTATAGAAGCTTACAATTATTAGAATACATTACGGACAGGTTATTTCCGATGTACTGCTTGAAGAGCACCATTTAAACTAAAGTCACCAACACAAATAATGTGTTAAGGGTCCTTCAGATTAGATTCATGATGGTCTACCTCTATTCTCTTACATTGTATTGCATGAATTCCCATCTATAAATTAGCACAGATAACCTTTGACGGTCTAGTTTCAGACAAAACCTAGATGATTCATTTTAGCCTTTTAGACTTCACAATATGTATAAGAGCATGGTTTCAATAAAAAAGTTTAATGATTTACAATGGCAAGAGAGAATGCTTAGATTGAAGTTTTCCAACAATTGTAAATCTTCTGAAATTTACTCCTGGGTAATTTTAAGGGAGAGACCGCTATGTAATATTTTAATGGTTAACTTAATGCAATGCTTCCAAAAAGGCCACCCTTCCTGTTTGTCAACAATTTCCGATCGCTCAATGTTGGTATAAGGTTATTTTTGGTAGAATCTTTAAAAAAAATTGAAGTGTAAAACACTTTAGTAAAATTATTTCCAACAGAAAAGATCCAGCTTTGGAGTTGAGGAAAGTTTTAACCTCCCTGGCGGTATTTCCGAGTGTGACTCGGGGCTAAATTTCACTACCGTGAACGGTAACCCCGAGCCACACTCGGGCTGGATGCATACTCACCTCCTCCTGGCTCCCTCGCTGTCCCCCGCAGTGTGATCGTGGCGAGCTGCTTCTTGGAAGGCTCCCTGCGAGTCACATGGTGCAGGGTGGGCGGGAACCATCAGCAAATTTACAAACCATTCATAAAATACTGTAATCCAAAGTGCAATGTTTATGAACGGCCACTGGGTGGCACTACAGGATAAGAAATAGACCATACATCCTCTTACCCTTGTTTTCAGACCGATTTCAGTGCTTTTTGTTTTTTATTTTATTGAATATCATTTATTTGCATTATTTATTTTGGATAATTATTTTTGGGATAATAAAGTTTGAAACACGAAATAATAATTTATCAGACTCAGTGTATTTACTATTTTATTTATTTATTTATTCATAAAGGATTTTACCAGTAAGAACTCTAGATTGCACGGATTTCAGTGCATGATTCCTAATTCTTACAGTCTAACGATGTACAAAAACACGTTCCCTTTAAAAAAAAATTGAGACGCTTTTAGACACGAAATTTTTTAAAAATTAGTCCGCCAGGGAGGTTAATGGAAAAATCTAAGCTTTGTAACCCTCTTCATAGAGGTAAGGTACTAGACGTGGGCAAAGACCTCCATAGTTGATATATCATTAGAAGCGTTTTCCATTTGTAATTGAAGCATTTTTAAATTATTGGATTTCTAAATCTGGTTAAATTTTGCCCCTTGGTCAGCTTATGTATGAAAACACTGGCCCTTAATATACAGTTCCAAAGAGAAGATCCCAAAATTCTCTGTTGTGGATGAATTATTCTAGTAAGCTCTGGATCTCTAGCCATTCTCAACACAACATTTGAATGATGACATGAGACGATTCTGGGCCTAGAAAATACTAAAGATCATTCAACACTGCTGTTTATGGTCTAATAGTCATGCTGTGTATGGTGGCGATCTTCTTGTTGCATGCTTCTATTTTGTGCCTAAAGACAATCAGCCAAGACTCTAAGACATGCATGCATTTTTAGGTTGCTGATTTTATATGTTATTAATTCATATTACTACATTAGTCACCTAAATCAAGTTGAAGGCTTTAAAAGAATGTATTAACAATGAAGAAGATAGATCATCTAACGATCCTTAATACCTCTTTCATGCAACAAGTTCCCCCCCCCCCCAGTTCGTTTGGTATTTCCAGAAATTATCCCAGGTCTTTTACTAGTTTGCTGAATGCCTCTACATGTGTTCTTTGGTTGATGTCTGCCTGTAGAAGCAATGTCACAATGCAGTCCTGCAACTCTTGGGAAAGCAATCCATATCTCCAGAAGGACATAGGTACCTTAGAGTTCAGAGAAGGGCTACTAAAATGGTGTACGGCTTGAAGGAGAAAAGTTACGTGGAAAGGGTTAATGATCTTAACATGTAGAGCTTGGAAGAAAGACGAGATATGATAGAAACATTTAAATACGTAAAAGTAATCAACAAGGTAGAGGAAGGGAGTAAATTTAAAAGGAAACAAAGTAGCAAAACAAGAGGACATAGTCTTAGATTAGAGGGGCAAAGGTTTAAAAGTAACGTCAGGAAGTGTTATTTTACTGAGAGGGTGGTGGATATGTGGAACAGCCTTCCAGTTGAAGTGGTAGAGGCAAAAACAGTGAGTTTAAGCAGGCATGGGATAGGCATAAGGCTATCCTAAACAAAAGATAAACCCAGGTAAGTATCCATACAATAGGGCATACTAGATGGACGGAAAAGTTCTTATCTGCCGACATATTCTATGTTTCTAAAAACTGGAGGATACACACTTCTTTTTTTGTTGGGTCTGGAGGTCTAACAGGCCACAGATTGAGACGGAAAGTGTGTAGTTTATGTGGACAATTGATGCCGGAGTGAGAATTTAAAATGGATAATTGTGTAATAATTCTACATAGTAAAATATGCATATCTACATCTTGCACTGTTTCCGATGGCGTTTGCTTTATCAGCGTCCACAAAATAGCATTTTATAATTAATGTCTTCATCTGGAAATGCCTTGCATCTGTACTGTAGAGGGATTTTCAGCAGTTCTAATCCCTTAAATCCCATTCCTGTACAGCCGGGAGTGACCCCGGGGCTCTCACGGTATTCTGCCATCAATGCATCAGTAACGTATCTTAAACTATTTTGAAATTGAGCTTCTCCTTCCAGCTTCTTTGCAATCATACAGGGAGACAGGAGAGGAGGCCACTTGCAAGTTTTGTTTCTGCACAGTGAGAGCATGAATCCTTTAAAAAGGTGCTCAAAGGAAGTTTCATGGGCTAAATGTTTTAAAAAGTAAGAAAAAATTCAATTCACAAACCTGCATATACATTTTTGATATTGAAGGGGTTAAAATGGATATTAATATTTGGTAAGTGGTAAATGAAACTTTGACCTCACAACCCCAACTGTTTCTATAATTTTCTGGCGTTGAACACTCGCCCTCAGCCCACGTGATGAACGTGACTTTGAAGAAACTCTGCTTCAATGCCTATTTAGCTGCCAAAACATGTTTGTGGTTGCAGATGACATCCTTGGCGTTATTTAGAGCAGACAGGAAAACCCCAAATATTTATGTTTTAAGTTAGTGGAAAATTATGTTTAAAATTTTAATTTCCTTCCTTTTGAAGGGTGATTGTAAAACCTAATGTTACCTTAACCTCCTCACCACTCCCTGCATAAGTGGACATATTCTGCAATGCATCCCCAGGTAAGGCTAAAATTAGAAGAACGCTGGTTTATGGACATCAGAGAAGATTAAAATTATGTCTTTATTTTTTAATTTTCTTTTTTAAAGTCTAGAATTTTTTTGTTAACCTTTTAGCTACTGTAGAAAAGTCTCGAAAAATGTTCCTTTTCAATTTAATGTTTTATTTCCCCCCCCCCCTCCCTTACAAAAATATCTTCTTTCTGGTTATATGCCACTCGGATATTTAATTCTCACTTTTAAAATCCGTATTTACAAACCATTATTAGATTCAATCATAAATCAAGTCGGGACGTCGGCCATTATAATTACGGATCTTTTTTTTCCCCTTTACCAATTGTACAGATGTTTATGCAATAGAACCATGTACAATCATCTGAGAAACGAACTTCTAAGATATCCAAAGAGTATTATTTATTGGGTCGTAACATATAAAAGATATCCATCTGTCTCTTTTTACTCATAGCCTCACGTTCAGAAAAACTGATTGTGGTGTTAATGCCTCATCTGTCTTGCAGCATATAATCAATTTCTGTGCCAAACTTATTTATTTATATACCATCTGGTTTCTCAATGAGAATTGTACAGATGTGCACGGAAATGTGTTTCCTATATATCATTAAACTGCTTGTGCCGCTATATATGAAATAGATGATGATTTTTAGGATATTCTTTGCCTTTTATTAGGGCCACGACATGGCAGAATTTATTAAAGCCCAAAGGCTTTCTCGTCTTGTCTCTAGATATCAAACGCGCAGAGAAATGAATGGTATTAAAGGCAGGATTGAAATTCTCCAGGGTTCTGGAAAGTAAATAGTAAATGTAAATATGTAGAAGTATACTTTATATAAAGGCAAGGGATATATCTCCACATGAAAGGAAATAAAGATTGATGTATGATTCTGAAGCTTTAATGAGAAACCTTAAAAGATAAACCACTACGATCTACAATTTGTACTGACACAGACAATGACATTGATAACATGCTTAGAATGTTTATATATAGGAATTCGTCTATAGACGTTATTCTCCGCAAGAAGTATTGGGTCACTGTTAGACAAATGGGTTTGAACCCCAATATATGGTGATATGGTGAGCGTAGAATCAAAATAGCCTCAGGAGAAGAAACGCGCGTCGGGGCGCCTTGTTTTTATTTTTTTGGCAGGGCCCCCCCCCCCACCATACTCCCAATCACCATGATTATTAATCCAATATTCTAACCTCCTTACTTTAGGGTCCCAGTACAAGGATGGATATATATATATATATAATATATATATTTATATATATTGGCAAGAAAAAGTATGTGAACCCTTTGGGATTACGTGGCGTTTTGCATGAATTGGTCATAAAATGTGCTCTGATCTTCATCTGAGTCACAACAATTTGAAAAACAGTCTGCTTAAAATAATACAACACAAACATTATATGTTTTCATGTGTTTATTGAACATAACATGTAAACATTCACAGTGCAGGGTGGAAAAGTATGTGAACCCCTAGCCTAATGACTTCTCCAAGCAGCCTACTTCTGGTGGGGGCTGACATCCAAGATGTCAGCCCCACCTACGGGGCCTCAACTGACATCATCAGAAATCCCTATGGTGGAGATAGGAGGATCCTTTGGACCCTTTATTTCCTGATCGGTGGCACCTAGAGGATCATGTTTGGTATCATTGGAAAGGCTAGAGCATGGCCTGGTACTGATGTTCGTTTGAGTGTCATCCCCCTCCCCCCCCTTATATTTGTTACCTTTGAGGACCCTTGCTGTTTATTCGTATTTTTATTATTTTTATTAACTTTGTCTGCTGTCCTGTTAACAAAATAAAAATACATCCAGAAAGTGTTGTTTCGGTATTGGGTACCTGAGCATGTTTTTTGAAGATAGTTAAGTCTAATTTTTTTTTTTTTTTTGAGAAAGTATTTTACCAGGAAGGATACATTGAGATTTCTCTTGTTTTCAAGTATGTCCTGGGTGGCGAGTATGTACCGTTAGGTGTCTTGCCCAAGGACACTTACTGGAGAGGTGCTCGTCGGGACCGAACCCATGTCTCCACAGGCTCTCTCCATGCAGAGCACTGATGTTACCTCTACTCCACAAGTTGATTCTATACATCCCACCCTGCATGCATACTCTTGCCGCACACCAGTGTGTCATACCACGGTGCTTGGAAATAACTCTGTTAAGGTCTCCAAAATGAGGTTGCATTCATATACGAGACTGAAGATTAAAAACAGGTTCTTCTCAAAGGCTGAACCTTGCGTGTGGAGCGAGGCTCAATTTCTCAGGGAACAATTTTCAAGTAATGCCCGCAATGTGCAAGCATTTAAATTAGATCTGTGCTCTTGATCTAATAAAGTGAGAGGTGTACGGATCTTTTCATTTGAAGTAAATGCACACATGTGGTTACGACCTCTTTCAGGATAATAAAGTTAGTATCAATCAAGATATGATTAGCGATAGGGGTCAACGAGCATCATCTACGGATCAGCATCACCTAATACACTTATCTTGGGTGCCCCCCCTCATGATGAATGTCCTTGGAGGGTTCGAAATGCATTTTATCAATTATATATTGATCGTAGAAATACTAAATTCAGCTCTCCTCCTTTTCGTGGTGCTGGGATTAATTTGATTGTACAGGATTTTGGTTGAACACACATATTAGTACCGTGCAGCAGAACGTGTGTGTGTCTGCATTTTTTTCTCTCCTAAAAAATATTTATGGTTTTCAAACATATACAGCAACAATGGGTAGCTAGAACAATGAAATGAAATGTCATGACAACCTCTGCTGTCCAGAGTTAAGAAAACCATTCGAAAATACAATACATAAAATCATGAATTTGCAAGCAAATATATTTATATACAGCGTATTAGCAGGTTACCCCAGGCCAGTGATTCTCACCCTGGTTACAGTTAGTTACAAGGCACCAACAAGTTTCGTAGCGCTGTACAATGGGTGAGACTGAACAACAAGTATACACAGAACAGTAGGAGATAGAGGACCCTGTTCAAGAGCTTACAATCTGAGAGGAGAGGGGTGACCCATTGGGTAGGGGAAACAGCAGAGAACAAGAATTAGCGGGGTGCATGAGGGCTGAGTGGGAAGATGTTCCTCAAGTACCCCTAACAGGTCAGGTTTGCCAGATATCTGAAGCACAGCACAGGTGATATGATTTGCTGCTTTGTGATTGCAGGATTCAGTCTGCATTTTCCCCAAGGTAATCCTTAAAACCTGGCCTGTTAGTGGAACTTGAGGTCCGGGCCAGGGATGGAAATCATTGCCCTAGGTGAATAACCATGTTCTCCTTAGGATTAGTTCATATTAATCATTACACAGATTGAGGACCTGAATATGTAAGAGCTTTCTCACCGTGCCACTGTTGCATATACAGTTATAAGTCTTTATAAATCACTAACAAGTTCCATAGCGCTGTACAATGGGAGGCAGAATAACAAATATACATACAGGTTAAACACACAGAGCAGTAGGAGAGAGGACCCTGTTCAAGAGCTTACAATCTAAGAGGAGAGGGGTGACACACTAGGTGAAGGTAAATGGAGAACCTGAATTAGCCGGTGCATACTTGAAAACGAGAGAAATATCAATGTATCCTTCCTGGTAAAATACTTTGCAAATAAATAAATGTGGGCTGGGTGGGAAGGTGGTGCAAGAAATGTACTGTTGTGGAATCATGGACTGGATCCATAGGCTTCTCTAAAGTAATGTGTTTCAGAGACTTCTTGAAGGACTGGAGAGAAACTGGGAGAGTCTGATTTGGGGGAGGGAGTACCATAAAAAGGGGGCAGCTCGGGAGAAGTCCTGAAGGTGGGAGCTGGGGGGGTGTGTGTACGAGGAGACGATAACGTCAGATCATTGGCAGAGCGAAGTGGTCAGGACAGGATGCATGTATCTGCTAATAGGGGAGGAGATGTTGGCAGGGGTGCGGGTATGGAGCGCTTTGTATGTGAGCACCAATATTTTGTATTGGATTCTAAGGGAAACCGGGAGCCTGTGTAGAGCTTGACAGAGGGCTGAAGTTAAAATATACTGGTGAAAGTCGACACTATTGCAGTAATGACAAATGATGGCATTTCATAAAACAAAAATTCAAAGACTGAGAAGAGAAGCTTTACTGGGTCTCCACAGGTGTCACTGCTCTCACAGGGTCACAAAAGACCTCTTTGCACATCATTCGGGTGTTCCTGGATACACCAAGCACACCCCCTGAGCATTCCTATGTCCGTAAATGTGACATAATCACCTGCAATTTATGACTGATTTATAATCCTTTCTCATATGCAATAGTGTCGTGTTTCTCATATTCGAAGGTTTAATTTCAGAATCCATGTAGAATATAATATAATCTTCAACTGAATGGTACCTGTGTTTAATCAGCTTGGTGCCTCCAGTTGTCAAACATCCTTCGTTCTCGCGGCGCGGCACCATCCTGAAGGAAGCTCAGACGTTTCTTATTAATTACCAGGACCTGGGATTGATCAGATGGTTTAAATCTGGATGAGCGGACTGCTTAACTGCCCCGTGTAAAATGCATTGATGTATAATGAGAAAAAATAGCATCCCTCTGCCACAACAACTTCAGAAAAAAGAATAAGTTACTAAAATAGACTGATTAATCTGACCAGGACAGAATCATTTCCTATTTAGAGCTGGCACGCCATTACTCACTGATATATTGTATGGACGTGAAGCTATAACAAACAAATTATTAAAAGACACGCGACATACACGGCAACGTATTGATTTTCATTATGGTCATAAATACAATTGCAAAGTGGCAGCTCTGTGGAAAGCGCCTCTGTTTGTTATCGGTTCTTTATTTCGTTAAAGCGCTGTCTCCTTCAGCATAATTTAATACGACGAAACAAACATACAGCACTGACAAGTGTAAAATTCTACCTTGTCAAGGAAGCGTCGTGCGCTCGGATACGAGTAATGTACCAGAACATGGTTATGCTAAATTGGAAAGTCCATTTTTCACTATAAATCCGCTTTCCTTGTGTAATCTTCTTCCACATGGATGAGAGCAGGTGATATTTACAGAAATAATACAATCTATTTCATTTTACAAAATCTGATAGAACACATACCTGCTTAGGACGGATCCAGCCAACTGTAATACTTTATACAAAGAGCTCAGGTTCTGCTTATCGGAAGGAAACAAATGCTTGTATTTATCTAGGTCTGTATGCTGTGCATATTGTGTGTATATGTGTGTTTTATAATCATGAAATACTAATAATGCAGAAGGCAACGTGAAAGTTTGTTTCTCTAACACAAAGCTGAATGTGATCCTTTTTATCCTTTAAAAAATGTTGATTTGTGTAGTTTTATTATCCATCCACCACCCCTCCATCATAATGTGTTTTATAAGTCCATGCAATGGATGGAGTTTTATTGTTTGTGTAATTTGATACTATATATAACACACCAAGGGGAGAGCACGGCATTACATAGATCATACATCTTCAAGATCATATACTTTCAATCATAGAAAATATTTTTAACCACCCAGACTTAGATAATGGTGAGAATTTAGTTTACAAAACGTGATCATATTTAAAGCCTGTCACAGCATCAACGTATCCTATCTCTGACAGGACAGACACAGACACGACGCACACACACATGGTTTGGGTTTCAATTGATCAGGTTTAAAGTGACATTAAACCCTCAGATTTTTTAACATAAACCAATACTGTAAAGTGTGCCTTACTGTAATCCATGGTTGTTTTCCTTCTCTTTGCTGCTCTTCCTTTTAAATCCTTATCTCTTCTCATACTGGGGGAGAACTTCCTTTTACAGCTGGCTGCCACTTCCTGTAATACTGGCTCAGGTTGCAAACCTATACACAGACACCATGTATCCATTCCAGAGACCAGGCAGTCTGCTGAAACAGGAAGTTCTCCCCTAGCATGAGAAGAGATAAGGATTTAAAAGAAAGAGCAGCAAAGAGAAGGAAAACCACCATGGATTACAGTAAGGCACACATTACAGTATTGTTTTATGCTAAAAAATCTGAGGGTTTAATGTCACTTTAAGTTCAGCAACATTGTTTCCCAAAAAATAAGGTCAGCTAACTACTTGAATATACTGAACGAGCAGGTTTTGCCTTCACTGGATTCTTTCTTTCCTGATGGCGCGGGCATATTCCAAGATGACAATGCCAGGATTCATTGGGCTCAAATTGTGCAAGCTTTTCACCCATGGATTGGTCATCACAGTCCTTAAACCCTTTGAGAATCTTTGGGATGTGCTGGAGAAGACTTTATGCAGCGCTCGGACTCTGAATCCGTACAAGATCTTGGCAAAAAAGTAAATGCAACACTGAACGGACAAAAAATGTTTTGACATTGCATGAGCTTAACGAAACGATAGCACAGCGAATGTGTGCTGTAATCAAAGCAAAAGGCTCTCCAACTAAATATTACTGTGCCACTTTTTTGGCCAGGCAGTGCCTGTGTGTATATATTTTTTCTTGTATATTATATATAATCTAGAATGAGATCATGCGCATGGGTGGTTAAAAATACTGCGGTGCAATACAATTTCAATTCACTTTTTATTGAAAGAACATCTCTTATGGTTCTATTTTTATACCCATGAATTTGGGATCATGGTATGACAAAGTGCCAGCGATCAGCTATCTGTCCCTTTGTCACAGATTGAGGAACCGGAGGACTGAAATGTGCAAACCCTTTCAGTATTGCATTAATTTATTGAATATTCTGTTATTTACCTGTAGCAGTCTCATACATTCAGACAATTACCACTTGAACCTGTGCTTGCCTTAGCAAAATTTTCTCGTAAGCGTGTCGTTTTTGGAGACATGAATAAAGCATGAGATCTCTCCAATTAATCTGCATTTCTAAAATACATCTGATATTCTGTATCTAAAGTGTTTCATTCAGCAGTTTAAATATGTTGTCCTTTTGTTCATTTGCTTTGGTAAACATCTGAAGCGGCTCTTAATTCTCAGAGAATAAGTTTGTGAAATTACGAAGTTGCATTGTGCTACTTGGAAAATAAAATCGGGTTCTGACAATACATCCAAGCATACGTCAAGCTGTTTTTTTTTTTTTTTTTTTACACAGAATAATTAAATGCATATTCTTTCCCGTCCGTCTGTGTCCAGATGGTGGTGTGTGCTACTTTTACACTCTTATGTACTTGTGTATCGCCTTAGTTTAATTACGCGCTATGTGCTCCTTGTTTCCGTTTGACATGCCAGTGGGGGGGGGGGAGAGTGTGATATTACATTGCAAAAAATGGCAGTTCTGAGCTCTACCAGAGTGCAGATGGAAATTAAAATGATCTACAGGGACGGTCTTGTTGTGGACGGTCTACCAGACATTATGTTTATTTTCAATCTTGAAAAAGGGTTGCAAAATGTATTTTTATTTTATATTCTATTTTAAACGTTTTAGACCAGGGAAAAGCATGTGTCCTATTCTTTGTGCAGGTCAGCCATCTATCTCTCTTTTCTGAGGCACAGAGCCTTTCGAGTGTTTATAACAAGTTTTCCTTTGTTCTACTGCCCCCCTATAACCACTCAGGCAATGCACACGCCACTCAACGTCTAGAGCAGGCCTCAAAATTTCCAGACGCAGGGAATTCCGACGCAGGCAGCAAGATAAATTATTTTGTGTTGCCTGAGCTGCATATTCTGGCAATGGTCATGCTTTTTTGTTTTAAGGCCCTCCTTCTGGCCGGGGGAATCCAAGATGGCAGCCGACCCCCTCTGATGACATCCGAGAGGGCGTGCTGGACATCTGCTGCCTGGGCCTGCCCTATCCTGGCAGTTCTCATCTGGTCCCTCGCTCTGCTCACACTGGGGTCTGATGTCTGGGTTTCCCTGCATCTGGGGTCTGTTTTCTGGATATGCCTGTATCTGGGATCTGATTTCTGTTTATGTCTGTACATAGACTGATGGGTCTGGGTATACATGTATCTGGAGTGATTGTGAACATGAAAAAATGCACTAAGTTTATTAAAAGCTGAGCAGTTACACTTAATATTTAGCTTGCATCCCCATTGATGTAAAGCACTTATTTTCCTTTACATTTACATTGGTTTATGTTAATGTGGTTATTTATTTTTGTAACTTTATTCTGAATAAAACATTTAACAGTGTCATTTCATAAGATAATTTCAGGGTGTGTTTGGGGGTGGAGTTAAGGGCAGGGTAGGGGTTAGGTGGGGCAACTGGTGGCAAGTAACTCTTAAGGCCTGGCTAGTAGCTCGGGACTTGAAATTTTGAGCCCTGATCTAGAGCAGTGGTTCTCAACCTGTGGACCGTCGGGACCCACAATTGTCCTTGGTCATTAAGACGCGACCCAAAAATAATTGAATTTCTGAAACCTAATTTATTCCACTAAACAATGTGCGCAACATTCTACAATGTATGCACTTTTTAAACAATTTTGTAAACAAACCGGGATTCTTTCCAAAATGGATAGTGCAGTAATCACAAAACTAGTGAAAACGAAAGCGCTGTTGAGGCAAAAACCCAATGAAATAAACTGTAATTGAAACCTATGAAATTAATTAGAACTTGGGGAAAACTGGGGATGCTTCTTGCTCTTAATAAGTGTCTCAAAGTGTGGGGTGATGGTAGACAAAGCAACGCTAATTGAAATCACTACTGAATGAATAGTAAAACATTATATAAACCTTAAACTCACCTGCTCCGAGCTCCCCCGCCGTCTCTCTGCCGCTGCGCACATTATTTTTTCGCAGCAGTCTGCCCTCCCTGAGCCTACGCAATTTGCGTAGCTTAACGCAACGCTAATCGCATAAGCTGAAGCTGGCCAAGAAATTGAGAAGTCTGCAGCGCACGTCTGGCGCCACCTACTTCCTGAACCTAAGCTCTTCAGTGCCTCAGAGAAACAATGAAGAGCAATGGGAAAGCAGCATTGGTCCAAGCCATTCAAAAAACACCTCCATGGGAGGCTGGCCAATATAAATATACTTTGCTTCACTGAGATGTGCATTGTGCACAGTGGCTCCTGGTGTTGGGAGTACAGAGCGTGCCACCAGTCACGGAGTTCCACCCCACACCTTTCCATTACAGATCTCCCCCACACCTTGCCATTACAGAGTATTTAACCTGATGCAGCTGGTCCCAGGTGGCACCTGGGAACATTCAGAGGTAGCCGCACTGCCTGGGATGACGCAGGTAAGCTGCATCAGCAGGTCCCAGGCATTAGAGAGGCCTGGGGGCACTTGCCCGTGACCCAATCCGTTCCTGGTCGCGACCCACTTTTTGGTCACGACCCACCACTTGAGAAATACTGGTCTAGAGCTTTAGTATAACCAACCTCCCTTTGTTTGCTCCTTCTTTTACCCGCTACCCAGGCAGTGCACTCTCAATTCAGAACCTCTGGAGCATTAGGATAGCAAATATCCCTTTGTTCTTCTATTTACTGCTCGGGCAGTACACACTCCACTCTTATGTGACTTTTATGTCAGAATTGGAACAATTTATCCAGCCCCCTAGCGGTATCTCGAATGCGGCTCGGGGGTTAACTTTCATTGCTGAAAGCGGTAACTCAGAGCTACACTCAGGTTGGATACATACCTGTCCCTGCGCTCCCTTGCTGTCCCCCGATGTCACCTCCGTGCGATCGCGGCGTCCTGGTTCCCTTCTCGCGAGAATGGAAGCAGGATGCTGCGATCGCACGGAGGAGAATGAGATTGCGTAGATCAGCGAGGGAGCGCAGGTAAAGGTATGTACAGTTGTGTTCAAAATTATTCAACCCCCACTGAAATTGAGTGTTTTGGCCAGTTTGACATTGATTTTGATCATTCAGTCATCTTGCTTACAATTAAATCAAAGAGGCACGTGTAGGTCAGACAAATATAACATAACATTTATAATGAAATAACCACAAATGTCTTTTCTGTGCTCACATCATTATCAGTTTTATTCAACCCCCAAGTGACATTCAATCTTAATACTTAGTACAACATCCTTTTACAGTTATTAACAACTTTTAAACGTGAAGCATAGCTTGACACAAGTGTCTTGCAGCGATCTACGGGTATCTTCGCTCATTCGTCATGGGCAAAAGCCTCCAGTTCAGTCACATTCTTAGGCTTGCGCACTGCAACTGCTTTCTTTAAATCCCACCAAAGGTTCTCAATCGGATTTAAGTCAGGTGACTGCGATGGCCACTCCAAAATGTTCCAGCCTTTAATCTGCAACCATGCTCTAGTGGACTTGGAGGTATGCTTGGGATCATTGTCCTGTTGAAAGGTCCAACGTCTCCCAAGCCTCAGGTTTGTGACGGACTGCATCACATTGTCATCCAATATCTCCTGGTACTGAAGAGAATTCATGGTACCTTGCACACGCTGAAGCTTCCCTGTACCTGCAGAAGCAAAACAGCCCCAAAGCATGATTGACCCCCCACCATGCTTCACAGTAGGCAAGGTGTTCTTTTCTTCATAGGCCTTGTTCTTCCTCCTCCAAACATAGCGTTGATCCATGGGCCCAAACGGTTCTAATTTTGTTTTATCAGTCCACAGAACACTATCCCAAAACTTCTGTGGTTTGTCCACATGACTTTTGGCATACTGCAGTCGACTCTTCTTATTCTTTGGAGACAGCAAGGGGGTGCACCTGGGAGTTCTGGCATGGAGGCCTTCATTACGCAGTGTGTGCCGTATTGTCTGAGCTGAAACTTCAGTACCCACATCTGACAAATCTTTTCTCAGTTCCTCAGCAGTCACACGTGGACTTTTCTCCACTCTACGATTCAGGTAGCGCACAGCAGTCGAAGTCAGCATCTTCTTTCTGCCACGACCAGATAGCGTTTCAACAGTGCCCTTTGCCTTGAATTTGCGAATGATGCTTCCTATGGTCTCTCTTGGTATGTTTAACATCTTTGCAATCTTCTTATAGCCATTGCCCTTCCTGTGAAGAGTAATCACCTCTTCTCTTGTCTTCCTGGACCATTCTCTTGACTTCACCATGTTTGTAACCACACCAGTAAATGTCTAGAAGGAGCTGAGTATCACAGTCATTTTAAAGCTGCCTAATTGGTGCTTATTATGCTTTATTGCTGCTCCGTGACATCCACAGGTGTTTTCAATACCTGATTGAAAACACTTGAATGAACCTCTGTTCTTCAGAGTGGTAGTCTTTAAGGGGTTGAATAATTGTGTCAATGAAGAATTCACAAAAGAAACATTTACTACTGTATTACAAAACCAATTGATGTCATTTTAGTTGCATATGGTTCTTTAAAAAGTCCTTGTAGGATTTCATTCTGAATACAATTACAAATGTACACTAAATTCCCTAAAACCCTTTACAGCATTTGGGGTTGAATAATTTTGAACACAACTGTATCCAGCCCGAGTGTGGCTCTGAGTTACCGCTTTCAGCAGTGAAATATAACCCCGAGCCACACCCGGGGAAACTGCCAGCGAGGTTAAAGGTCCACTACCACCAAAATAATGAAATACCCTAATTTTATTTTATGTTGCTGATATCTTGCATGTGCTTTGGTTTTCTCTTGTATGTTTAGTTAAGAAAATATTTTACTCTGTAGGCATTTATTTTGTGAGGTTTTGTTTTTTACACTAACCCCCTCCCCCCCATCCTTTCTTCCCTTGCTCCTCACTGTGTGGCATTGGCACAGACTCACAGACATTGTACAAATTGTATTGTGTGGAATGTATTCTATAGAAAAAGGAAAAAACCATCAGCATGTGTTTTATATGGTGGTTTTGTTTGTGTTGCACTAGTAACCTACTTGCAGCTTATGAAAATGGTAGCTTCGCTCTAAGTAAATCGAAAACCTGTGTGTGTGGTGTCCTTTTAAGACAGCAAGTCTCCACTCTACCTCCTTCGCCTCATCATATGACAGACTTCTCACTGCCTGACAATCCGGAAGACACTGTAACATAAAATATATATCCTGCAAACATGGTTGTTTTAGTATAATGTATTTTTAAAATTCTATTTAAACCAATAGAATGAACCTGTACAGTGATCCTGCAATGAATAAAGGTTTTTGGCTGTGCTAAATACACACAACTAATGCTGATTGTATGAATTCTGCTACAGTGTATGCACCTACAGTTGTGTTCAAAATTATTCAACCCCCACTGAAATTGAGTGTTTTGGCCAGTTTGACATTGATTTTGATCATTCAGTCATCTTGCTTACAATTAAATCAAAGAGGCACGTGTAGGTCAGACAAATATAACATAACATTTATAATGAAATAACCACAAATGTCTTTTCTGTGCTCACATCATTATCAGTTTTATTCAACCCCCAAGTGACATTCAATCTTAGTACTTAGTACAACATCCTTTTACAGTTATAACCGCTTTTAAACGTGAAGCATAGCTTGACACAAGTGTCTTGCAGCGATCTACGGGTATCTTTGCCCATTCGTCATGGGCAAAAGCCTCCAGTTCAGTCACATTCTTAGGCTTGCGCACTGCAACTGCTTTCTTTAAGTCCCACCAGAGGTTCTCAATCGGATTTAAGTCTGGTGACTGCGATGGCCACTCCAAAATGTTCCAGCCTTTAATCTGCAACCATGCTCTAGTGGACTTGGAGCTATGCTTGGGATCATTGTCCTGCTGAAAGGTCCAACGTCTCCCAAGCCTCAGGTTTGTGACGGACTGCATCACATTGTCATCCAATAACTCCTGGTACTGAAGAGAATTCATGGTACCTTGCACACGCTGAAGCTTCCCTGTACCTGCTGAAGCAAAACAGCCCCAAAGCATGATTGACCCCCCGCCATGCTTCACAGTAGGCAAGGTGTTCTTTTCTTCATAGGCCTTGTTCTTCCTCCTCCAAACATAGCGTTGATCCATGGGCCCAATCAGTTCTAATTTTGTTCATCAGTACACAGAACACTATCCCAACACTTCTGTGGTTTGTCCACATGACTTTTGGCATACTGCAGTCGACTCTTCTTATTCTTTGGAGACAGCAAGGGGTGCGCCTGGGAGTTCTGGCATGGAGGCCTTCATTACGCAGTGTGCGCCGTATTGTCTGAGCTGAAACTTCAGTACCCACATCTGACAAATCTTTTCTCCGTTCCTCAGCAGTCACACGGGGACTTTTCTCCACTCTATGCTTCAGGTAGTGCACAGCAGTCAAAGTCAGCATCTTCTTTCTGCCACGACCAGGTAGCGTTTCAACAGTGCCCTTTGCCTTCTTGAATTTGCGAATGATGCTTCCTATGGTCTCTCTTGGTATGTTTAACATCTTTGCAATCTTCTTATAGCCATTGCCCTTCCTGTGAAGAGTAATCCCCTCTTCTCTTGTCTTCCTGGACCATTCTCTTGACTTCACCATGTTTGTAACCACACCAGTAAATGTCTAGAAGGAGCTGAGTATCACAGTCATTTTAAAGCTGCCTAATTGGTGCTTATTATGCTTTATTGCTGCTCTGTGACATCCACAGGTGTTTTCAATACCTGATTGAAAACACTTGAATGAACCTCTGTTCTTCAGAGTGGTAGTCTTTAAGGGTTGAAATTGTGTCAATGAAGAATTCACAAAAGAAACATTTACTACTGTATTACAAAACCAATTGATGTCATTTTAGTTGCATATGGTTCTTTAAAAAGTCCTTGTAGGATTTCATTCTGAATACAATTACAAATGTACACTAAATTCCCTAAAACCCTTTACAGCATTGGGGGTTGAATAATTTTGAACACAACTGTATGTTCACAGGGTTGTGTATATGGGAATGTTGTATGGTAATAGTTTACCTTATTAAGATGCGGTAACTGAATAATATGTAGAAAGGTACATTGGAAGCACATTGCAACTGTGATAAAATGCTCATACTACTGTTTTTTTTTTTTTTTTAAATTCTTTATTTTCAAGATTTTAAACAGCATTGGGTACAACAGCATATCAATCATGAATCAGCTTAACAAACAGTCTGCGGTAGGCTTGTACCGAGGGAGAACCTCGCCCAAAGGCAAGGATATACAAACAAGGGGGAAAAGAGGGGGGAAAGAAAAAAGAAAAGGGGGGGGGTTTCCCACCAGGTCACGCATACTGAGGAAGGTTATAAACAGATACATTTCAACGTAACGTATCGACATAATCATCCCACAGGTGCCAAGTTTTCTCGAACTTGGGGAGGGTTTGGCGCACCATTGCCGTCAGGTACTCCAGAAGCCTCACATCTGATACTTTGGCTTTCACCATCGTCATTGAGGGCACGACGTCTGATAGCCAGTGAGAGGCCAGGGAACGTCTAGCGGCCAACAGGATGCATCGGAGCAGAGCCTGTTCGGGGTTCGTAAGGTTCGATTTCGGTCTAGAGAGCAAAAAGTCCCAGGATCAAGCAGGATGGCTCTTTGGAAAACAGTAGAGAGCAAGGGGCCTACCTCAACCCAATATGCTCGAGCCCTCGGGCATTCCCACCATATATGAATAAACGTGCCTTGCAATCCGCAATTTCGCCAACATAAATCTGTGGTGGTCCTCCCCATCCTACATAGCAGCACCGGAGTTGTGTACCAGCGGAATAACATTTTAAACGACTGCTCTTGGTGGGTAAACACATATGGAGGATTCGCTGTGGCCTCCAGATCTCCTCCCACTCGTCCCCTGTCAAAGACTCCCCCAGATCGGCTTCCCAGCGGGCACAATAGGTCAGCTCATCCCATTCCTTGGATCCCGCACACAACGCATAATAGATAGTTGAGATCAGACCCTTAGTGACTTGCTCAGCGGAGCATAGTTTCTCGAACCAGGTCAGGGGGGTGCCGGCCACGCGTCCTAAGGCTCCTGTTGTTATGTAATGTCGCAGTTGTATAAAGCGGAAATAGTCAAATGGTCTCAGTACCGTCCGTGTGGAGATGTCTGCAAAGGTTATCACCCGACCCCCAGTCAACACGTCACGGAATCGTCTCAGGCCAGCTGATTCCAGGTTTCTGAAGTCTGGAGGGTCCAGTCCCGGTGGGAATGCCGGGTTGCGTAATAGCGGAGTCATCGGTGATGGGACGTTGGCTATCGAAAATTTAGCGCAGGCAAGGTCGAATATCCGCATCGAGTTGGCTATGGCTGGGCAAATAATGCGGGGCAGCGGGGCGCGAAGTCTTAGTTAGCCACAGGGCCATATGTGGTCGGTCAGGGGAGAGCAATGCCGTCTCCAGCGCCACCCACCGCCTGTCTTGTTCCGGTGCATGCCATGCGACTACTTGTGCCAACTGAGCCGCGCAATAATACATATACAAATTCGGTAAGCCCAGACCCCCTCTAGTTTTGGGGCGATATAGGATTTTCCTGGCTACTCTGCGCCTTTTGTTCTGCCAGATGAACGCATCTATCGCAGACTGGATCCCTGCTAAGTCCCTCCTGGTCACTACCACAGCAATGCCTGAAAGAGGAACAGGAGTCTAGGTAGAATGGTCATTTTCACGGAGTGTATCCTCCCTATCCACGAGATTGGTTTGTCAGTCCAGTCCTCTAAGTCCTTCCGAATCTGACGTAACACGGGCAGGTAGTTTGCTGCGTATAGTCGGGTAGGGTCGTTGGTCAGGGAAACTCCTAAGTAGTCGAGTGTTGTCTGTGAGACCGGGATATTGAAACGGGAGGCTATGTCTTTCACCAACTCCTGTGGAGGTGTATCGGCATTGCGCGGGATTTAGAGAGATTGACCCTGAACCCTGAAACGGCCCCGTAGGTAGTTAGTAAGTCATGTAGGTGTTGCATAGAGTGCAATGGGTCCGTCAGGGACAGTAATAGTCGTCCGCATAGGCCGATACTTGTGAACATTTGGGATCCCAAAGGGACGCCTCGGATGTTAGGGAATGACGAATGCGGGACAGGAGGGGTTTCTAGCGCTAACACAAACAGGATTGGGGATAATGGGCATCCTTGTCGTGTACCGTTGGAGATAGTGAAGGGGGTGCGGGAGGCACCAGGAAGTTTAACCTGGGCTCTCGGTTTCTCATACAGCGCTCGCATGATCCCAACAAAATCATCCGGTAGTCCCAGACGAGCGCACAGACGGAAGAGGAAGGTCCACTCCACCCTATCAAAGGCCTTCTCTGCGTCCTCATACTACTGTTTTGATTAAGTTTTGTCACAGAAAAGATAGTAAAATTAAAGTGATGCCGGCTCATCTTGTTCATCTAGCAGCTTCATCTTGTAGCTTCATGTGTTTTTTCATCTGCTTAGTCAACCATAGCACAGAGTAAATGGCTTGGGCTCATCCAATTTCAGCTCAAGTGCATACATGTATTCATCACAGACTGCTAGATCCTTGATATCTTGCTCAAGAAGTACATAAGCCATCTTTCCACCTGCGCCTCTTATGTGCTGCGCTTCTGTTAGCCACTGCTTGACCTGGGATTTGGAAGCCGACTTAAAAGATTCAGGATGCTTCTTCTAAAGTCACCCTGGGCTTTCCTCCATTCCAAGAGCCTTGTAAGTTTTTGAGTCCAGTATAAAGCTTGTTCTCCCATTTAATCTGTCTGGATTTCACTTTGGTCCCTCCTGGAAAATTGCTTCCACCACTTTACGTCTCAGCATTATGAATGGTAGATAAGCTCTGTCATCACCCAAGAATGTCTTCTTCATTGCAGCTGGACTCCACCACATACTGTAGTTCCCTTGTCATCAGTTTTCCTAGCTCCTCTCCTGAGAGATGCATCAGATGACGGCCTCTGTTTTTCTCCATTAATAAAGAAAACCTTAGCCTACGCCAGACAGTTTAGACAAGTCTTGTGGATCAGTTGCCCAGGATCCAACTGTACGGTGATATTGTCGCTTACATTTGAAGTAAACTTCAGAAAAATAATTAATATACTTAATACAAACACTCTGGTCCTGCCCATTAATGGGTGACTGAAGGAAAGCCCCCTGATGTGTTTGATCATGATATTCCATGGGGTTATGGCAGTGAAATGTCTCCTCTTAGCTGCTGCTGTGGGCTCTCAAATATAATTTCCTTGTAGTATGTCATTAACCTCCCTGGCGGTTATCCAGAGTGTGGCTCAGGGTTAACTTTCACTGCTGAAAGCCACACTCGGACTGTATACATTACCTATCCCTGCGCTCCCTCGCTGACCTCCACGATCGCATGCTCCTCTAGCGATCGCGGTGTTCTGCTTCCTGGTTCCCTTCTCGTGAGTAGGGAACCAGGAAGTAGGATGTCTCGATCGCCGGAGGAGAAAGTGGACAGCGAGGGGGCGCAGGGCCAGCTAATGTATACAGCGGCAGCCCGAGTGGCTCGGGGTTACTGCTTTCAGCAATGCATTTAACCCAGAGCCAAACTCGATACCGCTTGGGGGCTAGATAAATTGTTCCGATTCTGACATATAAAATGTGTCAATCGGAACGCTAGGGAGGTTACGATAATCATTTGTCATAAAACTTTGTTCTGCCACGTCTCCATTTCTTTGAGCCCCTGCTTACTCCCAAACCCTCCTATTGGATTAGACCTGCTTGGAAAACATGCCAAATCGGGTACTCCCTGCCGTGCTGGCTTCACTTCGTCATGCTCTGAATGGCAGATTTGATTTCCTGCTTTTCAGAGTTTTCACACTTTTTTTACTCCCTCAATCCTCTACAGAGAGCCTCTACTTTTCCAAAAACCTCTAGGACTAAAGGAAGATGATGGTGGTAAGATAATGGTTTTCAATTAGTTAAAGGGACACTCTACTCATCCTGTACACTTTATATTTTTAAAACGGACAGGATGTGAGGAATGCAACCCTTTTTTCTTAAAAAGCTGGATGAAGTGGAGGAGTTTCCTCTACCCCATCCAGAGTCACAAGCGGCAGGGGAATTTGAATTTCACCTTCTGCCGCTTACTAATCTGTTACTAGTGACATCTGCATTTGGGGAGCATGCTAAAGTTATTATCCCGGAGACCAATTGCATGCTGTGATGCATGCGCAGCTCCAATCCATCGTTCTGAGCAGGCGCTATGGAACTTGCATAAGTAAAGTTTGCAAGTCCCGCTAGGGACCGTAATTTACGTTTCCTACGCTATGCAAGTAACACAGGAAGGACAGAAAAGCTTCAGGGATATCGGTGTGCAGGAGTCCCTGGGCTGAAGAGAAGCTGTGCGCGGCAAGGTTGATAAGGTAAGTAATATTGGGCAAAGGTTGTCAGTAGCCTCTACACAAATATTTAAGGACAAAAAAAGGACACTCTATTTTTCAGTAGTTTCTTTGAGAAAATCTTTGTAGGCCTTATTAATAATCACACACCTAGAAGTAAAGCTGGAATTGTTTTGTTGGGCCAAAATGATGGAGGCCATTAACAATTCACTCTAATATTGGTCAACATACATTGAGCAGTTCTAGGCAATAGGCAGGCCAGACCTGTTGGGATAATACTCAAGGGGCATTGTCCACACCGTTTCTACGTATGTCTAAGTCTCAATTCCCTGTAATTCCTGCATTTTGTTTATTTTACCAGTTTTCTCCCTGCTTTCGAACTGCAAGATTGTCACATAGAGAAATCCTTGTCCAACAATCTTGCTTTCACACACATTGATCAGATGGTTAAGGTTTAACTGAAGGATGATGAGCTGATAAAGGAAATCTTTTTTGTTCATTTGCCTGTGAAGTTATTGGCACATTCTGATTGCTTTTAACCATATTCAATATATATAATGTTGCAAGAACTGAATTAGAAATTGTAATTAAACAAATCACATTGTAAGTCTATTTAAATGAAATCTGTCTCAGGGAGGAAATGTGTTTACTCAGTAGAACAGTGTTATAAATTATAAATTCTTAGCTTATCGCTTCTCTTTAAACCAATTTTCTAGTCCATTCTTGGTTTAACATAGGCTTTAACTCCAGCCTTGGAAGGTAATTTGCTAAAAATGATGTGAAATATTAAAATGGCATGTAACAACTAAGAAATCTTCATTCCTCCGACATGTATGTTTGTGTCACAATCCTCACAAATGAGAACTTGTTACTTTTATAGCATCTTCATCATCGTGGAAACCAATGAGTTCCTCTTGATCTCTTCACATTTCTGAAATATGGGCATTGGTTATCCACATATGACCTGTAGTCTTGTCCTCGTCTTCGGCGGCGGAAGGGCAAAACCAGTGCTGCCGCACTCTAAACCTTCCTGGGCAGTACAGGAAAGGTGCTGCCACAGGGTGAACGGATTCCTCAGCCAGCTCTGTAAGAACTTTCAGGTGCTCCTAATCATTCCGCCTGAATGCTCCTACTTTAGGAAGCCGCACCCCTCCCTTGGGGCTTCAGCATCAGCTTTGACTCCAGAGTGGAGCTCATCCAGCCAGGAGCCTGTTCTCTGTTTAACCAGTATTCCGCTTACCGTGTATCAGACCCCTTGCTCGCTTACCGGATTGCCACCTTCTATATCCCCGGACCTAAGGACCTCATTTGACTACTCTTTTGGATCATTCTTTTGATACAACGCAAGATTCCCAAAAATGTAAAAATTGGGTATTTCTATTCTCAACAAAATTTTGAAACTATTTAGCCTGGGTCTTTTTTTGGTGGTTGTAGATTTTGGGGATTAAATTACGAAAAAGTGTATTTTTACCATTTTTTTCATTATATTTCATTTTTTTTTTTATATAGTAAATTATTCGATATGATGGAAATAATGGTATTTTTAGAAAGTCCATTTAATGGCGGGAAAAACTGTGTATAATATGTGTGGGTTGATTAAACGAGTAAGAGGAAATTTGACCTAAACACTAACAGCGCAGAAACGTAAAAACAGCAGCGGTCACTAAAGGACGGATTTGTGTAAAACTGCCCGGTCACTAAGGGGTTAAAGACTCACAAGCAACATCTCTGAGAGCCCAGAAAGGCTTTGTACCACATGAGTGAGCCACCGTCATCCATTTATAAACTAATTATTATGTCTTACACTGTTATGTCTTTTATTTTTCTATTAAAATTTGTATATTTTTTATATTGCTTCTTGGTGTTGGCGCGCTGAACCACATTTTCTTTCTTGTTTTCATATGTTGTCTGCTGGTCTAGTTATGTTGATGGTTCTATTAACTAGCCAATGATCATGAAGGCATGCCTCCACACTGATAGGAACAAAATACATTGTAGTGGTCCAGGCCCCTCAAAGACTAATGATATTAGGGCTGAGTAACCCTGATCCGGAATGTTCGTGACCAATTGATAATCCAATTGAGAAGAAGTAGAACCCTGTAGGAGAGCCACTTCTGTTTCAATGTGCACACACACTCTGAAACCCTGAGCATCCTTTTCAGAGTGACATGTTGCTTTGAGCCAGCATGTCTCTGGGCAGCATGTCCCACACTGTGACTACCCAGAGTCTCAATAGTGTGTGCCGCGATGTGCTGCAGCCATTTGAGGACCATCAACCCAATGAAGTACCCAGCAGGAAAGTCATGGAGGTGAGTAATTCTGAAATTCAAAACCTCCGAAAACACCGGATTTCAGAGACTTCCAGATTTCAGAATTCTGGGTAAAGGGTGCCCAACGTGAACTAATAGTTGTCAGTAAAATTGGATCTGGATCTTGTTTCAGAAGAGTCCTTAGGGAAGATCAATGCAATATCTTATCCCTATGGTTGATTACACTGGTGGTATAGCTCTGCTTGTCATAAAATCTTGTTCTTATTGTGCATGATGGATTAACGTTGGCATAAAACAAGAGGATTTAACCAAAGCAACACAGTCGGCTTTTGATAGCATGAGATAAACATATCCCATTTGTCACATCATTCAATTTGCTGTACATGACAGCTCCAACAAATGAGATTTTGATCAACATAATTTAAATTTACCTTTATTTAGATAGGTATTAAAAAGACAAAGACTAAGTAAATTATTTTTTTAAATGTGTTTTGTTTTTTTGTGATTGCTCAAGATGAACTGAAAAACTAGACGACTTCTTAAAGGTAATACGGACTGTGAACATAGCGGTCCATTAAAAATACCAGCAGATACATTTTGATGCCTTCAATCCAGAGCGGAGCATTGTGTCTCGCTGTCACTCCATGAAGCTGATGTTGTGTAAGTATGGAGACAATGACAGCTGTACGTCATGTTAAAGACTGGGGCTCCTAACCCACTCCCATTGCCGACAAGTTGTCTGTCTGCTGTACCCGAGCTCTTATTTGCAGCCCAGCTTTTGCTTTAAAGTTTCAATGTTCTTTCAACACTGATTTTGTGAAAGAACCAGCAGAGCCTGCCTTTTCATATGTAAGTGCAGGTTTGGATAGAAGTCTGGCATAAGGAGATACACACCGTCTCCTTGTAGGTCAGTAGAAGAAGCGGAGTGAAAAAAATAATAATTTTTTCAGAGCTTCAAAAACCATTTAATGGGCACAGAAACCATAAACACTGGATCTGAAGAGCAGTACCCAAGTTCAGCATTAAGACATTTTTATACGGAACCGTTGTTTTTTTGGTCCAAAAAATAAAAATCCGGAGTAGAAAAAGAAGCAATGGCATGTAGTCATTTTTTTTTCTTATTCACCAAATTCGATTGCACGTTTGGAATGTAATGGAAGAAAGTGCCTTCATACTTTTATCTTTACTCGTTTTCCTTCTCTTCCTTTTATTTAGAGGATTGAGTACATATTTTTTATTATTAATCGGTCATAGCTCTTAATTGTACATCTAAAATCCAAAGGCTTTCATCTCCTTTAGGTGCAAAAAAAATACATTTAATATTTGTATCTTCTAGGTGCATCACACTGTATAATCTACTCTTTAATAACTGTGACAGATCGGTTGTTTCATCTACTCATTGGTCAGATATTGGAGCACACTGTTGTTTTTGCGGCATGTTAGAAATTTTTCAGCATCAGTAACAGGGTTTAATAAAATGTATATCAAACGTAATGGCCAGTAAAAAAATAGCTTAGGAGCCAACTACATATTTTTAGGAGCCAATCAAATCTTTAATATAGGTTTGTTTGCAATATATATACATACATTGGGAGTCAGAGGTGAATTTATTTAAGACTGTGACTACATAGTACCTTGTTTTGTCACGCTGTGAATGTTAACCAAAGAATTGTTTTCTCAACTCCCCTGACGGTATTCCCGAGTGTGGCTCGGAGTTAACTTTCATTGCCGAAAGCGGTAATCCTGAGCCACACTCGGGTTGTTTACATACCTGTCCTGCGCTCCCTTGCTAACTTCCGCGATCGCATTCTCCAGCGACTGCAACATTTTGCTTCCTGGTTCCGTTCTCGAGAGAAGGGAGACCTTGCTTTCGCTAGATTGCGCACCGCTGCGGAGTGAACCCAGAGGGAGACGGAGAACTATTTGTTCCCAGTCTCACTCTGCTCCCGTCAACAAGAAGTGGTGGATCGGGCCACTGTTATCACCGCGGGATGAAGGGTGAGTAGAGGATTTATTGGGAGGGGGTGTTAAATGACTTTGCATTGACAGAATCCTGTAACACCAGCTTTTAGGACGCGCTACAGTGTTGCCTTGCGTGTGCTTATGGTAATTAGCACGGGCACTTTGTAATACCTCAATTATCGAAACGCTAATTAAAGATTGTGCTCCCCATGTTAAATATAGGATGCGTACAGTAAGCTTGCGGAAGCTTGTGCAATCACTGAAGAGCTAAGTGATTTCTTATGGGTTTTAGCGTCAGGAATGTAACCAGGGGCATGCATTAATATCACTTACTGTCTAAAAAAAAATATATATATTTTACCAGGAAGGATACATTGAGATTTCTCTCGTTTTCAAGTAGGTCCTGTGTGGCGAGTGTGCACCGTTGGGTATCTTGCCCAAGGGATGATGCTTACACATCCAAACACTAGCATTGGTGTTAGCTATGGAATAGTGCCCGACAGGTTTGGCTTATGTGCCTTGTTCAGGTGTTATGCGTGTATACTTTCACGTTAGCATTATCCATGCTAAACAAATAGTTTTTTTAACTGTTAATTTTTTTTTTCTTTCTCTACATAATTACCCTTTTTAGGCTAGGGTCAGACTGGGGCAGTGCGAACGCGCGTGCAGGCGCACTAAATCACGGCCGTAGTAGCAGCACATGACGGCCAATATACGCAGTACGGACGTACAAAAGTGCGTCCACGCCATGCAACCGGCAAAGGAACGCATTTTTGGTCCAACGTGATACCGCTAGTACAGACGTACAGAGTGCGCTGCGGCCGCATAGCAGCGTGTGTGCGTGATTAGGAGACGTCAGACGCTGCTATTGTCCGGCCTACATCACGTCCCAACAGCCAAAGTTTCCAGGTTTTCTTGGAGCGTACCTGCGACTGTTGAAAATGTCTGGAACAGAGATCGATGTGGAGAGGCTGATCAGCGCTGTGGGGGAGCATCCAGAGCTATGGGACACGGCCTGCGAGAGGTACAAAGACAAGGTGAAGAAGGCCAGCGCATGGGTCGTGGTGTCCCGTGTTGTGTACCCTGAGTATGATACGTGGTCAGAGAGAGAGCAGAATATCCAGAGTGAGTATTTGATTATTTTATTCATAATCCCATACATGTAAGTCACAATAATAATGCAAACAAATATTTATTCATTGAGGTGAAATCTCAAATGCTCCCCAGCTGCCAGGGCACCTGACCTTCATCGCTAGTAAAATAATTAGACAGAGCATCGCAAAACCTGTTGCTGTATCTACACCCGCTTCTTCACATTCAGGTGTGTCCCTGAGTAGGGCCGTAGGAGATGTGTGGATAGTCCGAATGCTTCATCACCCACGAAGGCATAGGGGACTGCCACGTCACTGCCAGGCAATGGTGCGGCTCTGGGGATGTTCAGGGACCCACTCTCGATTTCATTCCACAGTGTGGAGTTCCTGAACAGTGTGGAGTCAGAGTCCTTGCCGTATGAACCGACATCCACGAAATTATAGTTGGCATCTGACACCGCCAGTAGGCCAATGGAAAAGTAATGTTTATAATTTTGATACAGTGAGCCACTGTGCAGTGGTTTCACTATGCGGACATGTTTGCCATCCACGGCTCCCAGGCAGTTTGGAAAGTTGGCTCTCTCCCAGAATGCTGCAGCAATTTCTACACATGCCTTGTGTGTCGGTTTTGGCAAACATTGCTCCTTCATGGTTTCCCATATGGTTTGGCACACCTTGCGGACGATCTCACCAGCTGTTGATCTGCCAATGCGGAAGTTGTAATGCAGATCCTTCAAACTGCATCCACTAGCAAGATACCTAGAAGACAAAACAAGAATGTTTGAATATGATCACATACCATGAACACAAGCTAATGTCACACTCATCATGTTTTGCAGCACAAGAGGCAATGAACAAATGGCGCACAGTACGCGACAACTACACGCGGGTGCAGAAGAAGCAAGCCATGGCTGCGCGCTCTGGAGCTGGTTCGAAAAAGGTCCGTGGATACATCTACACAGAGCAACTGTCGTTCCTCTGAAGGACCCAGGAGCCGCGCAGTAGCGTCAGCAGCATCGACCAGCCATCGACCTCTGGCTCACAGGTCCAACACATGGTGCCAGGAGGTTCTGCCAGCTGCCAGGAGGAGGTGAACCGGGATGGTGCAGAGTCGCAAATGGAGGAGGATGTGGAGACAGAACAGGTGGCAGGTACGGCAACAACGGTCACCACCAGACCTGCACAGAGGAGAAGGGCACCAGCTACAGACCTGGAGCAGGCCATGGTTACCTTCATGGAGGCTCAAACCAACCATCCACACCAACGCTGCATGCTTGCGGACTCGGAGGACATGTCATTCTTTAATTCCTGCCTGTCCCTCCTCAACCAGATGAGCCCGGCTCAGAAGGTGGAGTACCGTCGCAGATCTCTGGCAATATTTGACGACATCCTTTCCCGTCCCCAACAGGCAGCCGTTTATTACGGTGCTGTGCCACAATCCGCCAATGCCAGTGGATCTTCCCTCCCCAGTGAGGTGCTGTCCACCCACCCACCCATGCCCCCTGGAGCCAGGCCACACACAGAGTTGGAGTCCTGCTCTAGCCACACCACCGGCCCTCATGACCCAGATGCTCCTCGGTATCATGATATGTGATACATGTCATGAATATGTTTTAGTTTTGTTTGTCATTATGTGTTATTTTGTTTAATGTTTAATATATCCTGACCTTCAGTTGACAAGTTATAATATATGTCCAGAATATCTTATTGTTATTTTATTTCATGTTTCATATTATATAATTATTTTGGTCTACATTGTTGTCAGTCATTTATGATTATGTACGTGTGATGTGATGCCTGTGTGTGTATGCATGTGACAGTGGGCATGTGACTACAGACATGATGCACTCATGTCAGGTCACTGGCAGCGATGTCATGTATGCAGGTGTTTGACAGTACGTACCGCAAAGTGATGACCAGCATCTCCTCCGGTGGTATGGCGGCCCTCATGTTGGTGTCCCTCTTGGTCAGCGGCTCGCGTACCCGCCACAACAGTTCATCAAAGGAGGGGATGGACATCCGCATGTAATTGAAGAACTTCACGGGGTCCCTCTCTCGCAGTGGCCTGTACAGCGTCACAAAGTGTCCATGCGTGGGTCTGGCAGCGTTAATTTGATGAACCCAGGTTTGCCGCTTTCTCTTCCTCTTAAGGTACAGGTACCCCATTGCAGCAAACACAAAGACTTGTACAGGATCCATCTTTGAGAAACGCCACCATACCCAAAATGGCTTTTTATAACCCTTCCCCTTATTTTTTCATTCATCAATTAATTAGATCCATCGGATTTTTCTATTTTTTTTACAGCTCCGTCATGAAATACGTCCAGAATTGCGCATCGTCTGACTGCTTTCGCCTATTCCGTAAAAAAATGCGTTCGCACGCACCAACGCACGTTTTGACGCTAGACGTCAGAAATGCGTTCGTCTGACCCTAGCCTTAATGTCCGCTTTTATATTTTCTTGTTTATATATTCTATGTTGCATGTTTGTGTTATTGTAATGTAAAATATAGTTACTAATTAGCATTACAGTGTCAGACTCAGAATGTTAATTGGGGATCCCTGCTGTGTAAGATGATTGATAGCCCAGGACAAGCTGCAGTCCAATTATACATCTAGGAAGTTGTAAAAAGAGGACAGCCGGAGGACTGGAGCCTAATTAATATTGTAGCCGGGTCACATATTGCCTTTTCAGAGGAGGGACCATGATGTGAAGAAATTCCCCACTTTTCTGATTTTTTAAAATGCACAGATTGGAAAAGGAAGGAGTAAATTGGCAGATTGTTTTAAATGTAAGCGAGGAAAAAAAAAAGACCTGTTCTTACGTGTACCTTTTACCCATGATTTTGTTTTGCCATAGAGGGACAATTTCAGGTTTAGAGTTTTTAGCAGAGTATTGGCCAAATCCAAGTTATTCTGCGACCTTTTAAATGGCTTAACGACCATTCAGGGCCAGTAATGGAAATAAAAATGTAATTTAAATGACGTCTGCAGTATCTCCTATACCCCAGAGACACTGCAAAGATTTTTCACAATTTAGACACTTGAGGAGTTAAGATTAAAGCTAGAAGTGTGACCAGGTCTATAATATTCTAAAAAGGGAACAATGGTTGAAAATAGAAACTGACCTTCTTAAAAAAAAATTATTAGACACCTTGATAGTGTGTCTATGAATGGTATTGTAACTGAGCTCATTGTATTTCTAAGAGGAAGGCAAATCATGCTATGATAACCAACCGTTTTATACAGGGAGCCCCATCACATCTTGAATTTTCTTCCTTCGTCTAGATTCCACCTGCCTGGCCGTACATCCTAGGAGTTGTAGTTGAAAAGGATACCTGTTGCCAGCTCTGCAGCACTGTATCTGATTTTGCTTAATTACCAAAAGGAAAACTAAGGCAACCCTGGATAAGTTTCCATTTACTCGGTAATTAGTTGCTCTCCCGGCCAGGCTCCGCTGGTTAAAATTCTAGTCAGTAAATGAAATTGCTTGTAAGTGTACACACTGTGCTGGATTCACTTCATAAGACAGATTCATCTGGGAGCCCTACAGGCCTCTTTTCTGGCTCAGTCAGGCCTGCTACCTATTCTCTAGAAAGCAACCTCTTACCTCGTAAGTAGCAGCTCAGTGAAAATATAGCGGACGTCTCTGGATGTGATTATTTTCTACAGACATAATCAGTCACTGGACACCATCACTGTCCAAACCAGTTAAAAACAGACAGGGATACAGCTCGGTGCTTCGTGGCACTTACCGGCAGCATCCCCAAGGCCCATAAATGCTACCCAACCTTTAGCCCTTTTGAAGTCCGAAAGGGATTAGTACACGATCTGTTATTTAGACATCACTTGATTGCACTATTCACTCTCGTGGGTCCTGTTACTCATTTCCTCGTGGAAGAATGAGGAATAGTGTTTCCAGCTTTTTCTTTTGTCCTTTCTTAAAATTTACAGTGAAATAGACTGACCAAGGTTTTCTACAGTGGTTAGTGAATTACAGCTTCAAGGCCAATTGGAGGATTGTGGGGATTGTAGGTTAGATTGATTCCTATCCACGATTATACTTAGAATTTCTTTATGTGCTATGATCATCTTGAATCCTCAACTCTCCATATTATGTAGTTTCTAAAACCTTGTGCTTAAGATTTTTAAACTAAAAATAAAATTATTCCTGCTATACTTTGGAATAATATGCTATGTCTGTTCTGACAGAGTACAGCGGATTCGCTGGAAACTCAGTCTTTGGCTGGTCACGTTACTTACTCTCCTTTAGCCCCCTTCTTGTATGAATTCATCACTCAAGACTTGAAAATTATGATGTAATTTCAAAATGGCCACCTCCATGCTGACACACTGAGCTTTGATCCTATATAAAGTATCCAAAACGGCACAAGCAATTGAAAATAAAATTAATATGTGCTGAGGATAAAGGAATGTCAAATGTGTTGAAGTGTAACACTAAGGCCGGGTGCCAACGAGGCATTTTTTTGTGCGCACTAACGCGCGTTACAGCATATAATTACGCATAACGTGACGACCACACGCATAATTCTTCAGCGCGCGTTATGCGTAGCGCGAAGTCCGTCTTGAAAACCTCAAGGCTGTTGCGCTAGCATTGACGCAACGTTGGGCGTCAATTGTAGCGCGCATGCGCACTTGAACGGCTTTTTTTTCTTCTTTCATTCAACTCAAATTCTGTTTTTTACGACGTGCGTCAAAAATAACGCTTTGTCTGGCCTCTTCAATCTCTTCCGTCATTTTTAACGCACGTTAGTGCGCAATAAAAAACGCCTAGTGTGCCCCGGCCTTAATATAAACCGCAGATTATAAAACAACATTGGTGGAAAACTCAGATATGCAAGTGTCCAAAATAGCTCAAAAGAAGAGATTTCTTGCAGCAAGTATCGGTAGTGTACAGTGAATGAGTACATATCCGTGTCCCAACTGAAGAGATACCGGACGAAAAGCAGCCTAAATACGAAATCTTATATATGGTGGCACATGCAATAATAAAAGTTTAGCAGTGAATAAATGACAAAAAGACGGATAAATTGAGTCCAGAAAAATAAGTCCAATATAAAGGAGGGTGAGGAACCAAAGTCTGGTGGGAAAAAAGTCTTGTATTTTTTATTTATTTTTTAAAGGATTTTACCAGGAAGGATACATTGAGATTTCTCTCGTTTTCAAGTATGTCCTGGGTGGCGAGTATGTACCGTTAGGTGTCTTGCCCAAGGACACTTACTGGAGAGGTGCTCCTGGGGATCGAACCCATGTCTTCACAGGCTCTCTCCACGCAGAGCAGTGATGTTACCTCTACTCCACCCAGCCGGTATTTGTTTATGTCATAATATGAAGGAATGTTGCTCCAGTCAACTTGAAGTTTCTCAAAGATAGAATGGGAGAAACAGAAAACAATCATGTAGCCTGGGTAGGATAGGAGTATTATTATTATTATTATTATTATTATTGACACAAACTCACATTATTCAGAGACTTAATATTCTTGGCTCTAGGGTGAAGTGCCTCTGGCCAAATAGAAGGTGGCACCTCCCTTCTCTATTGATGTGGATAGCTTTAAGGCTGGGGTCAGACCAGCGCACTTTTAACGTGCGTTCTGGCGCACATAATTACGGCCGCACTAGCAGCAGATGACGGGCAATGACGGCCAATATACGATGTACGGCCGCACAAACGTCCGGCCGTGCAACGCAAGTGTAATTTGAACGCATTTTTTTGAGAACGCTGAACCGCTAGTACTGACGTACTGAGTGCGCAGCTGCGGCATAGCGGCGTGTTTGCGTGATTAGGAGATGTCAGACGCTGCTAATGTCCAGCCTACATAACGTCCAGACGCAAAAAGAGTTTTATTGACGATCCGTACAAAATCACGCCCGAAAATGCGCATCGTCTGACCGTTTTTGCGCACTCCGTGAAAAAATACGTCAATACGTTTGGACGCACTTTTTCACGTTCGCGGAGAAAAATGCTTTTGTCTGACCCTAGTCTTAATAGAACAGAAGACACGGAGAGATGGCACTCCCATAGTGTAACACTGTATATGCCACAAATTGTGCATAAAGAATAGTATCACACTCACCAATTCTGGAGCCTTCCATGTGAGAGGCTCAGGCAGAATGACAATGGCCCACTCGGAGGGTCGGTGCCTAACCCTTTGTGGAGTACTGGATGTCTCTGGGTCGTAAGGCAGGATGAAGGCCGGTGTGCAGGGGTTAAAAAAGAAGAAAGCTATGGCCAAGCAAGTGCTAAAAGCAAAAAAATATCAAATTTATTATAAAACAACAGGTTGAAACATAAATATACATATGCAATTATATATGTGCTGAGATGCATTTCGGCAATATATTGCCTTCCTCAGCAATTTAGGTTGTCCGTAAGGGTGGAATAGTGCCTCAATGGAATAAAACGTCTGGGTTAGAAATGACAATGAAAGTCACTGAGCTTTGAGGCTAAATTATTGTAGAGCATTCTACAACTCACAAAATGCTAATAATGGATTTTATTTATTTAAAACGCTTAGGTGGCAGAGCCACTTCAATCACCACCATTTTGTTTTAGCATGAATAATAATGTGTCGCATTAGGCGTCCTGGTGTATGTGAGATTCTGTGACACACAGGAAGGAAATCCTCTCTGGAGGTTTGCACTCATAACAGCTGGTTTTATGTACATCCTGCTAAAGGACCTGGTTATTAGTGTCACATCTGTGACACGAATGACAATTTAATGCAAACCAAAAGGCCAGCGAAAACATAAAATGATTGATAAAGTGCACAGGGTATATTTAATATTTATAAAGTATTTACCTTGGACAAATAGATCCATATTATGTGCAGATCTATCAACGTTCTATTATTGCCTGTAAATATTGCCTGGAAATAAAAGAATGTTACCATTTATTACAGCAATAAAGGTATTATACAGTTATGTGGAAATACCCTTTAGCCATTGTGTTAATAATAAGAAAATGAGCATATAGGGCTAGTTATTTGCTAGATCTTAGTGCTTTCATAGTATTTATGTCCGCAGTTGATCTGCCTATACACATTTTGTCTAATAAGAACTCTTTTGTAGAAAAACCTAAGCAAAATATGTTTATCCCTTTCTATACACAAAAACTGAATTCCTACATGTTATGCCTAAAAACTACAAATAAGAAATGTTCCCCGACAAAAAGATATTAATGCTTTAACGAAAACAATTAAAACAAACTAAATGTGATATACAATTTTGCTCTATTAAGCTGTAGAGGTATACAAAAAAAATGGTTTTATAGCATAGGCTTTAGAGGGGAGATGACTGGAGCATCTAAACATGTTATTGAAATATAAGTGTAGCACAGGCTACTTGAACTGTGTGTGTACTATTGTGTTTCTCAGACATGCAGCCTGTCACAGCTGCGGAGTACTCCCCCCCCCCTCCCCCTCCTTTAATATGGTATTGGCGCCGAAGGCGGAGATGGGTAATCGCTGGAGTGAGACAGAAGGCCCGTCAAATTCAGCGGCTCTCGCGGGAGTAGCGCTACATAAGATACAACATGTGCAATATGCACAAAATTATTAATTGGAAAGGAGAAACGATAATAATATATATACAAATAAATAAACTTGATTGCCGTCATTTTGAGCTTGTTTTATCTATATTGAGAAGGTTTTGTCCTCGGGAGCAGCGAGTTGCATCAGCTTGTGTTGTGGCAATATAAAGGAGAATTACAAGGCAAGTGGACACTTCAACCCTATACTAGTCCGTGAGACTTTTCACCATTATTGGACTTTGTCCATAAAATGCTTTCTGCATTTCCAAGGAGGTTTCACATGCTCCGTAGTGCGACCGTGGAGCTATACTGTCAGGGTTATTCACAAAGAGCCGATCTGGCCCTGAAATGGCACCGAATAGGGAATTTCCCCATACGGTGAAATTTTGTGGCCATTCGGCTATTCAAAGTGCAGGTAAGTTGCAAATTTTGGTGAATTGCCAGCATGTACGGTGCCTGTTTGACGATAGTGAAATCCTCCATAGAGAAGCAATGGTTAATCTATACACCGAACACCGAACAGTGGTGAAATTTCAGAAAAATGCCCTGCTGGTCTGTGGTTTCATTTGGTATGTTTAATCAGGCGAATCCCATAGGCTTCAATGTTAAAAATATTCCCGTTTTTATCCAAGATCTAATAAACCGTTTATTATAAAGTATCTTTATTGATTTTTTGTTTTCTTAAAGAATCTTTTAGGCATTTTTTGGGATCTTTTCTTGGATTTTTTTGTTTTTTTCTCTAACAGCCCTTTTTATTATCATTCATAGGACCTTATATGTTAATTTCAGACATTTTCGTTCAGTCGTTTTTTTTTTTATTTTTAAAAACCGCGTTTCAATCTTGACACTTTCAATCGTATAGTTTTCTTTTTTTAACCCGTCCGGCAGCTTGTCTGCTTCCTTCTGTGGCTGGTTGGCGCTGCATTTCGCGGCCCTCCAGCAGGTTTGCAGCTGATGTCCGGCGGGTTGGCGAAACGACAGAGCACTGAAATTTTGGTGACATTTCGGTGCTCTCTAAAGCCCCGTATTTCTTTTAAAATGGTGGGGGGGTTTTTGGTGGGGTTGGGTTTTTTGTTTTACTTTTTTTATATAAATTTGTAGCTTCTTCTTTCTATCCCTTTCTGGTTATATAGTGTATGTGCTTATATTCCCTTGTGGGGATCTAAGTATTTATGTTGAATATACTTGAGCACCGTGGTTTGGAACCACTGATCTAAAGTACCCCTAACAGGTCAGGTTTTCCAGATATGTGAAGCACTGCACAGGTGATCTGATTTGCTGCTCAGTGATTGCAGGATTCAGTCTGCATGTCCCCAAGGTGATCTGCAAAATCTGGCCTGTTGGGGGTACATGAGGACCGCGGTTGGGAACCACTGCTTTAGATGACTAGAATATGTGTGCGGCCTTATTTGAGGGCAATGTATCCAGCTATTCCTTTTTTTTTCCTGTCTTTAATTTCTATACAGAGCATTCTCAGTTAATTAACCATTAATTGGTTAAAAAGGTTAAAACCATTAATTGGTTAAAAAGTCTGGACACGTGCAGGATGCTTAGCATATGCACAGAATCTATTTTCACTGTCCATCACCAGTCACAAAGATGGAATGTATGATTCAGAGCACTCTTACATCTATATATTTCTGTGTATTTTTTTTTTTTTGCGGTTTTGTGTTTAATTTTAAACATTAATTTTAACATTAATAAATGTTCTTCACAGCTCTTTATAGTGTAGGACCCTCATAACACATACCCTCTTGCCACAAGGTCCCTAAACCTGTTACACCTAAAACCCATTTCCTTTGTACACAGGAATCTTGAAAAACCTCACACGCCACATTTGTACACATTAAGATCACATCCACGACAATAATATATTAACAATATAACTATGGTATTTATTGGAGAAGAAACCTCCAAGACATGGGGAGTCGGGAGATTTCCTGAGTGGTTAAAAATGGTGGTAAAATAATAATCATCACCCCACTCCATCCTATTCTCTCCTGCTGAGCCGATTCACAGGCACCGAACATACGTGTCATGCAGAATCCTTGAAACAAGCCACTTGTTCATAGATTATTAACACGTTTCCCCAGAGCAAATAATTACTTTTGTTGCCAAGAAAACTTTCGAGGCTGCTCATGTTCCATTAGTGTAATCATTGCCTTTGTTACATATTGGAGCTGAAAGCTGGCGATACGAGGCTGGGGTGTCAGATTAGCTGGATCACATTGACAAAGACATTTATTTATTGCGAACCTGTCTCCTTTTATGTTGATTTACTTTCTAGTTAAAATAGCACTATTTGTTGCTAATGTGCAAATTATTTAGTAACTTCCAGGCTGGTATCTATGGATATGTATTTTTAATAAATCGTCCAATTAACGGAGCCTTAACTACTTGCTTCTATTTAAGTGATTGGTAAATTCAGAATGTTCAGCTTGAAAACCAGCAACGATTACCAACAATGTCAGAATAAATTACCCCGATTTCGCTAAGGTTAGTCTGAGGATTGGATAATTTGTTTCTGGATGCTGGGAACGGCACGTTGACTTTGAATATTAATATTAAAGTCATATATTAAATTCTACAGATATGTTTGTTGATGGTTATGATGCTTGTGACTGTGTGAGTGACAGTTCTATCTCTCTATTCATTCTATGTGTTGATTAAGGTCATAAATCCGCACAATAAGTATATTGTCATGTCACTAATTAAACTCTCCCTGTGTAGTCTGAATCAAAGGGTTCTAAGTGCTGCATTATGGCATATAAAATAATGGAAACAAATAATACATAAATTTCAAGTAACCCCCATAACCCACTACCTGTTTGTCATCATTGTTCCTTTGGTATTACTTTTCTGAAACCATAAAAGGCGTTAAAATGCTAGTTATGTGTGGGCGACAAAATATATGTTTTTTCTAGGCTAAACCAGGAGTATGTGTGTATGTGTATAACAATAAAGAAAGGGGCACTGATATCCTTGTGCGCGCTGAAGTGGCTCCAATGTTCAGTTCTGCCCTGGTGCAAACTTCATGTAGGAAATAGGCAATGAATATAGGCAAGGGGCAGCACTCAGGTCTTTTGTAACACTCCAAATTTATTTATTCCATTGAAAAACCGACGTTTCGGCCCCTTGAGGCCTTTATCAAGGTACATTACACACAAATTCAGTGACAATATATAAGAAAAGTAAGATTACACTTACCAATCCCATCACGCCACATGCAGCATCCCAGCCAGAGGTATCCCGGACGTGCTGGGTGATTCGGCACGGTGACGTCATAGGGCCGCGACGGTGACAACCCAGGATGCATGGGCAGAATATGTGAACCACACATAAAAAATAAAACCAACAGAGTATTGATAATTATAAAGAAATATGACCATTATTATGCTGAGGGTTGCCCAAGGACAGAATAAACAACTGGAGAGTAAAAACCTCAATCTGCCACATGGGGTATAATGACCTGTTGGTGGATGGGTAAGCTGTTGTAGTGGCAATTATAGAGATCCATATACTCGGCGTGTCCGGTTTCAGGAGCGTGGTACAGACCAAGACATACATAGAGCGAAAGTGCCTCAGTGACCACTTTGTGGGGGGAAAAAACCCAGGAAAGGAAGTGAGGAGAATAGAATGTGAGTAAGACATGAGGAGTGTGAAATAAAAGTATGTGAGCAGAAAAATGGGGGCAGAGGAAGTGAAAACAATGTGTGAAATTGACAAAAGTGAGAAGAAAATGTGGAAAAAAAGCTAAAAAAGATGGGGCAGTGGAAAGTAGGGAAAAAAATGGGAGATCCTGAAAAGGGGTTGAAAGAATGTGAACCGAAGGCCTTAATGTGGTGATGCTTGTGGAAGGGCTGCTCAACCCTGGACAGTGGATCCCTTATGAAAGTGAGAAGGGGGGCAGATACTCCTCCATAGAACCCTGGTGTGGAAAAGCCCACAAATGTGGCCTGAAAACATGGGTGAAGTCTCCCCTGAACGGGAAGTACATCGTGATCAGAAGAAAGCTACATGCTAAAGAGAAACCACAATGAAATTGGTAGAGTGGTTATATGCGCTGTCCGCTGCCACTTTCTCAGTCTCCTCGCATCTCTATGATCGTCTGCAGGGATATAGATTTTATACATTTTTACAAACTTTAGAAGGATTATGGTTTCTTTGGGGGGCGGTTTGAGTTAGCATCATTAGTTCATTGTTTTTAACCTTTCTTTTGGTCCTCCCCTTGTGTGTATTTTTCCCCTTGAATAAATACATAATAAATATTGTCTGAATATATAACAGGCTTACAAACTTTGACCTGAGACAAGTACTAACTGAAACACTTTTCTTATTGGAGCAAACCATTACATCCATCTGCAGTCATTTTATAATTTTAAGGCGAATGCATGAAAGGATTTTGAGAAGGCAATCAGGACAGATGATACGGCAATGTAATATGTAGTAAGAGTATGTGATTGGTACAAATGTATTCCGTCTAATATCCGTATAAACGTGCAAATTAACTCAGTGGAAACCTATCTTCTGCAGTACTTTGTATGTATAGACAACTGCTCACATTGTACTGAATCGGCAGAAGAATAAGGTTATGACCCACAAGGTCTGTATGGTAGTGAGCCAGGAGGCTATTGCTTCTCCGCTGTTCTCCGTGACAGCTTCCATTGAATATATACATAAAATATGCTTTTGAGGGTTTCTTTCCTGGGCAGATAAGGATCCTTGTAGATAATTCATTTTCATAACATGAGAATCTCTGAGCTATGAGAATAGTCATAATAATATAGAGATAAACAGATTTTCGGAACTCTCTTCAGAATTTAGAAAGATCTATTTCATGAAAGAAGAAACGTCTGAAGTCGATTCCCTTACAAACTACGCCATCTGATTGAAGCTAATCATCTCCTCTAATGTAAGGCTCTTGACGATAATCATCATTAATTGTGCAAATAAGCACAGAAGCCATACAAATAAGTTGGTTGCCGACGGAAGCTCCTCGCTCACGTGTGGGTGCCTTGGCACAAGCGGTCTGTGCTGGCATTTGGCAAAGCACAGAGCTGAGCATCAGCTTGCAAAGCACATTCAAATGGTAATTTAGAATTTCATCGAGCACTAATTTAATGTCTCTGATGGTGCAATTCCTTTTCATACCTCTGAGGTGATTGAAACTCAGGTCTTTAAAGTGAAGGTTGATAACCAGCGCATGGCAGCTCCAATTAGCTTCACTTTGCCCTGAAGTGCATCACAAACAGTAACAAGGTCTCCCAGGACCTCTACTATTGCGAGCTCCATAGTCATTTTTCCTCATTAGTTCCTTTCAATTGCCACTAATGCCATGTACCAAACATCTGAGTGATAGACAACAAAAAAGTTTTTTTTTTCTTGCTCTACATACAATTATTTTCCATAATTCAAGTCTCTCTTGAATCTGTTTGATAGTTTAGAAGCCAGTGTTCTTTTATTCCATTAACCTTTACACCTCAAGGAAGTCAGAGAACTCTGTTAGCATGATGTCCTAGTGTTCTCTTTTCTCATCCATTCTCCGAACATCACGATCTGAAAGCATGTTCTTCGTGTGAATCACGCTAAGGGCTTTGTTATGTTCAATGCCATGCGCTTTGTTACATCAAATGCTGGGCTAACACATTCACTGCCAGGCAGGCTTTAAGTCTTTTCTGAACCTCAAAGGTTTAATAAATTGTGCATACACTATTTACAGCTGACTTAAAGCAAAAAATATTCATCTGCTCTTTTGTTTTTTTTGTAAGAATTCCAGAATTCCACACTCCAGTCGCCTTGATATTATCTTTGTCATGCCATCAAGTAGGTGTAAGAAAACAACTGGATCAACAGCAGCCATAAGGATATGTGTAAGGTTGAACTTGAGCAACATTGATCTTTGAAACCTATATTATTATGTATAAAGGAAACCTTAAAATCCAATTATTTTGCCACCTACATATTTAAAATATGAAAAAATAAACCTTTAATTCAGATTGTGTCTCCGAGAAAAGAAATGGTCATCAAATATCTAATATATATATATCTAATTGTGAAATATTTCTGTATTTTTTTTCTTTACACAAATTCTCCACCATTAGTCATTACCTGAAGGCAAAACACTCATACATATGAATATGGTGTCAAAATAATAATAATCTGAATTCTTGAAGATGGAAAACCGGTTACACTATAAAATTCTCTACCCGGTAATTTGGGAAAATCATTGGAATGGCATGCATGCAATCTGTTTCGGGATCTCCTGTATCTAATTCCACGTAGAGACCTGTCGCTAACTACCCAGCTAGTTCCTCAAAGCTGCCTCTACGAGGCTTTGAAGATTCAACTTCAGTGTTAATCACAATCTAGGCACATTGAGGTTATACCAGAACAACACAAGAATTCGAAATTCATGCTGTTCATGAACTTTGCTCTAAGCATTTGTTGCTTAAAAGTATGTTAATGTGATGTAGAGGAGGGAGCGAAACAGAAAAGTTGCGGAGCGGAGAACCTAAGGTCTTGTCCTTCAAAAGCCTCCACTTTCCTTGGCTTCCTTTTGACGTCTATAAAATTTCATTCTCTTGGCAGAGCAATATTATACCAGAAGGGAAATGTATCAATCAATCAAACTGTTTCCCTGAGTGTTCTAAAAAATGCTTGGATAATTCAATGCTGACGTACTGGACTTAAAGTAAAATTACAAGAAAAATACTTTTTTGAAAAATCACGACCATGATCAAATGTGTTCACAACAGGTTTTTAAGCAATAATTACAATCAGGTTTTTATATATTGTGAAATCAGTTTCCAGAAGCATTACAATATTTTGCAACCAAAAAGAATTATTTTGAATGTGCAATTCTAGCATTAAATAAATAGAATTTACAGGTATTGGCTTGGAAACGCTATAGATGCTGCCAGGCAATTTAAAGTTTTGTTTCTTCACGCAATAAAACCTCAGCTATGTTCGCTCATTGGTAATAAATTCTAAAATGTTCATAGTGTTATCCAACACGAATACTTCTAGAACACAGTTGTAAAACTAGGGGATATTTTGCTCCGTCAACGATAATTCCTTTTTCTTTTTTACTGTGAATTATCTACAGTCTCTTTACAAACCCCAAAATTATATATTCCATTACACCAGGAGGGCAGCACTCAGCCTTTACTATGCACAGAGAGCGGGTGCTTCTCAAGACAAAATAACACAGCTCACCAGGAGGAGAGCACTCCGGCCAACAAATTCAAAGATTTCAATAGCAGCATATACACTATATTGCCAAAAGTATTCGCTCACCCATCCATATGCGAGTCAAGGCAGGTGAGCGAATACATTTGGCAATATAGTGTATTTCCGAACATAAAGATTTTACAAAAATGTAACCCCTGACAGATTCTAACAACCCTTAACCCTTTCAGCATTTCAACAGTTCTCAACCCATTTTCGATTTTTCAAGGTTTTAACCCTAGGCTCCGTTAAAAAAGATTGAATTTTAGTTCACAATATATGGCCATAAATTGCTTAAGCCTGTCAACACCGTCAATGTATCCCACCTTTGACAGGTCCTACTGTACACTACCTTATGACCGCTATTATGGGTTTAACTCATTCCCGTCAATCATTGCATTTGTTGGCTGGAATGCTCATACATACATACATACATACATACATATATAGATCTATATAAAATGCACCAGGAGGGCAGCACTCAGCCTTTACTAAGCACAGAGGACGGGTGCTTCTCAAGACGAAACCTACAACACACCAGGAGGAGAGCACTTCAACAGTAGCTTATACATTTAAAGATTTTACCAAATTTTAACCCTTTTAAAGATTCAAACAACTCTTGACCCTTTCAGGATTTCAAGTTTTTTAACCCATTCTGATTGTCTTCTTTAAAGGTTTAAATGTATCAGTTACAGTTGAAGTCTTTGTGCTAGTTGGTGTGCACTTCTCCAGGTTTGTTATACATCTAGAAAATATTTTTTTGTATCAAAACAATCACAGGATTTAATAAGAAGTAATTGATTCGCAGAATTACGGCTGCAACTAACGATTTTTCTCAATCAATTAGTTGGCCGATTATTATTTCGATTAATCAGATAAAAAAAACATAGAAAATAATTGTCTACTTAAAAAGATTTTTATGTAAAAAAATAAATAAGCAATTTACATAGTGTACGTAACATTCGAACGTACATATGCAAATTGCATATCTTGCATACTTTTCACACACCAGGTATGCGAGGGCTTGGTCAGAGGGATGGGTTGATGCTGCATGCACAGCTTAAGCCCATGTTTGCTTTTTCAAATGAACGCAGCTAGGAGCACTTGGATAGAGATGATGTCAGCATGAAATCGGGGTTAATAAGCTAAAGTGGTCAGGGTGCGTGGAGTGTCCCTTTTTTAAATAATTTTGTGAACAAATGGGAGGAGGGGCTGGAGGTGGAAGGGAGTGACTTTGCTCAAGTGACTTGACCTGACTGTGAGAGGGAGTGGGTATGGAAAAAAGATCAGATCTGAATGTAGGAGTGCGTTTGGGGAAAGGGACCAGACCAAAGGGAGGGAATGGCAGTTCCCAACCAAAAGAGTGGGGTGGTGGCACAGGACTCCAGCGTCAAATAAGGATAAAACACAGGCATACAGCTCCTTCACCCAGTGGCAGTATCTTATTGTTTGTGTTATAGTTCTGCTACTGTTGTAAACAGAATAAAAACAAACTGGTTGTGTCTGATATGACCCTAGAACTAAATCATACCTAGTAAAGCAGCGGCGCGTCTTCTCCAATCAGCTTCGAAGCTGAGGTTATTTACGTTTAACTCAGTCTGACTCTAAACAGTGTGTGCTGTACACAGGACGATTATTCGACACCGATTAATCGATAATGGAAATAGTTGACAACTAATTTAATCAATTAGATATTGATTAATCGATTAGTAGTTCCAGCCCTACACAGAATTGATAGTGCTCTTAATTATGCTGTAATTAATATGTGGGTATTAGTTTTTTTTGACCAGCCAGTGGGTCATGTGCATAGGCACAGTGGGGGCAGATCCTCAATAGGGAGGTGTCCGACTGCCGTTTTCTGGGCTGAGCAGCAGTCTTTGAAGGCCAACCCCTGCAGAGCTGCCTATTCACTAATGCTCTTAAATCACTCTTGTATTTGTAGAAGATGGTTGTCACTATCTCCATTGGAATTGATTAATATTGTCACATGTCACCTGTTCTCTAGTTTGGCCACATAAGAGGCCACATTTGATGCTTTCTCACTTAATCTGGAATAATCGCAATGTGTGATGTATGAATAACCGATTTATAACTTGCTATGAAAAATGTAATCTAATCTGAAAGAAGTCTTTTATCTATCACTAGAATTTTAGACAAAATTCTAAGAAAATGATTAACCAAATGGTGTAAAGCTTGACACCACCAGCACCGCTTTCATAGGACTTCAATGTAAACCCATCTGGGACTCCTTCACCTTTAGTGAACAATGACTTTTATTATGACGACTGTTTCCTATTGCTGCATACACTTTAGATTAAATACATGTGTCTGTTGCTTTGGGACAGTTACAGTAGTGAAAGCGCATACAGGGTAAAATTTGCAATGCTTCACGCTAGTTTTACATTTGGGAGAACAGAGCTTCAAAACTCTTTTGGAATATTGTCCCAGAGCAAATCTCTTTTGTAGCTGTTTATGCACAGGGCTATGGTGTGGAAACATTTACAAGTCTAAAATAATGTATGCTGCCAAATAGAATGGATCTTTACTCTAGCGTAAACCATAGAAAATCATATCTATATTAAAATGTATTTTGTTGAGTAATTTTCCATGTGTAGCATTGAAAATACTTTATGGAGCTTTGTGTAGTTTATATGTAAACCACACAAGTTATACATCTGTCTCAGGCTCCATGTTTGGATGTTTTAGTCTGTGAAATGTAGTGTTTGTTTTTTTGTGTACTTTATACCTTACTTGAAACCTATTCATCACATGGAAGAGGCCATTATACGGCTCGTGTCAGACGAACGCAGTGATCACGTCCGTTTTTGCGCACATATTAACGTCCGTGGTAGCATAGAATGATGAGCAATAGGGAACAACACACAAAGTGCGTCCGCACCGAACTGCGGACGTACAAAGGACGCGGCAAACGGACGCACGTCTGCATAGCTTTGTGTGTGAGTCATGGGAGGAAGTCAGACGGTCCGCATTTTTGACGTCCAGCACCTTGACGGACAAAATAGTTTTTGATATCGTGTATCAATTTGTATCATTTTTCATATTGGTATTATTTCGCATAGGTCCCTCTTTTTCTCTACATCAGTCAAAAATAACGGACCGTGTGGCCACTACCGAGTCTTCCGTCAGAACGTGCGTCCTTACTGCACGGACGCACAGTCCGTACACAATGCGCTCCTCTGACACCAGCCTTAGTCTCGATCCACCAAAATTCTGGATGTTCCAATCAGGTTTGTCATGCTCTGTTCATTGTGTGTGTGAGAGCTGCTCAGTGCTAGGCAGTGTGCTGTGTCTACATCCTTATCCCTGCACGATTGAAGCGGGTGGGAGGCTTTTGCTGTTGCAGGTGTGCAACCAGTTTTCTGTTGCACGGGGTCACGATACTAGTGGTCAACAGTACGGTCTTGGGGGTCGGATTGGCTTGTTAAAGCCAATCTCGATCCCTCAAAAACGGCAAAATCGGCTCCCAACTGTAGTGATCGGATCGGGACATCCCTAGTCCGAAGCATTAACCAACAAAACCCCCTACACATCATAATGTGCTAATCCATATTCCCAAATGGTGATGTAATGCGCATCCAAAAAAATGTGCTCGGCGTTTCCTTCAGCCACTAAGATTTCAAATGTGCTTTATTGCTGCATCTGACCAATGAGGAATTAAAGATGGCTGCCCCCTACAGGCCATGTAAGCCTGGAGATGTACTGAAAATCTATATTCATGCAAATCATGCACCACTCAAAGAGGTGGCGCACTGTGTAATCTTTTATTTAAATGATAAAAATGACCATTTCCTGTAATGTTAGTATCATTATGTTTGGTTGTTTTAAATTTCTTGTAACCCCCGGTTGATTGCTACTGGTGCTAATCCTCCTGTATATTGCATTGTAAATTCAATTTATGAAGTGATTGTGTCCTGAATTCTGACTGTCGCTATTAAAGTGCTCTAAAGTTTAATGTTTACGATTGCAATCTGCGGTACGGACAGTAAGCCGATGCGTGTGCTGCTTGTTTTTCTGTCTCATTGAGGATGTAGCAGCCGACATAACAGCACTTCTGACAAGCAGGTGAACGCTGCTGTAATAAATTGAATATAGAGCAGGTGGTTAAAACGGCCCTGAGTATCCATGCATCAGACATGGTACAACGCCGCATTGGTTTCCTGAGTAATACTCATTTGAAGCTCGAATTTAGTTTACGTGACGAGGAATTCAGTTATGAACGGCGAACCAAAGTCACATTCATGTCTATAGCTCAGGATCTATTTTCTTATAAAGAATTACAAGAAACATGTGGTTTATCATACATAATGGTTTGTCGGCCGTGGCCTCTCATGCCCCTGGCACGCTTCATGCTACAGTGGTTTAGCAAACCTCTGAACCCGTCTCCAGAATGTTCCTGTCTCGCAGTATGGATTGAAGGTTCACAGGTCATCCCTCCCATTTCTAGCTTTCTATTGAATTTTTGAATAATGATGCACTCAGGGACGTAAAGTAAATATTAGATTTCTAAATTGGTCACAGAACTAATTAAAACTGGGGTCGGCAACCATGGTCATCCAGATGTTTTGGAACTCCCAGGATGCTCATCCACTCACTAGGTTGGCTCAGACTGAGGGGAGATGTAGTTCAGAAACCTCTGGAAGGTTAAGGCTCCTGACCGCTGGATTAAACTGACAATTTGACACAAAAAAATGACATTGAGGTTTCTGGCATGTTTTATGTCTAGATTTCTTAAAATTCCTCCATCTATAGTTCCAATTCTTAGTATTTAAGAGTGAATCCCCCACAAAAAAGTAATGAATGTAAAGCTATTTATTATTTCCCTCCCATTTATACAAAGTTTTGTGTGTTAACCGTCCCAGACAGTGTGTTGGTGTGCTCAGCTATTTCTTCTCACAACTGATTCCATCTTGACCACTCTTAACCACTGTAACACATTACATAGTGAGTGCTATCACAGAAGGCATCAAACCAAGATGGAATCTGCACAAGCCCACTGATCAAACAGCCTTCTTAACTACTCCTCTCCGGATTTCAAGCCATTCCACTAGATCCGGGATCCTCCCTGGTTTTTGTTCAGGAGCCACAGCAGATCAGACAAGAGCCGCATTACTGAAATACCTGTGGCCTATCAGTTTGCCCCCCCCCTCAGAATACTGTATATTTTAAGCCTACTGTAACACTTCCATATCTTTTTAAATGTAACTGAGAAGAAAAAAAATCCTAGCTTTAATCAATACGGAGATAAGTGGAAAAATGCATTAATTACCTTCACTCTAATTTTGTCCCAGCTTATGCCTTCCCAAATTTCAAATCTTTTTCCTCGGCTTCTTTATTTGCAAACTCTGCTCTCTGTTCTTCATTCATTCATTCTTTCCTCTGCCCTCTGTGCTACTTTTTTTTTCCCCGCCCTCTGTGTCCCTTTCTTTCCTCTGCCCTCTGTGCCCCTTTCAACCAAATTAGTGGCTGAGTATCATGGGAAATGTAGTTCCAAAACATCCTGAGGCCAGGGCTGAGCACCCCTGCTCTAGATATTCTTTTCTTCCCAAACTGCTGATGACACAAAGATTTGCAACAGGGTTGACGTTCCTGGAGGGATCAGCCAAATGACAAATGATTTAGGTAAACTAAAAAAATGGTCGGAGCTGTGGCAATTGAGTTTTAACATGGATAAGTGCAAGATAATGCACCTGGGACGTAAAAACCCAAGGGCTGAATATAGAATATTTGATACAGTCCTAACCTCAACATCTGAGGAAAGGGATTTAGGGGTTATTATTGCAGAGGATCTAAGGGTAAGTAGTCAATGTAATAGAGCAGCAGGAAATGCTGGCAGAATGCTTGGTTGTGTAGGGAGAGGTATTAGCAGTAGGAAAAGGGAAGTGCTCATGCCACTGTACAGAGCACTGGTGAGACCTCACTTGGAGTACTGTGTGCAGTACTGGAGACCGTATCTCCAGAAGGATATAGACATCTTAGAGAGAGTTCAGAGAAGGGCTACTAAAATGGTGTACGGCTTGAAGGAGAAAAGTTACCAGGAAAGGCTTAATGATCTTAACATGTACAGCTTGGAAAAAAGACGAGACAGAGGAGATATGATAGAAACATTTAAATACGTAAAGGGAATCCACAAGGTAGAGGAAGGGAGTATATTTAAACGGAAACAAAGTAGCAAAACAAGAGGACATAGTCTTAGATTAGAGGGACAAAGGTTTAAAAGTAACATCAGGAAGCATTATTTTACTGAGAGGGTGGTGGATACATGGATCAGCCTTCCAGTTGAAGTGGTAGAGGCCAAAACAGTAATTGAATTTAAGCAGGCATGGGATAGGCATAAAGAGTCCAGATATTAGAGCAGGTGTCAGGCGCTGGCACTTGGTGTCTTCAGATCCAGTAGGGGCTATCCAGCCTAGTGTCTCGTCCTCCGAGGGTGAGATGGTGAAGGGAAAAATACAAAAAGGAGAAATATTGCGCAGCCTGTGATAACTCAATGAGTATATTAGGTGGAAGGGAGATATACTCACACTTTAAGGTGCCAATTTGATTAACAGGCACCAAACAGTATCGGTGGATTAAACTCTGGGGCACCGATTCCCCTCTCAGCGATCCAGGAGCAGAAGATCCAAACCTCCAAGATGTCTTTTCAGAATGTAGGAAGGATAAAATCACCAGGAAATCAGTCGAGATGATAAAATCCACAAACTGTTTATTAAAACAATCTTTAAAATACACCTCAAACGCGTTTCGCTACTCAGAGCTTCATCAGTGGACTCTCTACTCTAACGGATTTGGGGATTTACCGTTTCCTCTGGTTTGCCCGGCTGCTACACACCGTCTCTGGCCAGTATTAATCAACTTTCAATATATATGTTTTTTATTTTTTGGGATTGAGGACTGGGTTTCTGTACCCTATTCTTGATTTTTGCACTCTATAAACTCACTGGTTATTTTTTACTCTGTGTTTTTTTGTTTTTTTTTTGTTTAATATCCTGGATGTATCTTTACATTCTGCTGGTGACTCTCGGATTTATTCCCTATACATCCTAGATTATTTCTATCCTATTTTACATCGTTCATATATATTTTTTCTATATATATTTTTTTTTTCTGCTTACTGGTTTTTGATTTTACAGAGTTGTTTCTCTATTTAACCCTTTCGCTGCTGAGGCTTTTCCCGCCCCTGTGCTGAGGTCATTTTTACCTGTTTTGCGCATCATGTTTAAACGTGTTTTGAAGGCTTATTTTAGTATATGACCCAGACATATTATATATCGTTCTTTCCGTCAGACTCAGTAGATTCATAATATGTCATTATTATATGTATACGTTATGTCATGTCTGTATATTATAACAAAAAATGCAATAAAATATGTATTTTCAATAATTTACAACGTGTAAAGTGTTTTTTCACATTTTAACATGCGAGCAATTGCGGTTATATTTTGTATGGGGTGCGCTTGTTAAAAAAATTAGAGATGGGGTCTCGTTACATTTTTTTTTGGGGAAAATGACACTATTTTAACAAACGCACCGCATACAAAAATCGTTAGTGCAGCATCATTGTTCACATTATAATTGAAATGGGAACAATATTGCTGCATTAACAAACCCAAAAAAATAAAAAAAAAGTGTTTTTTTTTTTTTTTTTAATTTTTAATTTTTTTTAATTTTTATTTTTAATTTTTTTTTTTTTTTTTTTATACAAAATTTTACACTTTCATGTTTGGTATCGTTGGAACGGCCATGCTCTGGCCGATCCAACCATACCAAAATTTAACCCCTAACTGCCACGGATCGGGAGATAGGGAGTTCATTGGAACTCCCTATCTCCACAGTTGGTGGCAGTTAGGGGTAAGTCTAGGACTGGCGTCATCGTGCTACGCACGATGACGCCAGTCCTCTGGGGGAGTTCCCGGAGGCTTGGCCGACATCCAAGATGTCGGCCAGCTCCGGGAAAGGATCGCGAACCGGCGCTTTTCAGCGCCGATTCGCGATCCAGCTCCCAGGGGTTAATGCCAGGCATCATTTGGAAGGGCAGGCTGTGCCCTTCCAATGATGCCTGGGTTAAGCCCCTGTGCGCTGCCGATCGGGAGGGAGAGAGGTCCGAAGGACCTCCCCCCCCCCTCCCTTTCAGGCGCCTCCTCCGCACATGCGGGGGGGGCGCCTGAATTAGGTGTCATCGCGCCCCCGCGATGACACCTAATTCTGGCGGCTGGTGGTCCGGATGCCGGGCTGACATCCAGGATGTCAGCCCGCACCGGAGGGGCCAGCGATCGGCCGGAACCCGGCCGAACGCTGACCCCAATGTGAGGACGCGCTCAGCGCGTCCTCAGCACACCAGCGGGAATGCTGAGGACGCGCTGAGCGCGTCCTTAGCATTCAAGTGGTTAATTATTATTTATGTCACTTTGAAGTGTTTCTTCATTTATTCAGTGTTATTTCACATATATTTATACTTTTTGCATTATAATTTTGGTTTCTGATTATCAGTGGACAGCTGGTTTTCATATCCTTTCTATTTAAGGTGTTTTTACTTTATTACAACTGTCCAACTGCGTTTTTTACTTGTTTGCAAGTGTCTATTCTTAGAATTGAGTTACAGGTGTATTAATCCTATCTACCACTGTATTTAAATTCTAGTCACCACATCTTGTTCTTCATTCATCATTCTAATCATTCCGTTCGATTAGTAATATAGCATATACACTTTGTTTTCTTTTATTTCCCTGCTTTGATAATAGAGCCATCTAGTGGCACCACACAGACACTGCACTCTTTCCTTCATGGGATAGGCATAAGGCTATCCTAAACAAAAGATAAATCCAGGTAAAGTATCCATGTAATTGGGCAGACTAGATGGGCCGAAAGGTTCTTATCTGCCGACATTTTTCTAGGTTTCTATGTTTCAAACATTCTGCCTTCTATGTGACTGTGCCCATCAGTAGCTGAACTTAGGTTACAGTTAAAAGTATTTCTAAAGCGCTAACCACTTCTGTATCGCTGTACAATGGGTCAGACAGAACAAACCTACATACACGTTAAACACACAGAACAGTAGGAGAGAGGACCCTGCTCAAAAGCTTACAATCTAAGCGGAGAGTGGTGACACACTAGGTGAGGGTGAATAGAGTGCAAGAAGTAGCGGGGTGCATGTGGGCTAAGTGGGAATATGGCGCAAGAAATGTACATTGGGGATTATGAAGCAAGACGATGGGATTCTCTAAAGTAATGTGTTTTCAGAGACTTATTGAAGGACTGGAGAGATGAGCAGAGTCTGTTGCGCGGGAGGGAGTTCCATAGACAGGGGGAGCTCGGGAGAAGTCTCGTTGCGGGTATGAGGATCTGATGGCATCAGATGATTGGCAGAGCAGTGGCTGGGAGATGTAGGCATTCGGGGCGGTTACGGAGAGCTTTGTACATGAGCACCAATATTTTTAATCTAATTGTTGCCTACCATCAATTTAGTTTTCTCTGCTGGAGCTGCCTACCTTCTTGGTTCAGCCCAATATTGCAGTCAGCACTTGTTTGCTCATTTATAGACTTTTAATTATTAACAGTAATATCTTGTCTATGTATTCTCCATTTGTTTAGTGTACATGTGTTGCCAAGGGAAGGCTTTTTACCTGGAAGCAGCGCTTGAAATGTTCAGCCCGTTGCATTTCTAAATTATGTTATCTTTGTTTGTAAACCTTGAACCAGACGGGACGGTTTACATTGTGCAATAGTAATAATATTAATATGGCTGTAAAGCTATTTGAGTTGGATAAATTGATTGTTTATGCTGCTACAGCATCACCATGCGCACATAAAAGACGATCCGAAGAAATTCGCAATTAAAGCAGGAATTTGTTGAAAGTGAAGCATCAATTGCCTTAATTCTAAATACATAACATTATTGTTAATAGCTGAACATATATTTATTTTTAATACAAATCTGGGAGATGTTGCTGTTTAGTCGAATATTCATTACGTTGGAAAATAATAAAGCATAAGAAGCCATATTATTGTGTTGCAAATCATAGCTTGGTAAATAGCTCTGGAAAACCATAGTAAAATAGAAAGTAATGTATATACTGCTCAACATATCCCCCAGCAGTAATAGGGATCATTGACCCCAGGCAAGTGGGTTGATTTAGCATTCTCCCTCATTGTCTTCAGTGTTTTTCCTTGGGTATCTTTAGGGCTTAATGTCATTGAATAACAGAAATAAAGGACAAAGTCATTGGTGAGCGCTTATCATTTGTCTACATGTGCTCACCATGGGTGGACGGGGCACATCTTCTTTCACACGGAGTCTTGCATGCATTATTCTGGACACATCGCCTTTCCTTCCTGCTCCCTTCTCATAACATCCACTCGAGAAATAACCCTGACAGCTAGAAATAACCCTGACAGCTGGAAGTATTAAATAAAACAACAAAATATATTATAAATAATATAGAAAATCTACCAAAAAAATTTTTTAGACAGGGATTTGGGGCATACCGCACAGAAGACATTTGTGCTTTGCATAAGATGTTAGGTTGAGAGCTAAAAGATCACACAGCTATTTAACACATTAATTCCCACTATGCTGAAGTTATTTTTTGTGTTTTTTTTTAACTGCTTTTGTATTTTCTGCCCCAGTCATGCTGCAGCTTTGACTTTCTGTATTTGTTCTTAGAGTTTGTGTAGGAACCCACTGTAGACATTTGCCTTGACTTTAGTGGGGGTAGACTTGACAGGTTCACTTTTCCAGTGATGTCCGAACAGGGGCAGTTATCACATTGGCTATAAACAACAATGTAAGGCCCGTGTCAGACGGTGGCAGTGATCACGTCCGTGTTGCCGCACAGTTTAACATCCGTCGTAGCATAGAATCATGAGCAATAGAGACCCGCACCGAACTGCGAACGCACAATGCACGTGGCAAACGGACGCAAGTTAGGCAAGGACGTAAAACCGCTACCACAGATGCGCAGAGTGCGCCACGTACGCGTAGAATTCTGTGTGAGTGATATGTCAGACGCAGCGCATTTGCGACGTCCAGCACCTTGACGCACACAATGGCTTTTCATATACTTTTCAAATTTTTAGCATTTTTCAGATTACCTGTAGATACTCGAGTATAACGCTAGATTTTGGTGACAAAAATTTACCTTAAAATTGGAGGGGTCGCATTATATTCAAGACATCTGCATCATGTGTAAAAAAACAAAACAAAAAAAACAAACACACTTGCCTTGCTCTGGATCCCAAGTCTCCCGAAAGTTCCGGTAGTCTCGCTGAAGTGAATGCAGTCTCCCTAATTCTTGCAAATACTTCAGGAACTCACGGATTCAGGAGAGGTGGGATCCATCACGGCCAGAGGGCAAGCTCGGTTTAAGCCAATCTTTCACCTCGCTCGCCTCCGCCAGCCATCTAATCACTAGTAAAGAAAACGGGTGGCCGACGGCTTCATACTTAGTAACAACTGCAATCATTCTAGAGCAGAGCACCCTGGCCTGAGGGGGAGCCTGACTGTGTTAAGATAACCTGGAAGGATCTTAATTGTTTACCGCTAAGGTAAAATTTTGTTCCTCGCGTTATATTCGAGTCTTGAGTATTCCGTCATTTCCATAATAAATCTCTATCCATCGCGTTATATTCGGGTCGAGCTATACTTGAGTATCTACGGTATTTTTATTTCCCATAGTTCCCTTTTTTTTTTCTACGTTTGTCAAGAAAAACGGATTGTGTGGTGTCTGCAGTATCTTCCGTCAGTACGTCTGTCCGTTATGCACGCACGCAGAGTGCGCTCAGACTGCTTTCGTCTGACTCTGTCTAGCCTAATAGCTCATCCCTTGATAAGATTTGACTGGCTGCACTGGTTCCAGTAGTCTGTGGGTGCCGCTTACTGAGGGTGCACTGCTTGGTCTTCAGAGCTGACATCAATGCACTAGTTTATCAGAATGCCAGGAGCCAATCAGCGGGTTGTCCTGTAAATCTTGTGCACAGATTTTGGTAAATGTTGCATGATGGAAATATTCACAAAATGGAAACAGGAGATAAAAAAAACCCTAACTTTATATTTCCTTTTTACATGCAATTACTTCAAACAAAAAAATTAACAGCATTATGTGTTTTATAAAGTGGTTTTATTTGTAATGTACAAGTGATCTAGTTACAGTTTATGTGATAGTGTCTCTTTCAGCATTTCACGGGTTAAAAATGAATTTGTTGTGAAAAAGGACACAGTGCTCCCATGTTGCAGATATAATTCACTGCATACACTTTGTGGTAACAAATAAAGAAAAGGGTTCTTATTTAATTTCTCGTCCTGTCACAATTTTAAATGGAATTTCTCCTTTTATCTATTTATGTAGATGTGTAGAAGTCATTGCCAAGGAAGGAAGAAACCTAAAAGAGCTTTATTTGGTAACTTGCAAGATCACAGATGACGGTAAGTTCCCAGCGCTGGAAAGCGTTCTTCAGGTGCAGCTGTTTAAGCTCTTTTATTTATTAGCTGTTTTACAAAGATGACAGCTATTGTCTAATTAGGAAATTATAATGTTTAGTACTCATTGACCTGTATAAAATACCACTTGTGCCTAAAAGGATGCTGACTAAGCTGCTGCGCAGTCATGTGAGTCACGGAATTCTTCTATTCAGCGTGTTTTTAATTTTTTTTTTTTTTCTTTTTTTTGCAAAAAAAATTTTTTTTTTATTTTAAAAGTTCTAAATTATTGTATTATAATATTCTTAATCCTTAATGATTCCCAGTAACATCCATTCCCCATCAGTATGTGTTTGAAATAAAACCTGGGTTACTTTAAGTCCCAGGTACCCGATGAGGTTAAAAGACTTTTTTGTGTTCGTTGGAAATATGAGCCCTCATGGACCACATGGCGCTGTGCCAACCAAATGAAATACCCAAATACTGTGCTGAAATATCCGTAATCTGGACAAGATTAAACCTAATGCAAACCGTAGCTCCAGGCTTTCTAAAGTCACCACATTCTAAATGAGAAATAAAACACAAAACACACCTCCAAAACATTCCAATATGTTCAATCAGTAACCTGGATAAATCCCTCGGCTTGGCTTCGTCTCGCTGTGCTTTTCTTTCCTTTCCCTTCCTTCAGTATAATTGCATTAGGCAGGGAGAAGTAGCTGGAGACAATGTCCGGATTGAAACAGTCAGCCGATGATACCGTGTTAACTGCGATCCAAGGAATTGAGAAGAAGAAAGGAAAAAAAAAAGCATAATTTACCAAAGGCTAGAACGATGGGTTCCTCTCTGCCACTAGAAAACCGCATGTCCGATGAATTATCTTTGACGGGAAGGTGTACGGCATGGAGAGAGGGACACAGATCACTGATAGACCTGGAAATCTGCAGTTTCACTTTTCTGCTCTAATTCCGGTTTCATTGATTCCCTGAAGTTAGCGGTTTATTAGAAGGAAAACTTTCCAGACATTTAATGTGCGGCGCCCTGGGAAAAGGAAATGGGGATTTAGAGTGAATTTTTGCATTATGGATCCTGACACACGCACAAAAAATATATATATCTCAAAGTATGCATATTCTTATGTTATTTTTTATTTTATTTTAATAATACAATATTTTAGTGTTTATTTGCACAGGTGTCTGACCTTTCCTCACAGCGTCACAGTAACCCTACATTTTAAATGAAATGCACACTTGTCCCTGGAGCATGAATTTTGTGATGGATTTTTGCCCCACATTTCATATTCGGTGGCACCTGTGTATTGACAGGAATTCACAGAATTTGAGAGAAGCAAAGCAATGAAGTGATCACAGTGCCCTAACTGCAGTGGTCCATTGTCATCGAGAAAAGCAGCACATTGAGCGTTGCAGGGACTAGATTGTCGCATCCATTTTCTGTGTTTCAACAGGTACACAAGCATACAACGTGAAAGACCAGCTAAGCTGTACAATCCTATACGTAGAACATTCTTTTTTTTCAGTGTAAACGTGCCAGGTTTTTGTTTAAGCCCCCCCCCCCACACTGGCAAGGCAAAAATACCATTATATTTTAGCTATATATAACTATGAGGACACACCAATGTGGTACAACACAGTCACCAGTCATTGTTATTGTTTCTTTGTTTACATTTGTAGGTTGATCCATGATGCCACACACACACACACACTCACACTTTTGTTCTCTGGTCATACTGTCAGTCATACTGTAAATTTAAAGATTAGGTGCAATCACTTTGTTTTCCTGCCAGCAGGGGGCAGCAGTGCTTCCTCACACTCAGATTGTATAGTATATCAGTAGTTGGCTGGAGCTGTGAGGGCTCAGGCTGACACATTCCATGTATCATATTATTTATCACATTACTAGCTTTCCGGCACACACACAGATGACATTTTGTGTACAATAATTGAGCCCAAAGAGATCCAGCTCACATTGTATATAAAATTTTTACAAGTGAATAGGGAGCTTAACGAAAGCCAGTATAGGAAGGCTTAAAATCAAGCATTTGTGGAGTTTTTCATTTTTATTATCTTGTTTGCAGCTAGTTTTATTGTTTTTTTCCCATTCATTGTTTTACATGGAACTAGGTATGTCTAAATACCAGAGCACATTGCTGAAAAAATATTCCATCACTTCTAATTAAAGCCTACCTTTAGGTTTCCCTTTATCCCAAAAATTATATATATATAATTTTTTTCCTGGGGGAGTTGGAAATGTTTATTTAAACTGAATGTGATTTACCATCATTTTTTTTTCCCCCCTTGAATCTTCTAAAACAAGTTACAGATTCCCAAAAGGGAAAAAAATATATATATTCATTTGTATTTCCAGCAGCATGAGTTACACATGAACAGTATTGACAGCAAACACCCAAAGACTTTATTAAAGCATGTCTTCTAAACCTGCAGCAGCGCTGCTAACCGCCTGTTTCTATTGACTCCGGTGACATTACTGAGACGCACACGCTAATGGAAAACCTCTGTTACTGTGCCGCTTCTGAATAGCCTGAACTGGAAGGCAGGTGGGGAAGGTTAAGTGTGATATGCAGGTGAATAGTTATTAGAGCAGAGTATCACACGCTCCTTTTGTAGGACCTGCAGCTCAAAGTACAGCATTATTGGGCAAATTAATAAATAGAACTCCCTACCAGCCTTTAGTGCCTGCTTGTCACTTACGGAGAATGAGAAAATTCCCCTGAATCACTACAAGAAGGCTTTGAATAGGGCAACTGTTTAATAAGGTCACCTTGAATCGCAGATATGGACATGTTAACAGCATTGTGCCAGCCTTACATCACCAACAGACATGGCACTAGTCACTTTGTCAAAACCAACTTCACAAAACATTGTCCTTTGGGCAGTGGACACACAATGTCTCTCCTTAAAGGGATATGCATGTCTAGAAAAAGTTTTTTTAACTTGACATTAAAACACTTTTATACCTATAAACAAACTAGAATAAATCAATAAATGTTTTAAAAATGTGTTAAAAAAAAAAAAAAAATTTTCTTTCTTTAAACTGTCATTTCATCTTCTCTGGCGACACCCTTCAGCTAGGGGTGTTTCTTCAGCTCATACTTCCTGAATAATCCTGCCTCCTCCCTGCCCTCTACTTCAACCATCAAAGCTTCACATGAACTATATTTCTTGCTCCATCTTGCCCACAGCCCCCCATGCACCCCACTACTTCACATACTCAGCTATTACTCTCACCTAGTGTGTCACCCCTCTCCTCTTAGATTGTAAGCTCTTGGGCAGGGTCCTCACTCCAACTGTTCTGTGTGTTTAACTTGTATGGACGTTTGTTATTCTGCCTCTCCCATTATACAGCGCTTCGGAACTTGCAAGTGCATTTTAAATACCTGTGACTGTATGAACTAACACAAGCTGTGCAGCTCAGGACCTCAGACTGGGGAAACCGAGGAGCTGAATATTAGCATCTCTGCAACTGTGAAAGCAAAACTCACTCACCCGCTGACTCGCTCACACACTCACGCTCTCCTCACACACAGACTCACTCACTCACTGACACGCTCACTTGTGCTCTTTCACGGTTCACAGTCTCAAACTCCATCACACAGTCACTCCCTCTCTTTTTCTTGTGCTGTCTGTCTCTTGTGCGTGCTCTCTCTCACTGCACCTTTTCTTGTGCTTTCTCTGCTTTATCTTGCTGTCTTTCTCTCTTTACCGTTTCTTGCGGTCTTTGTTCTTTTCTTTGTTGTCCCTCTCTGTGATGTCTCTTTCTCCCTGTGTGTATGGATTTCTTTCCTTCCCTGTCTCTGCAGTAGCTGGGGGTGAAAGGTCAGCCCCACCCTCCCCTCAGCTCACAGTGCAGGTGGGAGGAGGAGCAACTCAGATGCACATGCTCGGTGCATTTTTTTAGCTCTCCCTAGGTATAAGCACTGATTGGTTAGCTCAAACTGCCTCCTGAGGTGGGCATGGAAAACACCAAGAAAGAAAGACAGGTAAATATGAAAAAATATCATATTTACTTGTTTTTTATATTAAAATTATTTTAATAAAATACGGCATTTTGATATAACTTTAGTTTAACCCCTTAGTGACCGGGCGGTTTTATACAAATCCGTCCTTTAGTGCCCGCTGCTTTTTTTACGTTTCTGCGCTGTTCGTGTTTAGGTCAAATTTTCCTCTTACTCGTTTATGCAACCCACACATATTATACACTGTTTTTCCCGCCATTAAATGGACTTTATAAAAATATCATTATTTCCTTCATATCTTCGAATTTACTATAAAAAAATCTGAAATATGATGAAAAAATGCTAAAAAAAACTATTTTTTGTAGTTTTAATCCCCAAAATCTACAACCACCAAAAGAGACCCCAGCTAAATAGTTTCAAATTTTGTCTTGAGAATAGAAATAACCAATTTTTACAGGTTTTTGCTTTTTAACCCGTTAACTGCTGAGCCATAGTCACCTATGTAAAAACTTCTTTTATTTTCATTATTTTTACACCAAACCTGGTCATATTTGGTATCATTGAAAAAGGCCATGATCAGGCCTTTCCAATGTTGTCAAATATGACACTCTAGCTGCGGATCGGGAGATAAGGGCTCCGGCAGCGAAACCGTTAATGCTGTACACCACTGAAAAGGGGAGACTCTCCCCTTTCCAGGGGTGAAAAAAGCATCACTGTACCTTAAATGGTTGGGGAGATAGAGGGCTCCAAATGAGCCCCCCACCCCTTCCTGAATTTTCCCCACCGGCGCCTGCCGATGATGTTATCACGCAGCGTGATGACGTCATCGGATCTGCTGGTCCCCAGGAAACTGCGATGCAAGCTTCCAGCTTGCCATAGATGCCGTTGGAGCCAGCGAGGGAGGGGAGTATCGTGGGAGGGAGGTTAGGAGCCTGCTGACGTACTATGTACGTCTGCGGGTCTAAGGGAGACCCGTCGGCAAGAATGTACATGGTACGTCAGCGGCCGGTCTAATTTTTTCAGAAATGTGTCTAAAAGCGTCTCATTTTTTTTCGACAGAAAACGTGTTGTTTTATATAGTAAGCCTGTAATAATTAGGAATAGCTCACTGTAATCCGTTCAAATAAGATCTTAAAACCATATATCTATACAGTGAAGTCAAGTCTTATAATGTGTATGGTCTGTTAGTGCCACCTAGTGGCTGTTCATGAGCAATTCATGCTGTAAGATATAAATCCTTTTTACAATTTGCTAATTTGCTGCCTGGTCCCGCCCCCCTGCAACGTGTGACTCGCAGGGAGCCTTACCAGGAAGCAAGTCGCCGCGATCACACTGCGGGGGACAGTGAGGGAGCACAGGAGGAGGTGAATATGCAGCCCGAGTGTGGCTCGGGGTTACCGTTCGCGGTAATTAAATTTAACCCCGAGTCACTCGGGAATACCACCAGGGAGGTTAAATAAAATTGTTTTCAAACAAGTTTGAAATTTTGCATGCAGATATAAAAACTTGTCCAGTGGCCCTCAGGTAATTTGACTTTGAGACCCCTGATGTAAACCATGAAAAAGCGCAAGTGAGAGTGTGAGCGAGCCAGTAGGTAGGTGAGTGTGTGAGTCAGCTGATGAGTGAATCTTGTTTTCATAGTTGCAGAGATATCTAATATTCAGTTTCTCTGTTTCCCCAGTCTGATGTCCTGAGATTGCACAGGGTTTCACGTGCACAGCTTGTACTAGTTCATGTGAAGCTTTGGAGGGTGGGTACATGGGCGGGGAATATACAGGAAGTGGGAGCTGAACAAACACCCCTAGTTGAGGGGCGTGGCCAGAGAAGATGAAATGACAGAGTTTAAGGGCAGAATATAAACTTTTTTTACTTTTTTTTTTATATATATATATTCTTAAAACCTTTCTTGATTTATTCTAGTTTGTCTATTGGTATAAAAGTGTTTAAATATCAATAAAAAAGAAATAATTCTAGACCTGCATCTTGCATGTCCCTTTAACAATAAATCTGGTGGAGTAGAGGTAACATCACTGCTCTGCATGGAGAGAGCCTGTGGAGTCATGGGTTCGATCCCAGCGAGCTACCTCTCCAGTAAGTGTCCTTGGGCAAGATACCTAATGGTACATACTCGCCAACCAGGACATACTTGAAAACGAGAGAAATCTCAATGTATTCTTCCAGGTAAAATCCTTTCTCAAAAAAAAAAATCGCCTGCGCCTCTCAGGATGCAGGCTTATTTTTAACTGAAGATTTTCATTTTCAAACAAATGGTCACAAATCGAACAGCAGGGTTGGCCTCGCAGGGCCGAACATGACACCTCAAAACACAAAGTCAGCTGTAAGCAAAAAGAAAAATTCGTCAGAATCAAAAGGTCATCAAAGTAAATAGTTAAACATCTAAATGATACTGCTATATCATAACACATCTGCAGGAGTGAAATAGGCAGCTGCAATCGTCCAAGAGACACAAAACAAAACAAAAAAAAATAGAAAAATTAAACACATCTGAAGGAATCAGAGTAGCAGAATGAAAACTTCTGCAACAAGTGTCTCGAAAGCAGGGGGGAAAATAAAAGAAAGACGGGGAGAGGGTTACAGGGGGAGAATGTGGCAAAAAGGCCAAAACTGTGCCGCCACTGGCAGCATCTCGAAAGGTCGAAGACCACGGGAGGAGGACATGTGGGGAAAAAGGCACTAGGCCCGGGCACCCGGGGAGGTAGTCTACGTCCCGCAGGGTATCCCGTAGGAGCCAAATTAACAAATATAGGGGGGGGGGAACATTCAATACGCCTCATCTATGGGAGAAAACCATCAGCAAAATAAAGATAATAAATCACATCGTAACCGCTCAGGTATTCAAAACAAAGTCAGGAAAAAGAGTCTCTTGGAAGCAGATGGTGTCCCCAGCAGGGGAACCTCAACCAAGGAGTCGTCTAAGGCCGTCAGGAAAAAAATAAAAAAAATAGACAGTCTACAAAAAGAGGCTTCCGCAGTGTCTTATCATAATACAGGGGAAACACTTCAGCAAAGGGAAAACTCAGAAACCCAAAAAATCGAAATAAACAGCAGAAGGCCAATACTCTTAGCGGGCCACGGCATATCAGGGTAAGAGAGCAGGGTAATTGAAACGGGCCCCTTCAGCCCGTATCCAGCGGGAATTTCGGGTGGTAGTCCACCGTAAGCACATAGGAGCCACTCCGGGTACCTCGAGCCTCCAGCATCCAGGGCTCTCCAGCGATCGCACCAGTTCCATCTCGGGCCCAGGGCCAGCGCTGCCTTCCCGCAGCGTATAGGCCCAGTGTCCCGAGCAGTGCCGCTGGCACACATCTCCTGGAGGGAGCCACGAGCTTCAGCCGGGGGTGCGCTGACGCAGAAGGACTCTTGTAGGCAGACTTCCCTGTGTCTTCTCGCGGCATAGGGATCCTCCTCGAACACGAAGAGCTCCGGCACTACCCAGGAACCCATAAGCAGTCGGACACCACCACAGCCGGATCACCAGGTTCCTCAGCAGTCTTCCGGAACTCCTCAGGCGCAGCTCCATTTGGGGAACCTAAACCCCTGCAGTGCCTCAGGACCTCCGTAAAACGCTGCATGTTGCCTCGTGTGTTAGCGGACGTTCATCTTCTCCCTCCTCTGTCAGCAGGCTCTCAAGGCTCAGAAATGCTGCCTCCATGCTGGAAAAGATATCTGCCCGGTTCCGCGCGCACCCTCCATCCGTTCCCTCTGCCAGGTCACAGCCCTCTTCCAAGTAAGGGGCATCGGGGATAGCAGGGGTGCCGCGGTGCGAGGCAAGGCCCTCAGATGTGTGCTGACAAGGCCTGACGACCAGGGAGTATCCAGGGCTCCTGGTTCGGGGGTCGGCCTGGTGATAGGCCCCAAGATGGCTGCCGGATTCTCACATCGACCACAAATCAATAGTCTCTGGTCCGGGGGAGAGACAGAACGGACCCCGGACATCACAACTCCGGTGGCTAGCTGCTCTGGGTACTTGGGAAGCAAATTCAGTGAATAAAGTCGTCTGGGGAACCCAGAGAGAGACGGGTCGGAGCTCCAGAGACACACGTCCTCTCCCTTTCCTTAGCCGGCCACGCCCCTCCGCAGGCTTTTTCAAGCTGTTAGAGAGAGGGTGATATCAGCACGCAGAGAGCGGCGTACTGACGTCACTAGTGATGGATCTGGTGTCTGGCCGCTCGGAAATTGAAAATCCTGGCTGCTGGTGACACGTGCATGGGTGGAGGAAACTCCTCCACTTCACCCAGCGAACTCTATACACCCTGGCCTGGCCATTTTATACACCCTGACCATTTCAGCTTTTTAGAGTGTCGCTTTAATAGAACAACCAAACTACTCTTTCAAACTCCTGAGTGTGAATGTTTCATCCAAGTAAGGTCAATCAAGCTGGCTTTCTTCCTGAATAATGCAGTATGAGTTAGTCAGTAGTATAAACATCTATTCATCTGCTTCTTGTTTCGTTAAACATTGAAAAGAATACTCTATAAAAGTTGATTTATATCTCCATTATTATAGTGTGGATCTGGCTTGGCTCCGTAAAAAATGGGAGCACTTCCCAGACTTCTATATTTCACCTTTTTTCTTTTTCTTTTCTAAACTGCATGTGTTTGTGAAACAGCTTTGTTAAGAGTGTGTTGATTGTGTCGCTTTTTTATTTTTGCATAGCCTCAATTTTCACAAGAATTGCAGAGTAATCCTAGCAAATTAAAAAATATCAATAGAGTGGAGAGTGTCCTTCTGCAGGTTACAATCTAGAGCACATGTTCCCAACGTGTAGTACGCTAAAATAAAACTGCAATAGCGGAGTGGCCCTGGATTTTCAAACCAGAGTGAGAGAATGTCACCAGCATTCTTGGGAGGGGTCTCCTGTAGCTTTCAGGGTTATTCAGAGAGCACCAACATTATGGTGCTCTCCTGTATGCCGCACTTTGACGACTTAAATTTGCAAACTCTGCGGCGAATTCAGCATTCTCCGCAGGGTCCTGAAAGTGCGGCGAATCGACCCACCAAACTAATTGAAAAACCACCACAAAATTGTCAAATTGATCTGAAAAACAGCCGAATGCATCCGATGATCCAACCGCAGAATTGATTCGAAAAAGCCAATGACCCCCCCCCCGACAAGCAGCCGAACAAAGGTAAAAACCAAGACAAAAAAACAGCACCTTCTAAAAGTTTGTTTTATTGCAGTGGAGCAATGTAAGACACTCATTCATACTGCACATTACTAAGATTTTTTTTTACTAGGGAGCTCTGTGACACTCATACACACTGCTCATTACTGTGGGTTTTATTGCTGTGGAGCTCTGTGATACGCTCATACACCCTGCACATTGCTGTGGAGCTCTGTGATACGCTCATAAACACCGCACATTGCTGTGAGTTTTATTTCTGTCGAGCTCTGTGATACGTTCATACACAGCGCACATTACTGCAAGGCTTATTGCTGTGGAGCTTTGTGAGGTAAACCTAGTGCACATTACATTAAAAATAGGATGGACTGAAGAAGTCATAGTGGAAGCACAGCACAGGTGATATGATTTGCTGCTCAGTGATTGCAGGATTCAGTCTGCTTTTCCACAAGGTGATCCTTAAAGGGTTACTCTAGGCAACATGCTTTTTTAGGTGGTCATGATGCCCTGAGTATGCCCTTGCCTTTCCCCCCTCCCTCCACTCAGCCGATCGGCTAAAACAGCTGGGAGACGCAGAGGACTTTACTCCGCCCTCCCAGCTGTCAGTCAGCAGAGCGGGATTCATATTTCCCGCTTCTGCCGACTATTGCCGAGTAGGAGATGTCATCGCGCTTTCAGCGCGATGACGTCTCCAACTCGCCGCAGTAGCTGGCGGCAGCGGCTGAGGATGCGCGCAACACTAATCAAAGAAGATGGAGCTGGGAGGAAGTCTGCTGATTGGCTGGCTTACGTGAGAGGCGCGCATGCGCGCTTCTCACGTAAACCATTAGCCAAGTTCAAGCACTAACAGGACGGGAGTGGAAGAGGAGGGAGGGGAGTATAAAAAAAAAGACGCCGTTGGAAACAAGTGGTTTTTAGGGTAAGTATTACAGTAAAAAAAAAAAAATACTCAATAACTAGGTAGGGAATAGGTATATTTTAATGTTAAAAAAGGGGGGGGATTTTTGCCTAGAGTGTCCCTTTAATATCTGGCCGCTAGGGTACTTGAGCGCATTTGGGAACCACTGATCTAGAGGTTTCAGGCAGGAGGATGACTAGTGGAATAACGACCCATTGCAGAGAATGAAACCATCAGTTCTTCATCACTGTGTGTCTTTAACGTGTATTGAAACCTCTGTGCTGTTACTACAAACTGCAGCACTTGAGAAGAGAAAGAACAGAAAACTATAAAGGCAAATAAATATATAAAAATAAATTGAAGTGTGAGAAGAAAACCAATGGAATTCTGAATTTCCGCTTCCTTTCATATTTTTGAAACCCATGCAGGGAGAGGTGGTTTATATGCCCTTCAATAAATTAATCTAAGTGAGCCAGGTTATTTCCTTAATAATATCACTGTGATCACTGCTGGAGACCGAGGGGGCGACAATACGTTTTTTCCTTTAGAGGGACCTTAGGGATCCACAGTACACGATTTCAGGATCAGAGAGACCAGTTGTACCTAATGAAAATGGATATTTGTACTGTATATATTTTCACTTAAATTAAATATGAAGCCCAGGGACATTTTATGGGATAATTACATTACATACATTACTCATCATTTACATCTTGACGTACTGGAAACCGCTGTGCTTTTTATCAGGTTTCTTTTATTTGTCCCCCTTTTTTATTTATATATCCTTCATGCTGGAGTGCACCAAGAATAAAGGCCGAGCCCTTCAGAACGAGCGTGAATAATTTCTTAAAGACTGTGAATTGAATTCAGTACATGTTATATTTGCACAGGATGATGCTTCTTGCCTATTTTGCCGCACGCGTCTGCCTGTGCCCGTTATAATTGTTCCTGTTTACTTATTTATACGTTGGCTATGTAAAGCCGCACTTTTAAGCGTTCGTCTATTTTCTTGCAGATTAGCTTAATTAGCCCAGGGACCAAGGAAGGCTTTGTTCTGTGACAAACTGTAAATAATTGTATCTGTAAATCCTCCACAGTGAATTTAGGGGCACATAGACCTGTACAGAGCACAATCCATTAAGACGTATTTCACCAAAAGTAAACCCCGCAGGAACGTGAATATCTGTGCTAGCAGCAATGAAGTTTAGTGTAGTTCCGCAAGAATTATACTCTCAATTATTGCACCTTCGTCGAGATCAATAGCGATCACACAGCATTTATTTTCAGCGTTGTATATCACAGTGATTATATCTGCGCCAAGTCACTGATTCCGCCAATGTTTATGTTAAACTGACAGTAAGAAGGGTATTGATTAAAGTTTGTATACACTGCCTTGGCCCTAAATCCCAACTGGTGTCACTATGGATGTTCAGCTTCAGCTGTTAAGAATACATTGATTATTAATATATTAACCCATCATATAGTTACTTAAAATTAAGTGTTTTTGCAGTGCCTCTGTCACCCAATATTGGGCCCTATTCCAAAGTTGGTGCCAACTTGCCTCCCCAATGCCCGTATTTCCCATTTGTAAACGGTAATGAATACAGGTGCCAGGCTTATTTTTCTCACCAGATGCTCCTCACGTACCTCCACCCTCTGCCAGTCCCTCCATTGGCTACCTGTACGTTTCAGAATACAGTTGAACATGAGCGCCAGTATTTTAAAATCTCTCAAGTACTCGACCCCCCCCCCTTACATGTCTTCATTACTTAGCAAGCACGTCCCGTCTAGACAATTCTGGTGGGTGACCTCCGCTTGTCCTTTGTCTACACCTGCATTGCAAACTCTCCCCTCCAAGACTTCTCAAGGGCAGCTCTGGTCCTGTGGAAGGACTTACCTCGCTCGATCAAACTCTCCCCTTATCTAGACGCCTTCAAGAAATCACTCAAAACCCATCTCTTCAGATTAGCGTACCGCATCACTAATGCAAATCATCCCTCTGCACACATACTCACACATCATGATTTGAAGCTGCTTCCATGGCCACACCATTCCTGAACCACTGGTACTAATGATCCTGACATCCAGTAAAACTTCCTTTGTCTTCCTCAAACCCCAATCGAGGGTAGACCTTGAAATATTGTATTACAGGGTTATTCAGAGAGAGGTGAAAACCGGGAGAATGAATGAAGTGAAAATTCTAGGTCAAAATAGCCAAACCAGAAAAATTCTCCCATTTATCTCACTTTCCAAATCGGCTATTTGGTCTAGATGGTTCTCTTCTCCTGCCAATTTTCCTGGTTTTCACCTCTCTGAATAACCCTGATAATCTCTTCTCTGAATCGTATTCATGTAGCCATGCTGTTGATTTACTGGCGCCATTCTATTATATTTTTACCCAACATTGGAACTTTCTTACATGTGGCAGTACAAAGCAATGGGAGTCATCACCACCAAATTGGAGACTGGTCATTGTGCAGTTCTCAAGTGTGGTCTATGGTTGATGTCATCCGCACATATGTATACTTCAGATGCAAAGAAGTCCAGTGAAAGTGACGTGATCGTAGGATAGTTTTTTGAGAAAAAAAAAATGTTTTTGTGAGCTAGAGTGTGTAGATCACTGGGTTCCGAAATAACCCCGCTCTTTAGCTGTATATATAACTTTGTTGAAGATTTGTGTTAGTATGGCCCACTTTTGACGCTACATGTTACCACATGGTTTATATGATAAATCAGCTGTTTTCAGGCTGTGTGGCTGCAGGTTGTGATGAGCGGTTCTAGGTTAGTGGGTTTAGAAAAAAATTTTGGCCAACTGGGAGAATTAATAAAGGTGATGTATTTTATGTATGCATTGAAGGAAATAAGGTACTGGAGAGGTAATAGAAGATATTGGCGTGCTATGGGTGGTCATTGAAGATAGAATGGTCTAGTGTTTACCATTCGTTATAATACTGACTCAACTGTCCAAGTGCATGGGGCTTAAATATGGCCAGAAATGGAGCATTGAGCTCAGGTTCCGGCAGTTTGGGACGATCTACCACCAATGGCGCTTAATTTGCTTGTGATTTACAGCCATTGATTTGGCTGCCTTTTCATGGTCACAGGGCATGCTGCAGCTTAGAGAAAGTGGCAGAATCTCCCATCCGGACCAGTGTCAAGGGAACCCAGCGATTGATTCCAGATGCATTTAAAACGAAAGGATTAAGATGAGAGGTAATGGGGGGGGGGGTCAAGAGTTTTGTGTTCAACTTCTCTGTTCCTCATCCCCACCTGTTTTAACTCTAGAGCAGTAGCCCCTAGTCCTTAGGTACTCCTAACAGACCAGGGTTGCCAGATTTCTGAAGCACAGATTTGGTGCTCAGTGATTGCAATCTGCATTTCCCCCAAGGTGATCTGCAAAATCTGGCCAGTTTGGAGTACTCTAGGACCAAGTTTGGGAAACGTTGACGTATACCTTTCAGCATCCTGAAAATAACACGATATACATCAGTCTACGTATATGTGGTCTTCACAATGAGTATGAGAAATGCAGTAAAAAGGTTTGAAATATTGAGTTGTGTAAAAGTCTTGTGGATTATGTCAGCTACTATTTAAATGCATACAGGCAATAGCACTTGTAAGCAGGAAAACCAAACATACTCAGCAATAAGAGGTGGATGTAATGTGACCTCCGCAGCCTTTGAATTTGTAGGGTTGCCATTTTTAATTACAGTGTCCAACTTCGAGGAAGGGTTGATGATTTCCCGAAAGTCCCAGAGTGGAAAATCAACACGGGGTGAAGAGGGTAAGGCCTTTGAGATTGTTCAAAGGTGAAAAATGTTATGTAAGTGGCAGTCTCATTATATTACGGTATTGAGACTTGACATCCAATTTCTTTTTTATTTAAATTGACTTTGGACTATTATTGCATCTATTAAAGTTTTCTTTCGCCTGTACAAGTTAGCAAAACCAAAATTCAACAATTCCGAGGAACAAACTGCATAGGGTTCCTTGCTTTATTGATGGTTGTCCTTAACATGTTTCCTTTTCTTTCTGCTGGGCTGCTGCTGCTGATGAAAGTATTGGAGTCTTTTTTCAGTTTGTAATTAGAAACAACTGTATATGGGAACAGTGAATCTAAAATAGAGTGCAAATGGTGTATAAAACAAAAGGATAGCAAGATGATAAGTCATGGTGGCATCCTAGAAAGGCAGAAGCATTTAAAGCAGTTTACGGTGTTCAATAGCTTTATTTTACAATAAACAGAACATTTATTGTGTTTCTAGTGTACCCAGTGAATTGTTGAAATTTACCTTTTATTAAAAATTCAACAGGGCTCAAACATTTCAAATAGAAGGGTAAGGAACTTGGCCAAGGAGACATTGACGTTGCTTTGTATAGTTTTTCACAGAACAGAAACCAAGGAGACATTGACGTTGCTTTGTATAGTTTTTCTTAATCACAGAACATAAATCTAACGAGAAAATGTTACACTTTCCAAAAATGTTTGACTTGTTTAATCTTATTTCTTCATTAATCTTAAGGATATTTTCTAGTAAGAAATACTTTCTTTATTATCTGGTTCTGTCATCAATATGTCAAATATTCTTCTTGGGTAAAAACAAAATGGTTTTGCAATTCAAATTTGTTCAGCTAGTAAGGGGACACTTATAATCTTTCATTTCATTACAAAACGTTCTGCTCATACAAGGGATTAGATGTCATCTGAAAGTGCTAAACAAAAGCAGAATTATTGCTAATGAAATGTCTGGAGTTGAGTATTCCCAGGTTACCGCTGCTGTTGGCAGCGTGAATAGAACACCCTGAAACCTGATCCTAATTTGTGCACTTAGCTTGGCTTTATTAGGATTTTCAAAGTGAGTAGTACGCAGGTTTGGTGTATCGATGAAGGATATTTTCGGCTTTGTTGATTCGAATGAGAACTGACATTAAACAGAAATCGTGCCTTCTCACTTGAGTAGGGATGTAGGTTCTTTTAGTAATGGGAACTATGTCGCTCCTGTTAGAGTGCACATTTTTAGTGTTACATATTTTGGTTATATAAAGTGGAGAGACTTGTGGGAATTCTATCAGCAGTCATTACTTCAATAGTTGAGTTTTGCTTCTGTAGTTGATGTCACTAGATGTTGCGTGACTTTGTCGCTATCTGAAAAATTCTTATCAGGGCGTATTGTGGTGGAATGCAAATGAATGTAATTTATTGAAGCTGAATTTGCATGTGATTTATTGAATATGTCTCTGACGTTCTAGTACAGAGGTTCCCAACCTCGGTCCTCAAGTACCCCCAACAGGACAGGTTTTACAGAGCACCTTGGGGAAATGCAGACTAAATCATATCACCTGTGCTGTTCTTCAGATATCTGGAAAACCTGACCTGTTGGGGGTACTTGAGGACCGCAGTTGGGAACCACTGATCTAGTACATTGGACGTAGCAGCCAGTGTGTTGCAACTCAGGGAACTGTTGTAAGAGTCTTGAACGGACACTGCGTTTCTCCACATTCTGAGACTTGTGGCAATACTGTGATTGACCAGCTTTGACAAATAGTGCATACAGTCTGTAAATGACTGTAATGACATGACACTGCTTTTAGGTTGTTTTAAGAGGGTACCATTGGTTTCTGCTAAAAGGATTTATGGAATGGCTTAAAATACAGCAAAGAACATTTATAAAGAGTCATTCTAGTGATTTGTGCCTTGGGATTTAATAGTTCCGATTCCGGTCTGGTAACAGAAATTTTTTAGCAGTTCAAACAACTTCTTTATTTCTTATTCAATCCCTTCAGTTTGCACCATTTGTAGCTTTATGCTGCTTATCTTCCCAAATCACAGCAGTGGAGAGTTTTATATGTTGTGTTTAGAGAGGGGGACATTTGATATCAGTTTATAGAGTACGTTAAGAAGTAACACATCTGCATCATTTCAAATATATTCAATTAGAAAGGTAGAATAATCAACAGGGATTTTCGAAGGATTTATTTGACTAGAATTCATGCAGCATCATCATGCAATTTAATAATAGTATATATTTAGTGGACATCTATTTCTTTTAAGCCCTCTTTAAATGCTTTTCTGAAATTCATTTCATATTTATAAAGCACACGCCAGAAAATTAATAGATCGACTAAAATTATTCTAGAATGATTCGATCAACATTTATCTAAGTCAAGTTCGGTGAAATCTGACTGCCATTTAATCTACGACATAAGTGACGGATACATTTAGAACGTAAATGTAAATTTAATTCAGACACTTATTCACAAAGTTTGGTCAGAGGCTATTAATCCGTACTTGTAGTCATTACTACTTAGCAGAACTTATTCTATTAATGATCCCTTTGTAAGCTAACGAGGCAAGGAACAGTTGTGAGCATTCAGCTCCATGGCAAATTAACAACCATTAATATGAGGAACATTAAAATCGTTGCTTTGAATATATGGTATGTTTTAGGGTGCTGTTCCTGCTCTGGATCTTTTAGGTGTTTGATAATTCACCGGAAATGTGACTGCTCCTATGAGGATTCAGCCCGGTTGAGAAGTCAGTGAGGTGTTATTGTCGTTTGGCAGAATAATGGCCGTTTCTCTTCTTTTAGCCACCAGATCCACACTCCCCCAGCTCCCCTTCTGTTTCACTCACCCCTGTCCTTTAGATTGTAAGCTCATGGGATGTCTAGCTGAGCACTTGTGTAAAGTGCTGTATCAGTAGGACAATTATCCTAAGGGCAGGGCCATCTGTTCCTTATGTGTTCTAGTATGTCTCGTGTCTGCACTCCCCCATTGTACAGCGCTGCAGAATATGCTGGCGCTTTATAAATACAGAATAATAATAATACTGGTTAAGTTTGCTAGACAAACAAAAGGCCTGCCAGTTTCCTGCACTAAAAGCTAATTATATTATTATTATTCTTTATTTATAAAGCGCCAGCATATTCCGCAGCGCTGTACAATAAGCACAGTATAGACAGGGTTACAATACATTGAACAACATTTGACAAACAGTACAGGAGGAGATGAGGGCCCTATTCCCGTAGGAACTCACAATCTAGGAGGGTTGGGGTTGGAAACAGGAGGAGAGGACTGTAAGGTGAGAGTGATTGATGGTTGTTGTGATATCTCCATATCTTTGAAAGCAGAGACAGGCTGTGGAAGGTTCTTATTCTTTATTTACAGGAGCTGCACACAGCGTCTGCACGCTGCCTTAGAACTCTACCATGTGATCAGGAAACTTTATTTACAATGAACAGGAACACAGATAATACCTACAACATGCGCCCTCTAGTGGTGGATAGATATAACACTATGATATACTACATCCCCTTCCCTCTGATAACACTAGTTTCAAAAATACCACCCACATGACCCTAGGCACAGAAAAACTCCCACTAAACTTGAGACTTTGGGTAGACTACCTCCGTCCCAGTGAGTTCCAGGACGCATTCTTGTCCTGTGGCTGGGGAACTCACTACTAAGCTAAGTATAATCCTGTAGATAAGTTGGTGCTTTCTTTGTTCTGGTGGATCGCCGTAATTCTTGCTCCCCCTCCACATGAGCAGTCTCTGATGATTTCTCTGTGACAAGCTCCCCCTCCATCTGTCCCTCTTCCCCGGCTTCTGCAAGTACAACACCGGAAAGGGGAGCCAAAATCTCCATATCTTGCGTTAATGGTTCCGCCAAACTCTGTAGATCCTCTGGATATGCAACATGTCTATTTCTCACCTGATCTATGTGACGACGCACAAGCTGGCCATTTCCAAGTGCAACAGTGCATGACACAGGACCTGTCTGCTTCTGAACAGTCCCCGGAATCCAGGAAGGTCCCACACCAAAATTTCTAGTGTATACTTTGTCACCTTCCCGCAGATGTCTCTCCTTGGCATGTTGATCATGATAAAGTTTTTGCTTCACCTGCTTTTCTTGCACCTGGCCTTTAAAATCCGGATGTATGAGATCCAACGTGGAACGCAATTTCCTCCCACACAAGAGCTCTGCAGGTGATTTTCCAGTCGTGGACTGAGGAGTTATCCTGTAACTAAACAACGCTCTGGCCATCTTGACCTCAATGGAATCTCCTGAACTTTTTTTTATCAGCCCTTTAAATGTCTGCACCGCCCTTTCGGCCAGTCCATTGGACGCTGCATGGTAAGGCGCTGTGGTCACGTGCTTAATACCATTTCGAGCCATGAATTCTTGAAACTCCATACTCGTAAAACTGGTGCCATTGTCCGACACCACCATTTCGGGAATTCCATGCTGGCTAAAGCTCTGTCTGAGGCATTGAATAGTCACTGCGGAGGTGGATTTACTTAACGGGTACGCCTCTATCCATTTAGAGTAAGCATCCACCAAAATCAAAAACATCTTGCCCATCCACGGGCCCGCATAATCAATGTGAAGTCTTCTCCATGGAAGGTTTGGTACTTCCCAAGGATGTAAAGGTGCACACTGGGGAGAATTTCTATTTTCTTGGCACATGGTGCAAGTTTTTACCATTGCTTCTATATCGGCATCCATCTTCGGCCACCACATATAGCTCCGCGCCAGCCCCTTCATCCTGATTATTCCTGGGTGAGTCGTGTGTAAGTGCTTCAGTAGGTCTGTGCGACCTGGGGGTGGAATGACCACACGGGCACCCCACAAGACACAACCTGCCTCCACACTAAGTTCCTCCTTCCTTTTCACATAAGCTCCAAACACTGATTTCTCCACTCTTTTTGGCCATCCTCTGAGGACGAACTCTCTAACCCGTGCTAAAACGGTATCTTTATCTGTCCATTTCCTCACCTGGTCGGCTTTAACCAATGGTACGCCATTTTCTTCCAATAGAAGTACTCTCTCTTCCTCCGCAGGCGTCTCCACCCCTGTTTCCGCGACTGGCAACCGGCTCAAGCCATCAGCATTTTGATGATCCTTGCCTGCTTTGTACACGATGGAGTACTCATATCCACATAATGTCACAGCCCATCTTTGAATGCGTGGCGAGGCCATTTGTGGAACCTCCTTCAGTTCATTAAATAATGAGATCAGTGGTTTATGATCTGTAACAATGGTGAATTGTCTCCCATACAAGTATGTGTGAAACTTCTTCACCCCAAATATCACCGCAAGGCCCTCCTTCTCAATTTGAGAATAATTTTTCTCAGCTGCATTCAGTGTACGTGAGACGAACCCTATTGGCCGTTCAGATCCATCCCCCATCCTGTGCGACAACACAGCACCCACACCATAAGGTGAAGCGTCACAAGCCAGGATAATAGGTTTGTTGACATCATAATGTACCAACAAGGCATCCGACTGGAGAAGATTTTTGGACTTTTCAAAAGCCTCTTTTTGCTCACAACTCCAGGTCCATTTAGTCTCTTTCCTCAATAGTGCATGCAGCGGTGCCAGTAACGTGGACAGGCTCGGTAAGAATTTGTGGTAATAGTTCAATAGGCCTAAGTAAGCCTTTAGTTCACTCACAGACCGCGGTGTGGGTGCCTCTTGTATGGCCTGGACCTTTTCTGCGACTGGCTGCACACCCGCAGCACTGATCTTGTGACCCAGAAAAACCACTTCTGTTCCCAGGAACTTGCACTTGCTCCTTTTTAGTCTCAGGCCACTTTGTTTTAGCCGAGACAAGACCTCCTCCAGATTTCTTAAATGATCGTCCTCGCTGACCCCAGTAACTAAAATGTCATCTAAGTAGACTGTGACGTGCGGCATGTTTTGTAGGATGCCCTCCATAGTGCGCTGGAAAATGGCTGGACTCGACGCCACTCCAAACGGCAATCTACCATAAGTATACAGTCCTTTGTGTGTATTAACAGTCACATACTTTTTGGCGCTTTCATCCAGCACGATCTGCTGATACGCATGACTCATATCCAGTTTGGAGAATTTGTTGCCGCCCGCCAACTGAGCAAATAAGTCTTCCACTTTAGGAATAGGATATTGTTCCACACTGGATGCTCGGTTTACTGTGAGTTTGTAATCTCCACAGATGCGGATTGAACCATCCGGCTTCCTCACCGGTACTATGGGAGCTGCCCATTCCGAAAATTGTACTGGTTCTATAATTTTCTCATCTACCAGCCTCTGCAGTTCTGCCTCCACCAGAGGTTTGACAGCAAAAGGTATCCGTCGTGGCTTATAGAATCGTGGCTGGGCCTCTGAGTTCACATGAATTTTGGCCGTGGTGCCTTTCAGCTGACCTAGCTCATCTTTGAACACCTCAGCATATCGATCTAGCAGGTCAGCCAAATGTAGCGTTGGACTGGCTGTTACTGTATTCACCAGTTGTGGCAACACTCTTAAGTCTTTCAGCCAGTTTCGTCCCAATAAATTTGGCCCGGCCCCTTCAACCACTACCATAGTAAGTTTCTTGTTGTCCATCTGACTCTGCACTGTTCCTATAACCTGACCTAACACCAGCATCTTCTCACCTGTATATGTTTTTAATGTCAGGTTGCATGGTTCCCACTCTGGTATGTCGGTGTTTTTCCATAGCTTAGAGTATTGCTTTTTGCTAATAATTGTAATGCCACAACCTGTGTCCACCTCAAATTCGATGTTCATGCCATTCACCTTTAACTTCTGTAGAATAGGAGCCACTTTAGGCATTTTATGTGAGACACTGTATATCGTGTTTATGTCACCTGCATCTTCTGTCTCACTAACGTCTTCTTCTTTCACTAAATGCGACCTCCCAGCCTTCTCCTTTCCTTTCCTCTCCCCCCTCAGTCCTTGAAATGGGGTTTTGTGACTCTGCATCACGTGCTTGGATTTGCACGCCCGCTTGATGTGTCCACGTTTCTGACAATGGTGGCACAGTTCATTTATAAATTTGCATTCGTGGGGTGCATGATTCCCTTTGCACCTGAAACACTCATAGTCCGTCTTCCACCCCCTCTTATCCACTGCACCCACATTATGCACCACCGATTGTCCCTGATGAGACCTTTGAGACTGTGATTCTTCATCCCCGAGAAGCCTTGGAGATCTTTTATATTTCTGTCAGCCGACTCCATCGCCAGACACATAGTAAGAGCCTTTTCAAAGGTTAAATCCACTTCTGACAACAGCCGTCTCTGCATCCTGTCGTCATTTACTCCACACACCAGCCTGTCCCGCAGCATTTGTGGCAGTGTAGGCCCGTATTCACAATACTGTGCTAACTTTTTCAACTCCGCCACATAATCAGCCACCTTCTCGCCAGTATGCCGTGTGCGTGAATTAAATTTATATCTCTGCACAATTTCACTTGGTTTTGGATTATAATGGGCTTTGAGCACGACGACAAGTTCCTGATATGTTTTCTCTGCTGGCGTCATAGGACACAGCAAACTTCTCAGCAAACTATAAGTTGACGCGCCGACCCCGCTTAATAACACTGCTTTCCTCTTACCGGCATCAGTAATCTCATTAGCTTGAAAGAAATAGTCCAACACTTCAATATATTCGTCCCACGATTGCAACTCACAGTCAAAAGGGCTCACTGTTCCCACAAGAGCAGCCATTCTGTCTCAGCAATTCACGTCCTTGTAGTTTCTTCTGTTTCTTATTTTTTTTTTTTTTTCTTCTGCTCTGCAGACCTTGCAACTGCACATACACGTTCCACAGTACAACCTGTTTACCCTCGTCGCCAATGTGATATCTCCATATCTTTGAAAGCAGAGACAGGCTGTGGAAGGTTCTTATTCTTTATTTACAGGAGCTGCACACAGCGTCTGCACGCTGCCTTAGAACTCTACCATGTGATCAGGAAACTTTATTTACAATGAACAGGAACACAGATAATACCTACAACATGCGCCCTCTAGTGGTGGATAGATATAACACTATGATATACTACAGTTGTGTCAGTGAGTTGGGTGGTAGGCTTCCCTAAATAGGAATGTTTTCAGGGAGCGTTTGAAGGAAGAGAAGTTAGGGGAAAGTCTGACAGTACGAGGGAGAGCGTTCCAGAGAGTGGGGGCTGCGCATGAGAAATCCTGCAGTCTATCATGGAAAGAGTGATGCGGGAGAAGCTAGGCGCAGGTCACTGTTTGACCTTAGGGAGCGGGCTGGGGTGTATTTGGTGATTAGTGAGGACAGGTAGTGGGGAGCTGTGTTAGTGAGAGTTTTGTAGGTAAGGAGCTCGATGGGAACTAAAGGTCCCGAAACTAAGGCGGTAACTTAGTAATTGCTTATGTTTACTGTTGTTCCAACAACTGATAAAATCATAGTTGTTTCACCATCATAAACTTAGACGATCCAGAGGGGGAACTTCAAACAATGGCCGAAGTTTCTTCAATTACACTGAAAAATCCCTTACTTTCCTCTGGTCCCATGATGGAAGCAGAGGGTGGCGTGTTCAGGAGCCTTCTCTGTTTTCGTGCATTGGAACACTGGGAACCATAAGTTACCAGAGTCCTCCCACGGCTACGGTGCAACTTTCATGCACAAGTTCTTGGAGTGTTGCACTTCTCTCCATGGAGTCCCCTGGGCTTTAGGAGCTTATAACAACACTGGTGCTGCTGGTATCTGTTTGCGACTCCCAACAGTTTGGTCATAATATAGCCGGCAATGGGAAAGCACTAAAGGTTCTCAGGAGGCACCCGCATGTTCCCTCAGGAGGCACCCTGTTACCTAGGAGCCCTAGATTTCAACTGAGCTGTGAGTGGATGTGAGTCTGAAGGGACTGAATGCTCAACACTGAATAAGATGCAGTGCCTGTGATTTACAGATTATGCAAAGTGATATCAGAATTATTCTGGGTCAGGTTAAATTGATCAGGAAGGGCTTGTTCACATATATAGGAGTCAATTTAACAGACCCCCCCCCCACTTCAAGCTTAACCGGCTGCCACTGTTGACCACAATAATCAACCTACTTTCTTTTGTACTCGGACCAGTAACTGGTTTATATATAAATGTCTGATCACTAATACACTTCTGTATCCACACATACAATCATACATGCGTAGCCACCGCCATGTACCCAACCATATGAACAATAGTCTGAAACAGGATCTATTGGAGTAGAGGTAACATCACTGCTCTGCATGGAGAGAGCCTGTGGAGTCATGGGTTCGATCCCAGTGAGCAACCTCTCTAGTAAGTGTCCTTGGGCAAGACACCTAACGGTACATACTCGTCACCCAGGACATACTTGAAAACGAGAGAAATCTCAATGTATCCTTCCTGGTAAAATCCTTTCTCAAAATCCCCCCAAAAAAAAACCAGGGTCTAAACATGCAGGATTGTATGGATGCCCAGAAACCACATAGGAGGTGACATCGTTTGCAGCTTCTGTCAGTACATTCGGAGATTGCTTTTCCTGCCATTCGTTCACAATGTAATACAAAATAACACCTACTACACTACCATGCATGTCTATTAAGTGACCCATTTGATTTCTGGTTTTGTTGGGGTTCTTTGCAGAGTGTGTGGGCGTTTTTACTTAATTTTGAGTGCGGAGAGTCATTTTATAGTTGTTGAAAATTTCTTCGAATGATTAGAATTTATAGAAATAATATGACAAATGTCTCTGGAGAACAGCTCTAGGTAAAAAAAACGTCTCTCAACGCCCGATATATAACGGGCTTCAACCTTATTTTGATGATTTATCGCTGAAATTCAAGGTTAAGTATATCTGCAAATAAATGCGAGTATTTGTGATATTCACAATATTCATAAATGACCTGCCCAACGTCTGCAAAGCCTCAACTGTACACATGTACGCAGATGACACCGTAATCTATACCAGCAAACCAAATCTCCCACAGCTAGAGGCCGTGCTGCAAGAACAATTCACAGAGGTAGAAACGTGGATTGCAGATAACAAACTTTTCTTAAATACTGACAAAACTGTAACGGTGCTCTTTGGAACAGCACCTAAACTACATAAATTGCAAAATTCCCATCTATGTATCAGGACAAATTCAAATGGCACGCTGACCACAGTCACTTCTCTCAAATATCTAGGTATGTGGTTAGACCCAAATCTATCCTTTGGCCCCCACATTGAAAAACTCTCATCTAAACTTTACCCCCAACTAGGTGCCCTGTACAGAAACAAATCCTGCCTGAGCCCCGCGGTAAGAAAGCAGATTGTACAACAAATGCTTATGCCAGCTATTGAATACGGAGATGTAGTGTATGCAGCCGCCCCTCAAACACACCTTCAGAAACTTACTACATTGTAGAACAAACCGACAGAATGAGTTATACAATGTACCTACATGACCCACCACTGTGACATGTTAAAAGAGCTAAACTGGCCGTAACTGGAATCTAGACGCACTCTTCACCTTTCCAACCCGGTGTTTAAGAGATTTTCTGGAAGCTACCACCCTACCTGAATAGGCTGCTTCCTCTAGCAGTTCTCTCATCCTATAACCTCTGATCCAGGACCAGCACCTTACTTGCAATACCACAATACAAAAAGACAGTGGCTCGATTCTCCTTTTCCTACAGAGCACCGCTATTATGGAATAACCTCCCAACGCCATCAAATCTTCACCCAGTCTAAAGTCCCTTAAGAGCTCCCTATTAACATACCTCAATACGGAATGTGCCTGTGAACATGTAACATAATGACTATATTTCTTATATATTTATTTTCTGTGTTAATTTGTATATTTGTGTTTTGATTCTAATATCTTGCATTTATTACTTTGTATTTCTGTAACGACTGTAAAATTTCAATGTTCTTGAACCCAGGACATACTTGAAAACGAGAGAAATCTCAATGTATCCTTCCTGGTAAAATACTTTGCAAATAAATAAATAATATAGATGATCTTGGTTGGTTTTTCTACAAGGACAGGTCTGAAATAGACTGACTTCCATAGGAGTTGTTTAAAAGCAACAAAATCAGTCATATACACATGTCCACCAATATACCTGTGCTGAGCTATTTTTTCTGTACGGTTTTGTTGCAGACAGTAAACTAGGAATTATCAACTCTGCATATGTATTTCATATTTTATCAGATCTTTCTTTTTTTGGGGTGATGGCATAATTGATTTATCTCCAATCTCTGCTAATTCTTCCTGCTATTTTATGAATTCTTTAAATTTACTACATACCATCATATTTTTATTGGGTGTATTTTAATCCCCTGTTGTATTTCCTGGGAATTTTCTTTTATTTCAGTTTGGGCATATACTAATATAAAGAAAGATCACTAGGGCTTTTTCACATTAGTACTTGTAGTCTTTTCTGATCCCAGTTTTTCGTCATCAGTTTTTGCTGGTGTCAACTGTTACAGGGGTTTGGGTTTTTCCCACTCTGTTTAACCTCCCTGGTGGTCCGATTTTGACATATATTTTATATGTCAAAATCGGTGCATTTATTTAGCCCCCTGGCGGTAATCCTGAATGTGGCTCGGGTTTAAATTTCAATGCTGAAAGCGGTAACCTCAAGCCACACTCGGGCTGGATACATACCGTTCCCTGTGCTCCCTCGCTGAGCTCCCGCAGTCACCTCCGGCTGATCGCGGCGTCCTGCAGGCTACATCCGTGTTCCCTTCTCACGATGGGCACCCGGAAGCAGGACACCGCAATAGGCCGGAGGTGACTGTGGGAGGTCAGTGAGGGATCGCAGGGAACGGTATGTATCCAGCCCGAGTGCGACTAGAGGTTACCACTTTCAGCATTGAAATTTAACCCCGAGCCACACTTGGGAATACCACCAGGGAGGTTAAAATAAACTTTAATCAAACCTCACACCCCTGATACTTTCTACAACAAATGTAACAGAATTGTATTGTGCTACTCCAAAGTGCAATAAAGTCTGTACTGTACACAGGTTTGTAGGAAATCCAAGTCTCCTATAGGAGGTAGAATATCAGGCCTCGTATACAAAATACCACATCATGGCATGGTTTTGCTAAAGTAAACTCCACAAGTTGTGTCACGGGAGATATTTTGGTTATCTTCATGAGGCCATCTATATCATTGACTGCGTTTATATTTTTTATTATAATTTTCACAAACTGTATTTTACTATAAATTTTCTTGTTGCTTCTGTACTACTTTATCTCCATCCCTTTGACTGCAGCTTCATCACCAGAATACATTAAAATCCCCTATACTGTATATGTCTTTGCAAAGACTGCAGCAATTATAGAATGAGATTAGAAGCACTAAATGTCATTGTATTAAAGAGTTCAGTGATATTTGATCATTTTGATTTGCAAACAAATACAGGTTGCCGACCTATGTCAAAGTAGACCGTAAGCAAAGTATTGGAATATATATTAACTGCATTTACATATATTATAATCCAGTTGTCATACACTCATGCTTTACTTGTTTTTCTGTGCCCAGTGCTCATCAATAGGCTCCAATAATATACAGCGTGGAGATGAATGTGATGGCACTCCAGGGCTAAAACTCACGATTTTATTGACATATTTAAAATCACAAGGAGTCAACGTTTCAGCGCCACCCAGGAGCTTTCCTCATGAGACACAAGGTGTGTTGTGTCTACTGAGGAAAGCTCCTGGATGGAGCTGAACCGTTGACTCCTTGTGATTTTTAAATGTGTCACTAAAATCGTGTGTTTTAGCCCTGGAGTGCCATCACATTCATCTCCACGCTGTATATTAATATAATTATATATAAATGCCTAAGTATGTATCTGTGTGTAAAGTATAGCGTTCTGAATTTGGCATGTTGTATAAATGGTCTTAGGCTAATGTCAGATGAACGCAGTCTGAGCGCATGCTGCGTGCGTGCATAACGGACAGACTTACTGATGGAAGATTTTGTATTCTTTGTCATATGGTCACCGATGCACTTACAGGAACTGCACTCCTGGTCTTCTTTGCGTAGCTGTACTTTGCTTTGAATATACTTTATGCACAAAATATTGTATGTGAATAACATGATCTCACAGGAGTCATTGAACCTCTTGGTTTATAAAGCATTTACATAGATGGCATATATTGAAGACATCTCAGGATATCCCCAAACCTGTTTTTTAACTGCCAATCCGATCCGAGTCCTGCGATATTCAGGATCTGGTGATACGGAGTCCCAGTCCATTACCTCATGACTGCTGCCTGACCAGCGGGTCTGTCCTTCAAGTGAGTCCTGGGGCCTCAGCATTGACAGGCCGCAACCCCTCCTGCCTGTTTGCAGGTCATGCAGGGGCACCTGGAGACTTGCAGTGACTTCCCTGCATTCTGCAAGACTTGCGAGCAGGCAAGGAAGACTCTGCCAGTCAGTGCTGCAGCTACGGGACTCCAACTGGGCACCTGGTAGTCTCGCTGCCCGACAGGTCCTTGACTCAGAAATTGGATTGGCTTGAAAAAAATCACTCTCTGATCCCTGAATAAAACAATGATTGGGTCCCAATCCTAGGGATAAGATCGGGACATCCTTAACAACTATCATGACTCTAAGGCTAGGGTCAAACGAAAGCATTTTTACACGCGAACGTAAAAAAGTGCGTCCGAACGCATTGATGTATTTTTTCACGGAATATGCGAAAACGGTCATACGATGCGCATTTTCGTGCGTGATGTTTTACGAATCCAAACAAGGAAACTTTTTGCGTCTGGACGTTATGTTGGCCGGACATGAGCAGGGTATGACGTCTCCAAATCACACACACACACAGCTAGCGGGCGCAGCACACTCTGTACGTCAGTACTAGCGGTTCTGCGTTTTCTAAAAAATGCGTTCATTTTCCACTTGCGTTGCGCAGCCGGACTTTCGTGCGACCGTACTTCGTATATTGGCCGTCATTGCCCGTCATTTGCTGCTAGTGCGGCCGTAATTAAGTGCGCCAGAACGCACGTTAAAAATGCGCTGGTCTGACCCCAGCCTTATGTAGCAACAAACTTTTTTAATGAAATGAAAGTAGATGCAAAATTGCCTAGAAATCATGAACACTCGTGTAAATATATTTTATTACTGAAGTTTTCTGATCATTATCTACACTTAAATAATAAAAGTCTATATGTATTTAAAAAGATATTTTTTTTTTATATATATATATATATACATTTTTTATTTCCCTATACTATGTCTTTTATCTCTTGGCATGCATTGTTTATCTTTGCAAATCAAAGCAAAGTGATTCCAGTTCTTGCAATGACCTACCACGGCTAATAACATAACTCGATTTGTAATTCTCTTTCATGCCGTGACATACTCTGGCTTATTTATGAGCTGAACGCACTGAGCTACATTACAGTATACACATAACTAATAACTAATTAGTGAATGTCAAGAGCTTAACAGAAAGTGTCTATAAATATGTAGGCTTGAGGTTGTTAGTATAGATAGGATAAATGGGGGCAAACCAGCACAGGGAGACAAGCTGTCAAAGCAAAGTAAATAAAACCCTTTGAGATGCTATTTCTAGATTCCTAGAAGCCAAAAAAGGCAGCAGAATTTAAATTATGAAGTGATTTTTCTTCTTTTTACTTTTTTTTTATTCATCTGTTTTATATCTCTCACCACTGCTAATGGGGAAAGTATGAGTAACACAGTATTAAATATTCTATTATTTTAGTTCATTCTGCCATTGTCTCAGCCCTTCCAGCCATGGTCTCTGTCTTCTATTAGCAAGAACATTCGTTTTTGGAGTCCGTCATCTCAACATGGATTTTTGACGTTCTCCCCAGTGCCGTGGGTCAAGCCTGCTTTTCATTTTGTAGTGATGCTTGCGTTTTATCTATCACACACACATTTTTGAGCCGACCAAGAAATCAAATGACATACTTAAAGCTTAGAAAAGTATCATTTTCCAGAGCTGGAGAAGGAAGGAAAAAAAAATAAAAAGATGGTGTGATTGAGTGTCAGAATCCATTAAAACCGATATGGTGAAATGACTTTCCGAGTGGATTTGTCTGAAGCTTTCTGTTCTACTTGTACTATGGGTAGTCTATAAATTGTTTTATATTGCTGCACTGACAGACGGAACCCTATTAAAGGAGATCTGGTGCAAAAGAATTTATAGTGTCAGTGACCATGCTAATAGATTTAGACGTGTGCCTTCTAGAACAAAGCCCATGGTGGCTTTGTATAAACAGTCCAAAGGAATATCAAGTAGATCCTTGGATTCTGTACGTCTGGTCCATAGCTGATTCTCCCTTATACTTTAGATGAAGAAGTTACTACCATCTAGTAGCTTGGTTACAAAGACCTATATTACTTGTGATTACTTTTCATTAAAGCTGGGGCAACTGGAAGCTTATTGGCTTAACACTGCATTCATTAGTTCTCTAGCGTTCCTCATTATTGATGTACTACAGCCAGGGTCCGCAACCTTGGCTCACCAGATGCTTTGGAACTACATTTCCATGATGCTCACCCACTCATTAGGTTGGCTGTGGTTCAAAGGAAATGTAGTTCCAAAACATCTGGAGGGCCAAGGTTGCTGACCCATGTACTAAATGCTGGCCATCCATCATGCAAGTGTTGAAGATGTGTAGCTGTATTGCCACCAACTGCGCTGACGTAAAACCGCTAATTCTTCTTTTTATAGTCTTGCTTCCAGTGATCTTCCAGCTCTATCACCAGATACATACCCTTAAAGGGGCACTCTAGTAAAAAAAAAAAATATTGCAGCATCTACCTATTTGTAAATACTGTACTCGCCTAATTTCTCTCGATGCTGGGCTGCTACTTCTCCTCGGCTCACGGCTGCTGAAATGTGGAAGTCCCTGTAGCCTGTTATGCAGTTTGCAGCATGCATGTAAATTGTGCTGTGTACACTATGCATATTGCATATCGCTCAGAACTTGTGTACTTTCACACACACACGTTCAGCTGCACATCTGTGCAGAACGATGGATTAGGATTGTGCACGGTTTCCCAGGCGTTTGGAAACTCCTTCACACAACTATTAAAGCTTATCAAGGTGGAGCATACTAGTCTCACTCTGACCACCTTAGAAAGATAAAGATGTCAGTGAGCAGAGTGTCCCATTAATTGGAACTTTGACACTGTTGCATCGGGGTCATCCATGCAGAGTTTTGTGTTACTTTGGGTTCATGTATCTACTGTATAGATATTAAAAGGGACACTTTACTCAGCCTGACGTCTTTACATTTATAAAGTGGTCAGGATGTGAGGAGTGCCACCCCCCCCCCCTGCTTCAATGATCTGGTTAAAAAAAACACTGCCTGAAGTGGAGGGGTTTCCTCCACCCCACCCAGGGTTACCAGCAGCTGGGATTTTTTAATTTGCAGCTGCTGGTCACCAGTGATGTTGTCACGCAGAGAGCTTGCTAACGTCACTCTCTCAGAGACCAATTGCTGTAGCCGAGAGGCAGTCGATGGATTTGATCTGCGCATGTGCACAGCTCCGATCCATCATTCTGAGCAGGCGCTACGGAACTTGCATACGTAAAGTGTGCAAGTCCCATTGTGCTGCACAATTTGTGGCTCCATCAAAAAGCTTTAGGGACTACACAGTGGAGGAGCTGCACACGGCAAGGGACAAAATGTGTAAAATCACCTCCAATAGGAAAAAAATTATAATTGGGCAGGGACTGTCAGCAGCCCAATTATTTAAGTGCCAAAAAGGAAACTATTTTTTTAAGTGGTCCTTTAAGTCATTAATCTTCTTAATTCAGTTAAATATGTTCCACCATCCCTATATGAATATGAGTTTTGCTTTCTTAAATTCATACATGATCTGTATGAATGCCTGGTCTACAATGTGAATCTTCATCAAAGGCTGGGGACAGACAAGGGGTAGTAAGAGCGAAAGGAACGTCCGTGAGAGTGGACGATCCTTCCACCTGACGCCCGTCTGGCCGCCTCGCTGAGCGCAGTTAGTGCGCTCAGAACTGCAAGGCTCGATCCTCCTATGAAGGATCGCGCTTTGCAGCCCAATCAACGCGCGTCCTAGCCTTTTGATGATGAGGCCTGCTGCACGGACGCAGCGCGGCCACTGTTGTGCGCACAATAGCGTGTGGCCAGCCCCGTCGCAGCATCACAACGCTGCGACGGACGCTGGAAGGCACGTCAGTACAGGTGCACACAGGGCCGGATTTGCATCTCAGCCTGTAGGCACAGAAAAGAATCTGCTGCCTTAGTTGAGTTAGTGCAGTGGCATTGTTTGTTTTATATGTAAAAGCATATATTGCCTCTAACGTAGAACAGAGAAAAAAAATACATTTTGCATTTACTTTTTAAAATTTTAGATTTTTAAGCATTACATGGTCATGTTTGGAATCATTATAAAAACCAGACTCTGACCTTTCAAATGACACCTCATTTAAACTTGTGCGTTGTACAATTCAGTGATACAGGTTTCAAAGTCCCCCTGTCTCTCCTCACTGTAGTGCCACGGTGTAGTTTGTTGATGAAACCTTGCGTTGTATCAGCTCCACACTTGTTGGCATTGTGGGAAATGAGAAGGTGAGTTAGCGCAGCATCACTGTTCACTTTATAATTGTAAACTGAATAATAGTGCTGCGTTAGGAAAAAGAAAGAAAAAATATTATTTTATTTTTACATACATCTAATCTGGTTATATTTGGTATCACCGGACTTCTAAATCTGGCCCTGGGCGCACATGGTGCGCTCATCTGACCCCAGCCTAAATGGCTTGAGAAACTCAGTCATGTTTTTGTTCTGGTTCATGTGTAATCCTTTAAATTTGTATGGAAGCAAGACATGTAGTGGGTTAAAAAAAATGCTTCAGCCAGAATCCTATCGTCATACTTTTTATGTAATTTTTTTTTAAAAAAAAAAAACCATAAATATTCATATTTTTCTTATTTTAATACATTATATACGGTTTTATAATTTTGAGTGTATTTTGCATATTTTACTGTACACTTTCTATCCTTTTTTATTTACAAAATAGGCTGGGTGTAAATGTGTAAAGCTATACTGACTGGTTTGTGTTTGCTTAACATTATACCTCCTTTAAAAAATTTTGATTAAAAACCTCAACACTGATTGGCATATTTGGTTTCATTCTTTCAACATAAATTGTGACGCCTCTGCCATGTTAACCACACATAATGTTCTGTGTACGTTTTCACTTACTCTGCCTGCAGGAAATTCAATTAGGAAATGCCTGGAAAGACACCTCTACACTACATATATATATACGGTATATATTTGCATTTGCCGTTTCGCTGTCATGTAAGGAGCCATTGTTAGGCGCATAATAACACCTGTAGGAAAGACACGTTGAAACATACAATTACGCCATAAGATGTTTCCTCCAAAGAATAGTTAATGGAATAGGTTTTATTTGTGTTTTCTTTGCTTTTGGTTGTCTTGGTAACCGTGTATAACCATAATCTTAGTGTTTTGTCCTTGTACTACAATAAGGAGGGTGGTGGGGGTCAAAGGCTATTCTGCCCCACCCAGGGTCTGAGCCCTGTTTCCTGACCCTGTCGGTTCAGTACATTTTAATCAAATTTGTTTAATGCAGGCTCCGTTAACTGTTTAACCCAATCAGTACCAATGGGTGAACAAAAGTATTTCGGCAGCAGCAGAAAAGGATGCATCATCTTCAGGTCTAGTGTGCTTTTGTGTGTTGTCTGTTCCTTGCTGCTGCAAATCTCTTAAGGGTCTATTCACAGAGCACCGAAATGACATGCAATTTTGGTGCTTTGTTTTTCACAGTATTATGCCGATTCCATTTCTCTGAAAATACGGCTAATTCGGCATTTAGCGAATGTTCAGTGTATTTTGCCAAAAATTGAGTCAACGAATTGTGCTGATAGCCGCCGACTTGCGCCAAAATTTCCTCTGCGAATTCTGACGAAATGAATATTAATAAGAGTGTAAATCAATAAAAAGTATTAAAAACGTGTCTAATAGGTCCTTTCAAAAATAATAAATATCTATTAAAAAGATAAGTGTTTTAAAACTCTCTTAAAATTACAAATATAAAATAGCGTTTTAAAATTTTAAATAAAGCTTTTTGTAAAAAAAAAAAAGATTCTAAAAAAAAAAATCAAAAAAATTATTATTTTTTTACATTGAAATCTATGGGATTCGCCTCTTTAAACCTGTCAAATTGAAACCCCTAAATCGGGGCATTTTGCCGCAATTTCGTTGCAATTCGGCATTCTGTGAATAGAAGACAAGACCGTCTTCTATGGGTCAACATTTGTAAGCCAAATTGCACCGTTTTTCACTGTCAATTTGCCTGTATTTTTTGCTCTTTAACAGTTTTAAAGTGTCTGTTGACATTCTGATCAAAATAGATTAGGAAGAGCATTTTTGGCAAGATGCAGTATACATCCATCTTTCTCTTTCCCTCCTTCTCTGTGCAGTTACACGTTGGGCAAGGTCTGTTTATGCTTCCACATTTAGTGGTGATGTAGGTCTTGATCTTCAGTGTAGTTCTTTCCCACCAGGGTCTACAGCCCTGCTGTTGACACTTGGGGAATTGTTCCATTTGCTTTGCGTATTTCTAGAATCCTTTGAGTCTTGTTATACTCTAGGGTAGAAGATCCTAAACGCAGAGTAGGCTGGAGTACCTTAATGGATACCAGTCCATCTAATGACTGGACTAATATCCCAAAACAAAAAACAGATAAGTGAATCAGAAGATCAAGCCAACAGGTTTGTGAAATAAAGAGCAGAGTACATGTCGGAACAAAGCTGGGGTCATAGACAAAAAAGCAGGAAGTAAGGTCAGGTTAATGGAGAGTCAAATGTGCTGGGTCTGGTACACAGAATAACTACTACCGGCTGGATGGAGTAGAGGTAAAATCCACTGCTCTATAACCGTGGAGACCCAGGTTTGAATCCCGGCCAGAGCACCTCTCCAGTAAGTGTCCTTGGGCAAGACACCTAACGGTACATGCTTGCCTACCACACAGTATCGACTGTGGAGCCCAGTGGTAATGCGTCTACCCTTCAACCGTGGATAAGAAAATCAAATGCCATTCAGCACAACCCTCCAATACAACGTGGTAAAGTCTTGATATTACGAGAAGCGGGTTCAACCTAACCACCAGGTTGCTGCTCTACAATCATAGAAAGTCTACTCGATCCCACACAGAAGATGCCACCAGCGAGTCTCCTTGGGCAAAAAACCTAACAATATGGATGCGCCTACCTCACAAAAATACTTGCACATCTCATAGATTGTAAATTCCCTTGGGAACAGGGTCCCCCTGAATCAGGTCATCATCCATGTGTGGTATTCTAATGTATCAACCCCTTGTACACTGATCTTGTAAAGCGCTGTGGAATTTGTGGTCCTATATAAACAAAGAATAATAACTGTATCAAGAAAAACATGGGGTAGTAGGTCCACAAAGTGACAGCATGCATTGGTTGTGGGCCGAATATAGATCACATCACCAGAAGACTCTGCGGTGTCAACTATTCCAAAGTTGGTGCTAACTTAACCAGAGCTGTTGTAAATTTACCAGAGCTATTATAGTTTATGAAGTTGAGTATACAAAAGCGCTGGTTAAGTTAGCACAAACTTACAACATAACATCACGCCACTAGTGTCAAAACAAGGACACTGGAAAGTGACAGATAAATGGCAGGGTTGCAGAAAAAACACCAGAACATCTGGAAACTTTACAGCTATTGTGTGTGTGTGTATAAATTCAAGTTGGTAATCCATTTATAATGGCCCATCCCAAGGACTGTGAATTCTACATAAAAGCAATCCCAATCAATCTTTAAGTGATGCTGTTGGTTAAAGTGCCCATTAACTCCCTTCATCACCTGGTCACTGTAACTGCAAAAGTGTATTATGTCAAATGTGGTTAGCACAGCACATTCCTGAAACTGGATCAAAGTAGGCATTTTGTGTTCAAAATTTACGTTTCCAAATAAAATTTAGATATTATATATTTCTGCAACTCCTATTGAAATAAAACAGATTCTCCAAAATCAGGATCCCCAAATTAATGAAACCTGAGACTTAAGTCTGCGTCCAAGCCTCCACATGGAGCTCGCTTTGCGGTTTGCGGCATCTGAAGCAATTTATACTGTTGTGAAAATGTTGATTACCCTTTTAGATACAAAATCACCCGGCAGTAACATTTCAAGTAGAAAGTTGAAGGGAGGAGATGATAAACGACACGTGGGGGACGGAGAAATTGTGGTCGTATTATTCACAAATTGATCGGTTGCTGCATTAGACAAGACAGATAATGTACAGAAAGATTACTATGGGCAAGTGGCAGTGCATTCAGGGCTGATTAATAAACTCCGCGGACACATTAAAAATGCTATAGGTCCTTGTCACGCTTTCCTTTATATAAAATAAAAATTAGAATTGACTTTTCTTTATGCTTTAATAAATTCCTGAGTATTTAAAGGAAATACTCAATACTAAAGCACAAAGTAATTGAAGCATTTATTATGATCGCAAAATAATCCACATCGAATACATATCATTACGACAAGAGCTTAACTGATAAAATTAATGTATTTTTTTTTTAGTGCGTATAATATGATATATAATGCACCAGAGCCCTGGGAAGTGGGTTAACAGGAGGGCAATTTCCTCCTGGAACAATATCATACAGGGATTGTGGCCATGACCTCCAACACCGTTCTTCGGCTGACAGAATGAAGCGTGAGGTGTGCTATACACACAGTCCTGCAGGAGAAAGGCCTGCAGGGGTTAATTTTCTCATTTTTAGAGGTGTAATACAGTATTAGATTAATATCAAATGTACATTAAACTGTATTTTATGAATGGCTTGGTTGTAATAGGGCATTTCTGTTTATTTGCGGGCGTTTGAAGCTTGTCATATCATTATTTCAGCCTAACACTCGGTGTTGAAAGATGTATAACCAAGAGCGTGAGGTATGATTCAATGAACCCTCCTGGCTGCAGTTACACCCTCTTTTTTAATCCATTATATTGATAATACATCGCAAACACGTGAAGAAATGTAGACTAAAATTTAATAAAGTGTACAAATTTCAAACTGTGATAATACACATTATGTGAAAATATAATTTAAGGCTAAAGGGATATTATTTGTTGAAATATGTAGGCTGAGCCTATAAAAGAGGCCTGGTGCGTACACTGATTTAAGCCTTTGATGGCAAATGGACAAATCACAAAATGTACATCTGAAAATCCCAAATACATGATATCCACGGCACTTTTCTATATGTTAACCGCACAAAATTTCAATAAAGGACACCTACTAACTGAGATGTACAAGTGCTGGACTGCTCACATTGACCGCTACTGGTAATCACCACAGGCCCAAGTAGAAGCATGGCTGCCATTTGGTATGTTGTGCAGATTTATTTATTTGCAAATTATTTTACCAGGAAGGATACATTGAGATTTCTCTCGTTTTCAAGTATGTCCTGGGTATGGATATACACGCCGTATAGGTAGATGGATCTAAAAGAGACATCTAGGACAGACGATCACTCATTTTTGTGCCTTTTCTGTGAGTGTCTTTGTCTTTAACTATGTATTTCCAGAACTACAATATGTCATGGCATTAATCTTGCTTTATAAATCCATATTTTTGAACTCGTTTGTGCTTTTTCTCTCCATGTGCTGTACATTTATCACTGCCATTAATATGATCTGGTCCTGAACAGAAATAATTCCTTCCATACAGTGTTCAGAACACGGATAATACACAGGAGAGAATCCTGCTTTACAAATGTATTTGTAGCACGCTCATATAAGCCATCGCGGCTTTTTCAAGTGATGGCAAAACCTACTTAATACTTACATTGCATGCCAGACCTTAATAAATATATATATATATTACACACAGCATGTTTATGTATCTTAAATTAGATCTTTGTCTTGCTGTTAGATCACCAGAACAACTTCTAAAGTAAGATCTTTAACTTAAAAAAAATGAAATGAATATGACATCAAACGTCCAGACTATTAGACATTAGCAGGAATTTCCGGTCACAGATTGGAAGAGAATAATTTGCTTTTAAGTTTAGCTTCAATGATTTGTTTAGCCGGAATTAAATCAATACACAGATGTTACATGTGTAAGTGAGCATCTTTTTTTTTTTTTTGTCCCAGATGTCCTGAATATCCCCTAGTTGCGGATTATTGAATCTTACTTTGTATATACACTTAATTATCCTTTTTATGATAATGTGCTAGATCCAACAAATACTGATTTACTAGACTTAGAAATGAGCTCTGTGTTGTCACATGGATCACTCGGCTCAAAAGAAGTGACGCTTCATCTTAAGTGATATGCTCCCCATTATAAGCATAAGGGCTTGTAGACCTTTCGAATGAATGTGACATTTTTTTTTTTTTATAATTATTTATTTATCAAGATGCCAATACAAACAGTAAATGAACCCCCAATGGGAGCAACACAACTCCAGGGAATTTGGCACCGGTTTTCAAATAGATAATGTGACATTTTAATCTCTGGACTGAAACAGCAGCTGCTCCTATATTGTTAATGTAAAAAAAAAATAATAATACAATTTGCTGCTGAATTGTAAGATTTATTTTTCCCACACTAACAATATTCCCTTTTAACCTTAAAATAGCTGTTACAGATACTCGTCACTTTGCGAAAATCCCTCAAACTCTATTTTCAAAGCTTTTAAAGACTTCCTTTATCACTCAGGTTAACCTGCCTGGCGGTATTCCCGAGTGTGACTCGGGGTTAAATTTCGCTTCAGCGATCGGTAACCCCGAGCCACACTTGGGCTGTATATACTCACCGCATCCTTCGCTCCTTTGCCGTCTCTGCAGTCACCGCAGTGTGATTGCGGCAGCTGGCGACTTGTTTCCTGGTTGCGCTCGTTTCGAACCACGCAACGCAGGGGGGCGGGACCAGGCGGCAAATTCAAAAACGGTGTAAAAAAAATGACTGTAAAATTAAGTTTGCAGTGCAGTGGGTGCTGTGATTCCTGTTCAGTTGTGGACTCCTTTGCCAATGAAATACAGCACACAGGGGTACCAAAAAAATTTGAGGATTTATTTTCAAAGCCGCTTTACAGAAATAAAAGGCAAATAAAAATTGTTTGTAAAATGTAATAAGGCTTTCCAATACACGTTTCGCTGGTGCTTGCCCAGATCCAACTGTTACTATATAAAACAAAAAAATTGAAACGCTTTTAGACACATTTTGAAAAAATTAGACCGCCAGGGAGGTTAGTCAATTGAACTCAAACAAGCATTTTTTAAATTTCATTTTTATATCAGGATGTTTATCTATGTATTTGTAAGATATCCAGCTCTATTCCAGAGAATCCTACCACATTTAAGCTAAAGCCATAGAAAGACCGGGCACTCCAGCAGAGCCTTTATTCAGAACAAGAGGTTACACAATGTTTCAGCCTGAACTGGAGCCAAAGTGTTGTGTGACTTACATTCTGAATACAGGCTTTTGCATGGACCCATGCTTGAGTCCCTGGTCCTTCTGTGGATTTTGATTGTCATTTTGGGTGTTTGGCTGCCCTTGTTTGAGTGGCGAGGTCCCAGTTGGTAGGTGAGTGCACATACTGCTATAACCACATTCAAATTACCTGAAATTACATGCTTTAGCTTGACTTTTAGCTTTGCATACAGATAATGTTGGCATCTATGGTTTGTTGTGTAGTTTGGCTCCCTGTAAGGGGACCTTGTAAATCCATAGATGAGTGAGGTTTGAGTGAATCTCGCTTAAATACTTACTCATGCTTTAGATGAGCAAAAACTGAAAATTACTTTTCTTCTGCTAGTAGTTAATTTTTTTTTAAGGATTTGGGAGATAAAGTCGGCTCTTTTCACTTACTGCTCATTTAATCTGCCATCACTCTGTTGCCATGTAGTTTAAGAAATCCCCCCCCCGATGGATTTTTTATGGCAGGTACTGTGGTGCTCGTCAGGTTTTCTTTTTTTTAACTTATTTTATTGTTAACCAACTTTCCAGTCATTACTGTTTTGTCACTTGTAGTTTGTGGAGAGGAAGACTGCCCATGTGTTTAAAAATGAACCTGACATCTTCCAAACCACTTGAAAGTAAATTGGCCAATTCTTCGACAGACTGACACGCTGGCTTTGAATTAGTGTCAGTTGTGTGTAGCCCCTGACAGAGGTTCATACTGTCAGTCTCATTGTGTCTTGGTTTCCATTGTGTAGAAAGAAAACAAACAGTAACTTTGATTCTCATTAATGTAGTCTTCAGTGAGTAAAATAAAAAGGTGGTACTTGAGGAACACATCAAAAACTGGTGTTAAACCCTCGCATTTTGTAATGCATACCACCAATTCTGCAAAGAGAGGTTGATTATGGAAAAAGGAAGTCCATAGGAAATGAGGAAGGAAAAAGACAAACTAACTCAATGCTGGAGGTTCCTGTATCAAGACTATATCTGACTACTACATCAGAGTTGCATGACCTTTGACTGTAGGCACACTAGCCTTGCTCCCTCCGATCTTCCTCAGGCAGGTGGCTAGCTACTTCCTGTAGCTGGGTGAACTGCTGCCGGAAGCTACTAAATGAAACCATGTTGCTAACGACCTCCTCCTCGTTATACGGTCTCATTGCACAACCCCATTAAAGACTGGGTACATCTAATATTTGACATCTTATGGCAGGGGTGGGCACTTACGGCCCTCCAGATGTTTTGAAACTACATTTCCCTTGAGGCTCTACAAACCTAATGAGCAGCCGAGCATCACGGGAAATGTTGTTTCAAAACATCTGGAGGGCCGTAAGTGCCCACCCTTGTCTTATAGTATTTGATATGGAACCTGAAAACTCTTTTGAGAGTTCCGTACTTCATCTTGTAGCAACTTGTGAACAAGGCAACAGGCGGAAACTCAAACTAGTAAAACAAACCAACACCGGTGAGCGTCTGGTGTTACACATAATACAGTTATATATACCTTATCCCATCAGGGAGTAACTGAAACGCATCTGAAATTTCCGGTTAGCAACACGGATCAAATTTATAGCGCTGCTTCAATTACCCTCAGAGGGGATAAGTTTGTGTGTTGCTAACACCAGGCGCTCACCGGTGTTGGTTTGTTTTGCTATTTTTGGTATGTGATTGGGGAACACCTTTTCACCGGTGGTCTTTATAGTGACGCTGGTCACTTTGGGTGGTTGCCTGTTTGCATTCGTAATGTCTATATATATATATTGCTTATCCTGCACACCACAAGACTTGATAGATGTAAAAACTTGACAGCGCCTCACATACATAACCCTAACGATAGGCAAAGTTTATCTGGATTTGATGTAAACCTGTGGATAGAACATCTACAGAGTTCCTGTGAAACGACACTTTTTCCATTGTCTAAACTCTAGATCAATACGTAGCTCAACATTTTTGTGGTCAGTGATAAAACAGAGTGAACCTGGAAACTACATACAGGAAGTGAGGTACTTTTGTGTAATTGTGCTAGTTCCAAAGTGGGAACAGCTGTACGTGGGCATAACATGGTTAATTATGAATAGAGGAAGTCCTTGTTAAAAAGGGACAAGCAAAAACGCTGCTGGATTTTCTCAGACGAACAGGAGTACTACACACCTGTTATGGATTGATAAAGCCACGTTTCCATACAAGGCACATTCTGCTGTTACGGTTGACTCTGTTGACACAATAAATGGTGTGCTTAGTCTGAAGGAGCATCTGTCATACAATGTCACTGCTTTGGGATCTGTTTCATTCCATTAAGTGCATTGATAATTTATATTTTCTGTGCGATATCTGAATTTAACGCCTGGATATGTTGTATCTCTTTCCTAGATGACACATACTGCTAATTAACCTTCCATCTAATAAGCACCTGCATTCAGACTGGGGCTTAAACACTTCAAAGTCAAGCTTCTGTTCGCATACCTGCATTTCCTTTTTCATGAAGTATATATGTAGCATTTAGCTGCTCTCTTCTTTTCATTCTCTCCTATATTCCCTTTCTTGGCGTTAAAGTGCACTTGTAAGCTGTTAACTGGAAATCTATTAAATATGACCGGAAGATAGATTGCGGCCTCTCTCTGTGTATGTCATGATAATCGGTTCACATGCTAATTACCGATGCTTTATTGGAAGGCTTTCTAAAAGACGAATCCGTTAACAATGGAATCTTTGATGAATGATTAAAGGGGCGTCACCACTGAAAGCCAAATCCAAAGGCAACATTTTCATTTGTTTATATGTTGAACACTATTTGTCTCAATCAAGTTTAATGTCTTCCTTTATTCTCTTTTTTTTTTCTTATTATTATTTTCCATACCCTTCCAGAAGTTCCGGCCAAATAATAATATACATCTCTTAGACGAGTATCTCCTCATCATACCAGCCCATGGGAAATGCCGCCATGTTTTCCTCATGGGATGGAATAGTTTGTGAGAGAGACATTGGCCAATTAATCATTTGCACATTGAGGGATTACGTTGGGAAAAGCTGAGTGATATAAAAGATTTTGGGAAAACAATCTGCCCATTCACACAGCTTTTTGCAATTTTGAAATGAAGAGAAAAAGAATCAGATTTTCAATTTAACCAATTCTTGTCCAGTAAAATAATCCGTTAAATTTCCTTGTATAGCACACATCAGTTATGTCAGTGTATTAGGCAAACCTCTCTTTAATCATCCATATGTCAGTTTTAGATGCTGCTTATTGGTGCCACCTAACAAAAATAAGACCCTCTTTATTTACATGCAAATAAACAGAATTGACTTAGTTTATTTCGTGAATAGCCAGAAATCTGTATCTGTAAATGTGAGGCCCATTCCATTAAGCAAGACCGCCTTTTGACTTTGTGCCACTAGAGGGCAACAATACTACAGTGCTCTGCCCATATCTCATGCTCTCGCCGTATAACATGCGGTGAATACACAAGGAAACATACAATGCATCTTCCTCTCCTGCCGTCTTGTTAACGTGCTCTGAAACACAGTGTTTGTATTTTTTAGCTAATCACTCTGTCTCGTACTCTTGCATACGTTTGCATTATTCAGACGGTGTAGGTTCCACACAAGTCAATATTCCTTGGCTCTAGCATACGATGAAAATGATTTTGAGCCATCAAGTTAATCTTCGATTGATATTCAATGAAGACTGAGGCATTCGTGCTATGTGTGGGAAAGTACAAGGTCCTCTATACCCAGATGTATAATACTCAATAAACATCTAATTGTTACAGTCAATATGTCATCCACCCCTTATTCCTTGAGTTGCAATATATTATTTAAAATAAAATGAAAAGGGGCTTTTCTGGAGGTTGTGACCTCAATATGTTAGTAATTTTCGTTCTTCTGCCTGCTAATGATCGTGAATCATAAAAGAGAACCCACATAAGCACATCACTAGAATAATTCACAGCAAATTAAGTGTCAATGTGATTGCCCTGCCTTTTAGGGACTTGGAGCAGCCGAGACTCTTTTACTTTTCACTGCAGGAGGTTTAATATAGAATTTATTGATACGAATGTTACCTAACTTTTATTTTACAGTTGTTCTGCTTTAGTATCTCAAAGGAGACGTTACGTTTTCAGAACTGTATAACTATCTTGTTGAGCAGATTAGATTGTCGGAAAGCTGCAGTTGAATCGCCGCGTTTATAACCCAGTGTGTGTGTGAACTGTTTGATGTGTTCTGTTTGATTTTCTTTTACGAAACTTGCATTGTCAGGGTTTCCGACAATGTCTTCACACGTAAGATGACAGTGACATTTTGAGCTTTTTGGGAGAGAAAAAAACTCGAAACAACAGGGCCTAAATCAGGAATGTCCCATCAAAACCAGTACAAGTGACATGTAGCGCTTGATACGTTTAAGATACATAAGTAAAATGGTATGCATAAATGTAACTGCTCACACTCCATTGATATGAATGCTCATCTGTGTGCTGTATGTAATGTGCTCAGGCTAGAGTTGTGTATAAATGTAGTGTATGTTGTAGAATAGATAGAAAAAATGCATTTTGTATGCACTCAGGCAGAGCCTCAAACATAAATACATTGTAGTGGTATGGTATTGTGCTGGTGACGCAATAAACAAAACCTGATTTTCTGTGAAAAATACATGCCTATGTGAGTTGAATCGGTGAATGTTGATAAAAATTGTTTGCGTATAGAGACTCCCAAAAGTAACTCTGGATGTGTCATCCGATTTCTAAACGTGTGGGTAACAACCAGGTGTCAGGAACCTTGGTCCTCACGGTGTTTAGAGCTACATCTTCCATTCCTTCGACTGGTTGTGCCTCAAGGGAATTGTAGTTTCAGAACATCTGCAGGGTCAAGGTCCATGGTATAAAGGTTGACAAAAGCCATAGTTCAAACTATGCTAGATTAAAGGGCTTCATATGCTCAGAAGTGAAGATTTTGGTAGGCCCCCATTGTGCATCTCTATCATCACTCTAACCTCATTGTACCACTCCTCTCACTGTATTGCATCTCTGTATCAATCCGCTTTTCTCCATTGTGTCTCGATTGCCTCTCATACCAATTTGTCTCTATATTATACCTCTCAAGCTATTGTGTTCCTGTATCATACCGCTCATCCTCCTTGTGTTCCGGTATCATCCTTTTCACCCTCATTGTGTTCCGGTATCATTCATCTCATCCTCATTGTTTTCCTGTATGATCACCTCATCGTTTTCCTGTATGATCACATCGTTTTCCTGTATCCCCTCCTCATTGTGTTCCTGTATCATCCCTTTCATCCTCATTGTGTTCCTGTATCATCCTCATTGTGTTCCTGTATCATCCATCTCATTCTTTTCCTGTATAATCTCCTCCTCGTGTCCCTGTATCATATCATCCTCATTGTCATCCGGTATCATCCCTCTCATCCTCATTGTGTCCCTGTCTCATCCCTCTCATCCTCATTGTGTCCCTGTCTCCTCCCTCTCATCCTCATTGTGTCCCTGTATCATCCCTCTCATCCTCATTGTCATCCAGTGTCTTGCACCTCTTCCCCATGTGTCTGTGTAGTATCTTTCTAAAACTATTGTCACTGTGTCATTCCTTTCCTGCCATGTTTCTCCTGTATCATCCTTCTCACCCCTATTATGTTTTTGTATCACCCCTCTCAACCCAGTGCCTCTTTAGAAGGTCTGTAGTAGTTATGGTAACACCAGGGCTGCATCTCCTTCTGCCCTGATTTTATTTTACCCCTGAGCATCTTCATATTTTGTTCTGTGCCTCTTGATGGAAGAGAGAGCATCCTATGTCTGTGTTTGGGGTTAAATTCAAACCCCAATCGAAGCTTGTCCCGGAAACCTAATACACAGTTATTTACAAGTATTTATAAAGTGCCAACAAATTCCATAGCGCTGTACAACGGTGAGACCGTACAACAACTTAGACACACAGAAGTCGAAGAGGGGACCCCTTGCTTTAAGGCTTACAATCTTAAGAGCAGAGAAGTGACACACCAAGCGCTGTATTTTTTTCATTGGTAAAGGATATATATTGCACCATCAAGTCACTATTTAATATTTGATTCCTAAACTGCGATATTACACATTTTTACTGAAAAAAACCATTGCATCCACTGTAAGCAGTATTTAAAAGGGAGAAAAATGTCCTATTTAGGTCACTGTGTTAAATATACAAAATGCTCTATTTGATGTGGAGGAGGCAAGGGCTCGTAGGAAGAATTCATTAGTTAAAAATCAAACCAACAAGTTGATGGAAGAGCACTTCTCATGGCAAGATCAAAGCTCTGCCTCTACACACTATGAATTTAATTGCACTTAAGTGCTAATTGGATTGAGGAGCTTTTCATAGGCTTCCTTCAAATGAACCAGTCATCTATACTAAATCCAGCCAGGAGGAGATTATGGCTCGGTGGAGATCCTATTCGGATTGATTGGGCTGGCGCGTTTGAAGCCTGGTCTAATGTTCTTATTGTTCAACGAGGGACAATGCGAATAATAAGGTCTGGAAAAAATAGTTATAAAAAATAGAACCTCAAGCCACTGCCTTGTTAAGAGTCTCACATTGGTGCTTTCTCAATGTTTCCTCCTGTTGCTGATACTTTTTATGTCTTCGTAGAGCAGCAGTGCCGGTCAATCTGTCTACCTTCCTGCGGTTTGGGCTCATTCATGTTACTTTATAGATGGGATGATCGTAAGTGACAGTTGATTAAATCACATGATAAACCACAAAAGCAAAACTGCACATACCATTTGACAGCGTTGTTTACTAAGTATACATTGATGTAATTAAGTGTCTTCAGTAATGTGCTTTATGCTCCACCTTGTTATACGCTGAGGCAGCTGGAGCTGTGCTGGCTGCTTTGACAGTGACACTCATTATAATCTGATCACTTCAGTCATCCGGTGTTAGGAGGATATTTACTGCCAATATTGTATGCATTTATTTCCAGTATTATTATTTATTGCCAAACTTATATGCACTAGGTATATGCTAAGCCTTGCCCTAATAAACACCAAGTTTAGATCTCCATTATGTGTTTAATTTTTAAGATTATATATATATATATATATATATAATTTTTTAATTTTCTGGTAACTAGATTTTTATAACTGTGTTATTGACGCATACTTTGATGACGTCTGTGACAGAATGCACTGTCCCTGTGCTATTCGGAGAGGGCTGTGGGCTTGCCTCCTGCCTACAGACTATGGCTCAGCAGTTAAACGGGAGATTTTGGGGCTGTTTGTCATCTCCCGCAACCATCAGATGCACGGCACACAGCGCTAAGTATATCCACGGTCGTCGTTTCCTCTGAACTGGCGAACACGGCTTTTGTAACCGTGCACCTGGAACTTTTATTGGCTACTTATTATTATCCTGGCTGGGTTAAATGTACAATTTCCTCCCAGAAAGTGACGGTTTCCCACTGGAAAATATGTGTTAAAATGGCTTGCAACAGAATTTGGGTGCTTGGAAAACTCAGAACAAAATGGAGTTTTTATAATGTAATTTAGGTTTGTCTAATCTGTGATTATGCAAGAATGCTATTGTCTGTCTATTGTATGGCCCTTGAGTATCTGTTGAGAGGATTGGACTCCCAGTCTACCCTGTCTGAAGACTGTGTTATCTGTTTCTATTTGAATAGGTTGTAAATCTGCTGTCTGTATCATGCTTGTTTATCATCCTGATTACCATTGTCTGGCCTCGTTAGAAATGTTCCATAATGTTTAATTTATCGGTCTACCTAATGTAATTAGGTTTCACATTCCAAGAAGTAAATGTTTGTCCAATTATCTGTTTCAGTTTAATTAGGTCAGTTTCTAAGGGGGGATTTTGTGTATGTAAATGACCCATGTGTGACCGTATAAATGTATGGGTGTCTGTCCCTGATTTAAACCAGTTCTATTCTGACCCTACATGCAGTCACGACTCATGGTTTGGGTAGCAATTATATTCTACTTGCTGTTCCAGCGAAAAGCTCCAGATCTACAGCCTTGGTTTATTTGTTGGGGATGCTAGCCAGGCTCTCTACGTGCACCTGTATTTAAGCTGCGGCTAAGGTACTGGAGAAAGGGGTGAGAGTCACAAGGAGAACCCAGGTGTCCAGCAAGGAAGCGGCCTTGACAGATGTGACCCTGTTGGGGTACGGAGATCTGTTACAACATTACTTTATCATTATGTCTCTGAATATAGGGCTTTTCACATACACTTTATGAAGTCCTTGGTTCTCACTTCTAGAGATGGTTATACATGCCAATATGACGCCACTTTCTAATTATTCCTATGCTTGTAGGGCTACTAATGATTTCCCAGCTTGATTGGGTGCATGTAGTTTTCTTTATACAGACCATTATGTGGTCTTGGAATCATTGGGTGTCTGCCTGTAATTCTCTATATACAGACCTTGAAGAGAACAGTATTGTTGGGTAGTGTTTTCACACAAGTAAAAAATAAAATGGGCAGTTTTATCAGTACTATACAAGCAAAATATTTTTTGTCTCCGATATAAATTTGCCGAATTCTTTATTTTGTGCAGTTTCCTCGCTAATCCTTTAAATCAGGGTTTCTCAACTCCAGTCCTCGGGACCCACTCCAGGCCAGATTTTTCAGATCACCTTGGGGAAATGCATACTGAATGCTGCAATCACTGAGCAGCTAATTAGATCACCTGTGCTGAGCTTCGGTTATCCCACAAACCAGGCCTGTTAATGGGTCCTGAGGATACGAGTTGAGAAACATTGCTTTAAATAATAATAAAGTGCTGCGTTTTAGTAACATGGAATCGTCATTCTCAAAATAATTATTATCTGGAACTACCCAAGGAAATGTAGGTTATGAATGTGACATATTTTTGATCTTGGCATTTTTAGCACATGATTTTTTGATTTCTTGATTTCCCTTATTTTTTTGGAGCGTTTGTGGTTAGTTGTGTTAAGTGTTTTTGCAAAAATAAAATCCCTAAACAACTTCTTTTAGGAGACAGGATTTCTTTGAGAAATACCACCTTCAGAATAGAAGGACGAGCACTTTGGGATAGCGTCTTCTTTTATTTCAGGGCTCAAATTAAAACCATATATGCAAGGTATAGCAGACATTATTTTACAGTAGGTAAGCGAGCGCTATATACTGGAGATGCAAGCACCAAGATAACTTTCTAAGACGTTATCAGCATTGTAATAGGGTCCATTGAATATACCGTTACTGAGTTAAACAACATTGCAAACCCTGATAAACATTCTGCCCCGTGCCATGTTGAAAAATGTGAGTAAATTATGCACAGAATTAAATAGTGGGAGCCATATATGATACGAAGCACATGCAACATGGACATTAAAACAATAAAAAAATAAGCTGTTTGAACCTGCATGTGAATGTGATTACTTCCTATTTCCATGATAGATGGTCTTTATTGACGCCCAAGGGTTTTGGAGACTGCTAGTGAGTATTGTATCCTTTCACTGTTCCCAAAGCAAGTGCCTTCATCAGAGGTAATTATATTCACATACAGGCAAAATCTGCCCCCGGTGAATATCTTACAAGCTGCGCAGCTCCTTCGCAATGTATGATTTATGCTGGTTTAATACAAACACCCCACTGGAGAAAAGGTCTTCTGGTTTCATATGAAAAATGATCACATTGCGGTTCCTGCAGCGTAATAATTTGCAGAGGTGGTTGCGAGAACCAACAGCCGCCCACTTCTGATTGATCAGCAATAATAATGCCACAGTTTTCTGCATCCCAGCCAAATACTATGCTTTGCTTTTTATTTAAAAATTATATTTTTCTTTAGGACTAGACATTTTTCAAAGGCAAGGGCTAACAGTGACACTTATTAAAACACCGTAACATTTTGCTAATTTAAAAAGGTCTCGCTGAGATTGACTGCGACCTTATCAATGGGGGAGTCTCATTCATCTCGTCAGTGGAGGGCTGTCACATTACGCCGTACAGGCTGCTGGCGGTACTTTCACCTCGTCCACTTTACGTTTTTCTTCTCATACAATGTTGTGATCGGAAATCCAGCTCATGTTTTAAAGTTCCTTGCTCTGGGTATCGTGATTGGGTCATAGGATAATTTTGGCTGTTGCTGTGTAAAAGGGAAGCTGTAGGTTGAAAAATCACCAGTGAGGCATAATGTTTACATCAATCTAACTTTCTCACAAGACTTATCCCCAATGTCTCTTCATAAACATCCAGGAAAGTAAAGGTATTTGTCACAAGTAGTATTATGTTTGGTTATCAGAAGCAATGTACATTTTCAGTGTCATGAAATAGTTGGGTTTGGGTCATAAAATGTCATTTCATCTTCATCAAAGTCACAAATATAGACTGACACAATGTGCACATGCTAACAACACACAATTATAATCTTTCACTTCTATAATGATAGGGCTGCAACTAACGATTATTTTTCTAATCGAAAAAAAATAATCGGCCAACTAATCGATTAACGGATTCATCGGATGAAAAAAGGTAAAAGAATTTGGCTTACTTAAAAGAAGTCCTTCTGTAAAAAATTGATTTCTCCCTTATAGTTACACAATTTGTGTAATGTACATAACTTTCATACATACATAGGAAGATTGTGTCTCTCCCATTACTTGGGTACTTTTCAAAAACAAGGTACGAGAGTGCCTGCTCAGAGTGATTGATTGATGCTACTTGTGTAGCTCAAGCCCATGTCTGCTTTCACCCTGACCGAAAGCTGCTATGAGCACTTTGATAGACATTATCATGTCTATCAGAGATGCAGGTTGAGAATGGGTAGGGGCACTCTACACAGCCTGGCCATTTTAATAAGCGGAAGTAGTCAAGGCTAATTGTACCCTTAAAATAATTTTATAAACAAACAGTGGGGGGGAAGGACCGGCGGTAAGAGGGAGGGAGTTTGGGCAAGAGACAGAACCTGAAAGTGGGAGGGAGTTTGGGGGAAGGGACCAGACCAAAAGGAGGAATGGCTACTCCAGTTTGGAGAGAGGGAGGCAGGGACGGTGGGGTGGTGGCACAGGATCCTGGCTCCAAGTAAGGAAAAAAAGAACCAAAGGTGCATCTCCTCCACTCAGTGGCCGTGCCCCAGGGTCTGTACTATATTTCTGCATAAAAACAAACTTGTTATGTCTGACATATCCCAAGAACTAAATCATACTGTGTAAAGCAGTGGCACATGTTCTCCAATCAGCTGTGAAGTAGCGTATGAGGTTATTCACGTTTAACTTATGTTAAACAGTGTGTGCTGTACACTAGCCAATTAATCAAACAACCGATTAAGCAATAATGAAAATAGTTGTCAACTATTCTCCTTATCAATTAGTTGTCGATTAATCGATTAGTTGTTTCAGCCCTGTTTAATGAACACATCCATTAAATAGTCAGAATGCTTTGGAGAAAGTAAGTGAACGTTTAGATTTAATAGCTAGTTCATCATCCTTTGGCAGCATTAGCTTCAATCAAGCATTTCCCATAGCTGGGGATTAGACCTGACGAAGTTCAGGAGGAATTTTGGAGCAATCTTCCTTACAGAACATCTATAGCGCAGCCATATTCTTAGGATGTCTGATGTGAGTTGGCTGTAAGGTTAAGGGGTTATTCAGATAGCATTTTGGTGCTTTCTGGTTCCCTGCACTTCGTGGAATCAAAGTTCCCCTCCCTGCGGTGTATTCAGCATTTACCGCAGGGTCCCTGGAGTGCAGGGCAAACCCGTCGAACACCTGCTGGAACCGCCGCAAAAAAACCCTTTGGAAAAAGCCAACAAGCTGCCGATCACAGCACAGATCAACCGCCGGAAAAAGCCAACAAGCTGAGGAACAGGATAAACCCCCCAAAAAACCAGGTTGAAAGTGTCAAAATTGAAACGCTGTTTGCAAAAAAAACTACTGAATGAAAATGCCTGGAATTTACATATAAGATGCTATGAATGATAATTAAAAGGTCTGTTACAGAAAAAAGAAAAACCGCTGTACAAAAACCAGAAACAAATATTTTCTGGGAAAAATCTAGAAAAATGCCTAAAAGAACCAAAAAAAAACCTTTAGAGAGACTTTTTACTGCAGATTAAAAGAATAAACAGTTTATTCGATATTGGTTAAAACGGGATTATTTTTTACCATTGAAGCCTATGGGTTTCGCCTGAATAAACCTGTCGAATGAAAACACTGAACAGCAGGGCACTTCGGCAACTTTTCACTGCTGTTCATTGTTCTGTGAATAGATTAACCATTGCTTCTACAGTTGTGTTCAAAATTATTCAACCCCCAATGCTGTAAAGGGTTTTAGGGAATTTAGTGTACATTTGTAATTGTATTCAGAATGAAATCCTACAAGGACTTTTTAAAGAACCATATGCAACTAAAATGACATCAATTGGCTTTGTAATACAGTAGTAAATGTTTCTTTTGTGAATTCTTCATTGACACAATTATTCAACCCCTTAAAGACTACCACTCTGAAGAACAGAGGTTCATTCAAGTGTTTTCAATCAGGTATTGAAAACACCTGTGGATGTCACGGAGCAGTAATAAAGCATAATAAGCACCAATTAGGCAGCTTTAAAATGACTGTGATACTCAGCTCCTTCTAGACATTTACTGGTGTGGTTACAAACCTGGTGAAGTCAAGAGAATGGTCCAGGAAGACAAGAGAAGAGGTGATTACTCTTCACAGGAAGGGCAATGGCTATAAGAAGATTGCAAAGATGTTTAAACATACCAAGAGAGACCATAGGAAGCATCATTCGCAAATTCAAGGCAAAGGGCACTGTTTAAACGCTACCTGGTCAGGTCATTAGAACTGTTTGGGCCCATGGACCAACGCTATGTTTGGAGGAGGAAGAACAATGCCTATGAAGAAAAGAACACCTTGCCTACTGTGAAGCATGGCGGGGGGGTCAATCATGCTTTGGGGCTGTTTTGCTTCTGCAGGTACAGGGAAGCTTCAGCGTGTGCAAGGTACCATGAATTCTCTTCAGTACCAGGAGATATTGGATGACAATGTGATGCAGTCCGTCACAAAGCTGAGGCTTGGGAGACGTTGGACCTTTCAACAGGACAATGATCCCAAGCATACCTCCAAGTCCACTAGAGCATGGTTGCAGATTAAAGGCTGGAACATTTTGGAGTGGCCATCGCAGTCACCTGACTTAAATCCGATTGAGAACCTCTGGTGGGACTTAAAGAAAGCAGTTGCAGTGCGCAAGCCTAAGAATGTGACTGAACTGGAGGCTTTTGCCCATGACGAATGGGCGAAGATACCCGTAGATCGCTGCAAGACACTTGTGTCAAGCTATGCTTCACGTTTAAAAGCTGTTATAACTGTAAAAGGATGTTGTACTAAGTACTAAGATTGAATGTCACTTGGGGGTTGAATAAAACTGATAATGATGTGAGCACAGAAAAGACATTTGTGGTTATTTCATTATAAATGTTATGTTATATTTGTCTGACCTACACGTGCCTCTTTGATTTAATTGTAAGCAAGATGACTGAATGATCAAAATCATTGTCAAACTGGCCAAAACACTCAATTTCAGTGGGGGTTGAATAATTTTGAACACCACTGTATATGGGGGATTTCACTGCCCTTGAACAGGCACCGTACTTGCTGACAGTTCAGCAAAATTTTGCCAACTGCCTGCTCTCTGAATAGCCGAATGACCCCGAAATGGCACCGTATGCTGGATCTCAGCGTCCGGTTACATTTCGGATCTCTCTGAATAAACCCTTTAACCAAAGCTGTTAAGTTTATCCAACGTTAAAAATGGCTGGGCAGTGTGTTGCTGTTATATTGGTTGTCCGTTGAAGTAAAGAGTGACGCTGCGCACAGCGCAAAACAGTATTGACATTCTTATTTGTTAGCCTTTTGACATGTCATCAATGAGTCTATAACCCCTTTCACCAGGCTGTATGCAATGTGTCATAATGGATTGCATTGGCATTGCCCTTGAATAATGCTAAATAAGATGTTTCTTAAAACCATCCCACAAGTAGGCTAATGTCAAGCGGGCACGCTTCAGATTAATGTACTAATTAGGAACGGGTACCCACGAGGGATTCTGCACACTATATTTTATTATTCTCCTCTCCTTTCACAGCATTCCCTAGAAGGCACCTTAAGGGTAGTAAAGATGGAGAGAAAAGGACAGAATAAGCACTATTTCCAAATGACACACTGCTTCTATTTACAACCATTTTTGTAACTTTGCGCTCTTTAAATGTAACAAAAGGGCCTGGCACGCCTCTGACTTAAAGAACAAACACTGGCATTTTCCTCTCGCTCTCCGCTCCGTGTAAAAATGTAAACATTATGGCGATATATTTGTGCAGCGTTTCTTTTCCAGGCTGCGACTTGAGCCATAAAGAATTATTTGTGCCAGGATTACAACAATTACCAAACTGGCTTAAGATCTATACCCCACACTACAGCATGTCCTATAAAAAGCTTCGCCGCTATCCCATAGATACATTTTAAAAGAAACATCTGCGTTTTCAGGGATTTCAACACCATTCTAGTCTGTCCTATTTAGATAGTAAACATTTATAACTGAAACACGTCTGCAATGCTTTCATTGCTCCATCTGTGTATTTTATTTTAATACATCGCTCTACCCTCCACCCTCCACCCACCACCGCCATCTTTTATGTATATTGTTATAGCACGTTGAAAAAGCTTTTTGCCAGTTGTAAAAGTGGTTTTATGCATGATTAATCACAATTCGTCTGAATTTGTAATACTCCTATAAAAAAAAAAGCCTTCTTTCAGTGATGATTTCTGAGAATCAATGCATTGCTGTAGAAATTGTGCTGCTTTTAAACATATGAATAAATGCACAAAAGCTTTTTTTTGGCCTGCCCCAAGGGTGGCAAACTGAAGGCACCCTTTATGAATTGGAACTACATGTTACGTGATGCTTAACCAGTCTTCAAATGGAATTGTAGTGGAGGTATTGGTTTAGAAATAGATATATTTTTTATCTCTCTCCTTGATAGATCCAGTATGGTGAAAGAAGTATCTTAGCAACTTAGAGTACTTCTCTTCTACCTGCAAGATAGTTTTTCCTGTGTATATATCCGACACCAGGCGTCTGTATGCAGATGTCCATTTTATTCACCTTCTCGTCCTTGTGACGGATACGGGTGGTTGTTGATCTGTGCAGGAGGAAAGAACTGATATGAGCCTACAGAGTATAAAGACAGGACAAACTGAAATCACATAGAAACATAGGTTCTTATCTGCCGACATTTTTCTTTCGGCCCATCTAGTCTGCCCAATTAAGTGGATACTTTACCTGGATTTATCTTTTGTCTGTGAAGCACATGAATGTTTCCTCTACCTTTCTGTTTGTCATCTTAAAAGGTTACTTATATCATTTTTTTCACAGACAGTTGGTAGTTTATTCTAGGTATTATCCACAAAGCGCTGGTGTTGCAGCACTGACAAACTCCAGCATTAAGCAAAACTGCAATCCAGAGCAACATGAGAAACGGCACTGTGAAGCGTCTCCTGTTCCTCTTTGGATTGCAGTTTTGTAAAAGGCTGTGTTTCTGTTGGTGCTGCAATACCGGCAATTCTCGCTGGTGTCTCCAGCAAATGCAAACACTGGCACTTTGTGAATAACTCCTTAGGCTAGGGTCAGACGAACGCATTTTTCACGTTGCCCGTGAAAAAGTGCGTTCGAACGAACGTACGTATTTTTTCCCGGAATACGCGATAGCGGTCATACGATGCGCCGTTTCGTCCGTGATTTTTGTACGGATCATCAATAAAACACTTTTTGTGTCTGGACGTTATGTTGGCCGGACATTAGCAGCGTCTGACTTCTCCTAATCACACACACACGCTGCTATGCGGCCGCAGCGCACTCTGTACGTCAGTAGTAGCGGTTTGACGTTCTCGAAAAAATGCGTTCGTTGGCCACTTGCGTTGCACGGACGAACTTTCGTGCGGCCGTTCGTCGTATGTTCCCCGGCATTGGACGTCATTTGCTGCTAGCACGGCCGTGATTTCGTGCGGCTAAACGCACGTGAAAAATGCGTTCGTCTGACCCTAGCCTTAAACATTGGGTGTAGTTGATAATAATTATTAGACTATCCGATGACAAACTTGCCCTTGATAAAGCTGCACAGTATGCAGCGAAACACGTGTAGGCACTCTTTTAATTTGTGTGCTTTCTTTATGGGCAAGTTAATTGTAAGTTCAGCATCAGAAATCATTTCTTAAGCAGGTACCTATCTAGACACCCATCTCAGGCTCTTCTCTTACCTGCTATATACTCACTGTCATATATTTCTGTCCTCAAGTCTGTGGGCTGCTTACCCGACCTGTCTTCCACTATATACTAGTACAAATGCAGAGCACGACCAGCACATCACAATTGAGATTATTATTCTTTATAAAGCGCCAGTATATTCTGCAGCACTTAACAATATAGTCAAGGTTACAATACATTGAACAACATTTTGACAAACCAGTACAGGAGGAAGCGAGGTCCATATTCCTGTCGGAACGTACAATCTAGAAGGGTTGTGGTGGAAACAGGAGGAGACGACTGCAAGGTGAGAGTGATGAGATATGGAAAATGGGTGCTCCAAGCCCCGTACAGGCCAACAACACACAGTCCATGAACAAAATGGATTGGGCACTCTGACCCCCGACTAAACGTGACATTGTTAGAAGACAAACGAGCATTTTTGAGAACGGAAGGAAAGTCCGTGAGAGTGGACATTCCTTCCACTCTGACGCCCGTCTGGCCACCTCACTGAGCGCAGTTAGGGCGCTCAGCACTGCAAAGCTTGATCCTCCGATGGCGGATCGCACTTTGCAGCCCCGTCGATTGCGCGTCCTACCGTTTTGACAGGGAGTCTTTCAGCACGGGTGCTGTTCCATGCGCTATTCGTGCACACGCTACAGTGTGTGGCCGGCCCGGTTGTAACGTCACAATGCTGCGACGGACGCCGGGAGTCACGTCAGTATGGGCAAACGTAGTGCGCTCATCTGACCCCGGCCTTAGGCTAGCGTTTAGACGAACGCAGTTATCACGTCCGTGTTGCCGCACAGTTTAACGTCCGTCATAGCATTGATTTGTGATCAATAGAGACCAACACACGAAGTACGTGCGTACCGAAGTGCACACGCACCACGCAGGTGGCAACGGACACCATTTAGGCCTTGACGTAAAAACGCTAAGACGGTCTCCCAAAGTATGCCGCATCCGCATAGCGGCCTGTGTGCGTGATGGCGCGACGTCAGACGCAGCGCATTTGCAACGTCCATCACGTTGACGCTCAGTTTTTTTTCGGTCTGGCTGACTGTACCTGTCATTTAATTTGAATTAATTTTGATTCCCATATCTCCCTTTTTTTTTTTCTACATCCGTCAAAAAAAAGGAACTGTGTGGCGTCTACAGTATCTTCAGTCAGTATGTACGTCTGTTATGCACGCGCTCAGACTGCGTTCATCTGACATTGGCCTTACTGGGAAAATCTTGGCAATGATTCAGCCTACATTGCCTTTTCTAAACTTCGAGAAAGGCTCAAGTAGGGCCGAAACATCAACAAACGTTTCCAATAAATCTGATGTTTGAAGACTGAGTGCCTGTTATAGTATGTGCTAATCATTCTAGGTGTGGCAGTATAGTATAGCTTATGTGCTTTTAATTTGTATGGAAGCCTTGTTTCCTTATCTCCTAAGGATTGTCAAAAGAAGACAAGAAGGTTCAATTGTGAGCTTTACAAGTTAGTGTGCGCAACCTATGTTCTGCTTACCTTTTAGCCTTTCCATTCTTTTTCTCTTTTATAGGGATGCACCGATACCACTTTTTTAAGACCGAGTACGAGTACAGATACTTTTGTTCAAGTACTCACCGATACCAATTACCGATACTTTTATTTTATGTCATGTGACGCTTTCCAATAAGAACAGACCTCCTATAAAGCCCCCAGGTCTCATGGATTTGCCCCAGCTCATGGATATTGCCCCAGCTCATGGATATCCTGACCCCAGCTCATGGATAATTGCCCCCCAGCTCATGGATATGCGCCCCAGCTCATGGATATGCCCCCCTTGCTCATGGATATGCCCCCCTGCTCATGGATATGCCCCCCCTGCTCATGGATATGCCCCCCTGCTCATGGATATGCCCCCCTTGCTCATGGATATGCCCCCCTTGCTCATGGATATGCCCCCCCTTGCTCATGGATATGCCCCCTTGCTCATGGATATGCCCCCCTTGCTCATGGATATGCCCCCCTGCTCATGGATATGCCCCCCTTGCTCATGGATATGCCCCCTTGCTCATGGATATGCCCCCCTTGCTCATGGATATGCCCCCCCTTGCTCATGGATATGCCCCCCTTGCTCATGGATATGCCCCCCTTGCTCATGGATATGCCCCCCCTTGCTCATGGATAATGCCCCCCAGCTCATGGATAATGCCGCTCATGGATATGCCCCCCCTGCTCATGGATATGCCCCCTGTCATGGATATGCCCCCCTGCTCATGGATATGCCCCCCTGCTCATGGATATGCCCCCCTGCTCATGGATATGCCCCCCTGCTCATGGATATGCCCCCTGCTCATGGATATGCCCCCCCTGCTCATGGATATGCCCCCCAGGCTCATGGATATGCCCCCCAGGCTCATGGATATGCCCCCTGCTCATGGATATGCCCCCCCTGCTCATGGATCTGCCCCCCTGCTCATGGATATGCCCCCCACTCTCCGCTCATACTTACCTTCCTTCAGCGCCGCCGGGAAAGTCTTCGTGCGCACACTCCTTGGAAGGACCCCAGCCGCGACCACGTGGGACCATGTGATCGCGGCTGGGGTCCTTCCAACGAGCGCGCGCGCGGGAACTTTCCCGGCGTCACTGAAGGAAGGTAAGTATGAGCGGAGACCAGCTGCAGGGCCTGTCCGAATGCTCTATCTGCATTCGGACAGGCCCTGCAGCTGCTCACTTTGTTTATACTTACCTTCCTTCAGCGACGCCGGGAAAGTTCCCGCGCGCGCGCTCGCTGGAAGGACCCCAGCCGCGATCACATGGTCCCACGTGGTCGCGGCTGGGGTCCTTCCAAGGAGTGTGCGCATGAAGACTTTCCCGGCGGCGCTGAAGGAAGGTAAGTATTAAACACAGGGCGGAGAGCAGCTCCAGGGGCGGCTGTCCAAATGCCGATAGAGCATTCGGACAGCCGCCGCAGCCCCTCGGATACCGGCAAGCCGGCTCAATGCCGGCTTCCGGTATCGGAAAAAAATATCGGGGGTACTGCACGAGTACCAAGTACTCCTGCAGTACCCGGTATCGGCACCGATATCGATACTAGTATCGGTGTCGGTGCAACCCTACTCTTTTATATTTTTTAGTGAAATCTATGAATATATATTTTTAAGCAGATTTCATAAAGATTTAAAGTTTGAATAATTTTGTAACCCTTTTGTTCGGATATATACGTTAGGGTCTCTCCCCTTTGTTTTCTTGAGTAGCATTGCAAGGTTAAAGTGGTCATTCCTTTTACATGTAGCATTGGTCACTAGGGATGGATCAACTCTTTTCTTATTTCATGGGACATGTAGCTGTGAAAGCTCTGAGGTGCCACTGCCACAGTTTAGCAATCATGGCTCATTTCATCAGACATGACATCCGACATGTGCAGCTTCCCCTAGCATTACAATCCATAAGAAAGCAGGGAAAGTGCTGTTTCTTCTACCTTAAGTTATTCATGGTATGCTACAGGAAATATGTAAAATATGCCACAAAGATGAGGCGTAGAGTCAGCTGAAAAGGTATCATTTGTCTCCTGGAATCTCATCATTATGGGTTGTTACAAATAAAATATGTCTTACCCTTATCCTCTATAATGAAAAGCGAAGATTCTACAGTGACATGTTTTCTCCCAAAGAATTCAAAGATTTCCTGTTTGTTATATTATTTATAGGTCTTCGATCAGACATTATGAAAGTGTCATTTGCACACCAATGTATTAATAACACCAATTCTCCTCGCATGCCTACAAGCCAACATTATTTATTTGTAAAGATCCAGAACATGAATGAGATTCTATTTAAGTTTGAAGTGAATTGCGAAATATTCTGGGTTGTATATAGGATTGATGTGCTCTAAGAACATAGGGATGCTAATGGGGAAAATCTGCACCTGCAGATTTTCCCTTAGTGTCCCCATGTTAACGTGGTATTCTGGAGCAGGCGCTAGGTGAGCATCTCGCCCTGTATATAAGTTCTAAGTGCAGTAATACTCGATAGTGGGATGAGAGGAGAGTATGAGATTTAATGGGGGGGGGTTTAAATGATTTTGCAGAATCCTTTAACACCAGCTCTTAGAAGGTGCGAAAATTTTGGCTTGCGCGTCCTGACGGTAATTAGCACTAGCACTTAGTAATACCTTAATTATCGAAACGCTAATGTACATATATGCTCCCCATGTTAAGTATAGGATGCGCAAAGTGCAGTGAGCTCGCACAAAGTGGCCACTTGGATATAGCCACTGCACACTGTGATCCGTTCCTCCACCCTTCTTTATTGTGTAGCATGGACTTGCAGAGTACACCAGGAAAATAAACAAGTATAAAACAAATGCCCACTCCATCATGCGGAGGCTAAATAAACATTCAGAATTCCTCTCTGAAATATTGGGCGGCTAAGCTGCTTACCAAACAGTGAAAACAAAATCAAATATACTCTCCTTCTGTGTTCATGATTGCTCTTCCTTTTCTGCTGCACCCAGCACCAAGACTGCCCTCTCAGAGGGAACCACATCTCCTATAAGGGCAGGGCAGTCCTAATCGGTATTCGACTGTGTTTAAACCCTATAGCGGAAAAGGAATTCTACATTCACCTGCTGCTAAACCTGTGGTCTACCACCCTGCCGCTGATCACACTGTCACTATATATATATATATATATATGTATCCTTTTTTTCTTCTAAACGTCTCGTTAGACCAGGGTCAGCAACCATGGCTCCTCACAGATGTTTGGAGCTAATTTCGGAGGAGGATCAGCCTATCTAACGAATGGCTGAGCTTCCTGGGTGATTTAGCTTCAAAACATCTGCCAAAGTTGCTGATTCCTGCATTACTATGTAGGATGGTGGATTACATGCTAGATGACAAAAGTAAATGAGGGCAGATATCTTGGTGCGTTCCCACTCTTCATTTATTTTCCCTCTCTACTTGAATCCGAGGATGTGTGGTGAATGTAACTTTATTATCTATCCTATAATGCTAACGGGCATCTTCCTTTCCCGCTCTCAAATCAGGATTTTGACACCACGCGTTTTATGAATTATTATTATGATTATCATTTTAAATGGTAATATGTTGACAGACCTCTTCTCCTATTGGCAGCCTTTGAGATCTAATCGCTATCAGTTGCAGAGAAAATATTTTACTCGTAAGCCGACAATGAAATGGTTTGGAATTGGAAACCGAATCTCCGATATAAGACGCAGGTCAAGAAAATGCAGGATGATTACAGAGATTGCCGGCTGTATCCCCTCATCTTACATCTTGTATTCAAATAGCACGGCCGTGTTTTTCTTTATTTCAGGTTGGCGGCATTTCTATTCTTTCAGAAACCGTGCAATTTTTCTTTTGAAGCAAAAAAAACAAAAAAAAGCAGGAATTTGCCTTCCTTTGACTGTTTTTAAGCAGCAGCATTTTCCAGGCGTGTCTCCAAGGAACAAAACCTATTCAGGAGCAGGAAACAAAAATACTACTGTCACCTTGTGCGAGAAACTACCCATAAATCTACGCAGCTTATTTATGACTTTTGTTCTGTGTTTGTTCTTTTCTTCAGATATTTCGTATCCTTTTTTTTTCCCCATCTTATTTTCAGAACGCCCCAAGATGACATTAAACTTCAGGTTCTGCAGAACATGCCATGGAATGTTAAAAAGTTTAATGTCTGAATGTCACTGTAGCTGGTTTGTTTATTTTGCCGCTCACGGGTCTTTTGGTCTGTCTTTTTTTTTCTTCTTTTTCTTCTTTAACCCCTTAGTGACCGGGCGGTTTTACACAAATCCGTCCTTTAGTGACCACTGCTGTTTTTTCGTTTCTGCGCTGTTCATGTTTAGGTCAAATTTTCCTCTTACTCGTTTAAGAAACCCACACATATTATACACCGTTTTTCCCGCCATTAAATGGACTTGCTAAAAATACCATTATTTTCATCATATCGAATAATTTACTATAAAAAAATATGAAATATTATGAAAAAATGGTAAAAACACACTTTTTCGTAATTTAATCCCCAAAATCTACAACCACCAAAAAAGACCCCGGCTAAATAGTTTCAAAATTTTGTCCCGAGACTAGAAATACCTAATGTGCGCTGCGCTCATTCTGACCATTTTGTGCTTATTATTTTTAGATGACAGCCTAGGTCCTATTTAACTAAACCAAACCTGGTCATGTTTGGTATCATTGGAAAGGCCATGATCAGGCCATGAATGGATCGAGAGATAAGGGGATCCAAAGGTTCCCCCTAGCTCTACAGGGCAGCTAGAGGGTTAACTGGCCCACTGACATCCTCACACATATGGTAAGGTTGTCGGTGGGGGGGACCTGGAGGCTTGGCTGACATCCAAGATGTCAGCCCCCTCCAGGTTCGAATCGCGTTTTGGCGCCGAATCGCGATCCGGCAACGAAAATCTTAATGCTATACACCGCTGAGAAGGGGAGACTCTCCCCTTTCCAGTGGTGCAAAAAACATCACTATGTGTTGCATGGTTGGGGAGAAAATTCCTGAATTTTTACTACCAGCGCTTGCCGATGATGTCATCACTCAGTGCGATGACATCATCGGATCCGCCGGCCCCCAGGTAATGGCGAGGCAAGCTTCCAGCTTGCCATAACCGCCGAGGGAATGAGCGAGGAAGGGGAGTATCAGTGGGAGGGAGGTTAGAAGCCTGATGACGTACTATGTACGACCGCGGGTCTAAGGGAGACCCGTGGGCAGGACGTACATACATACATACATACGTCAGCGGTCGGGAAGGGGTTAAAAGTGTCCACAGGAAGCAGACCTTCAATCCTTTCTTGGTATTACGTGGGTTTTCCCCACAAAAAAATACTTAAGGCAGGGGTCAGAGGAGTGCACTACGTGTGCCCATGCTGATGTGCCTCCCGGTGTCTGTCGCAGCGTTGTGACGCTTCGACAAGCCGACCACATGAATTGCACTTGCTACAGCAGGCGTGCTGCAGACATCTGAAAGCCTCCATAGGAGGATCGAGCCTTGCTGCGCTGAGCGCACTAGCTGCGCTGAGCGCACGAACTGCCCTCAGCAAGGTGGCCAGATGGGCGTCGGACCGACAGGAATGTCCACTCTCACGGACGTTCCTTCAGCTCTCAACCCTTGTCTGACCCCGGCCTTAAATGACAAGTGACTTGTACGGAGGACATACAGTATTTTCTGGTGTATAAGACTACTTTTTATACTTAAAAACATCCCCCAAAAATTGTGGGTCGTCTTCTACGCGGGATATACAATCCAATATGACGAGTATAGCCCAAAACCTATTTTTTAACTGGAAAATTAGGGGGTCGTCTTATACTCCAGAAATTACGGTAGCATCATATTCAAGCTTAATATGAGATGCTAAGTGCTATTGCTGTGGATTGCTTTTATACCCTCACATATAGTTAATTCTAATAATTCTAGATGTTAGTGATTTAATTCTTGTGATATACTCAGACCATTCGTATAACTCTGCATATTATTGCTTTTGGGCTCTGTGAAACTGATTTCATTGTCGGTGCTGCTGCTTATTAAGGATGTTGCTGTAATGCTCGGAGATAAACTCATACATTGTTCCTCTTTGCTGTGCAGCTCTCCAATGCATTCATACACAACACTCAGTACTGCAGCTGTTGTTGCAGATTCATTCTGTATAGCATAGTGATACACTCACATGCATTGTTCAGTACTACAGGACTGGTTGTGCAGCTCTGTGATACCCATAAGCATTGCTCATTATTGCTGTGCTGCTCTGTGATACCCATAAGCATTGCTCATGGCTGTGTGTTCCTATACAGCTCTGTGATACATGCATAACTGTTACTCATTATTGTTGGGAGCTGGTGATTTGATACCGGCAGCAGGACAGCCTCGGGTATCTGCCAAACAGGGCCGCTGGCTAATGTAGAATACGTGGGAGGGGTCCATGAGGATGGGTTGGAGAAAACGTTGTTCAGACAGTCATTTGTAGCACTAATCAAGAAGGGAGATGCTTTGTTTTTGTTAGCTGCAAAGTCGTGTCCGACCCATCGCGACCCCATGGACAACGTTAGAGAAACACAAAACCTCTTGCAAATAAACGATCCACAATGTTTGTAACATGCAGATTGAAAGCTTCCATCTAAGAATTTGTCATCTTTCAAAAATAAAAACTTGTATCCGACTGCCGAGCATGGTGGACGTGCTTTAATTCAGCTCCTGCTCCAGCAAGCAATTTAAAGCAGACATCGCACTCATACAGACCCCAAAACTTGCTACACATACTGGGAAATTGAAGTCATCGGGATGGCTACCGCTAAAACTAAGAAAGCCGCAGGGAAACAGGAGTTTTTTACTCCCCGGCCCACCAAACGCCGCGAGAATTCGGATCCTCAAGATGGCGGATCTACACCTCATTCCCGGGTGAAAACGATCACAAACTCGGAGGTCGACTTGGCCACATTCACCTTCCTGATGGAGACGCTGTTTAAAGACTTCTCAGAGACATTAACAACGCGCTTAGACACGGTGTCTGCGGACATAAGGAAAGACATTCAGGATATTGGTGAGCGAACCTCTCATCTGGAGGGTAAAATGTCCGAGATGGCAACAGCGCATAATGATATGGCTGGTGTGGTGGAGACGCTTGAAGCTAAGTTACAGCAATGTCTCAATAAAGTAGCGGATCTTTACCGAAACAATTTAAAAATCAGAGGGGTCCCAGAGTCAATACACCCCCGAGATCTCGGGACATATGTAGCGGATTTTTTTTCATTTTTGCTCCCTGGGGTCACTCCGGAAACGATACTCATGGATCGGATCCACAGATTGCCGAAACCGCCATCGGCACCCCAGAAAGCACCCAGGGATGTAATATTGAAACTACACTACTACAAGCCGCGAGAGGATATATTACGTGCACTACGTAAACCGGATGTCTTGGGATCCCAATATGGTCACCTTGCTGTATATCCTGATTTTTCGAAAGCAACCCTGCAACAGCGTAGATTGTTTTGGCCTATCACAACTACACTACGCTCGGCTGGAATTTTATACCGCTGGGGATTCCCCACCAAGCTTGTTGTTCTCCGAGACGGCACAACTACGGTGTTCAACTCGACAGAGGAAGGTCGAACAACTCTGGAATCCTGGGGATTACAAATAGAACCCGATGTCCAAGAGCGACTGTCACAAGTGCCAAAATTGCTGCCTGAATGGCATGTTCGCTGAATGGTACATTTTGTTTTTGAGACTTCCAAACGCAAAGTCGCCCCCACCTGGTTCCTCCGAAACAGAACAGTCCCATTTGAATTGGATTGCTCCACGATCTCAGTTGAGTAATGTTGCTGTCTTTATTTCAGCCAACTGTCGTTTCGCTGCTGGTTGCAGATGGCCCCCCCCATCTTTTGGTTTTATTTTTTATTTTGCTCTCCTGTTTCTCCCCCTTTTTGTATAAGGGTACGGGAACCTCCCACTGTAGGGAATTCCCGATGGAGAGTATGGCGTTCCTGAATGCACTCTGTTTTGTTAATGTTTATAACTTGTTTATTTATTTGTTCTTTTTTCACTTTTAACCCTCCCTTCCTCCCATTTTTTTAATCCTAGGGGGATACAGCCCCTATCATACTTTGCTAATAGATGGATATACAGATGCAACGTACATGAATATAAATAGCAGTGTTTGTATAGAATTTTCTGAAAGTAGTTACCTATAATGTAAAGGGCCTAAACCTGCCCGTTAAAAGGCATTCTTTATACAGGGATTTACGCACCTACGACGCTGATATTGTACGCCTCCAGGAGACACACTTTAGAAGACTAGACCACCCAAAACTTTATGCACCACAATATCGCACTCCATTTCATTCCACCTATAGAGCTAAATCTAGAGGGGTGACAATACTGATTCATAATAGGGTTGCGTTACAAACTCATCGTATTGTTACTGATCCCAGAGGCAGATTTATCATATTAGTGTGCACTATTGACGGTAGACTTTATACGCTTGTGTCAGCTTATGCCACTAATAGTTCCCAAACTCAATTTATGACACATCTAATGAACAAAATTACAGATGTACTTTCAGGTGACTTAATAATGTGTGGAGACTTTAACGTTTGTTTGGATCCAATTAAAGACCGATCGAATCCCTCAGGGACCCATTCGAGTCAACAGACACACAAACTTCATTCCCTTCTCAGACAACACCAACTGTATGACGCTTGGCGCGTGTTTCATCCCACAGAGAGGGATTATACTTTCCGTTCAGGGGTGCATAATAGTTATTCACGCATTGATTACTTTCTAATTCCAACCAACCTACTTCCACGCATTACTGACTGCAATATACTCCCTTTTACGTGGTCTGACCATTCCCCGATGACTATTGTTTTACAAAATGACTATAAATCGTACACTGGATCACCCTGGAGATTTGGGGAACATTTACTTAAACATGAACCGGCGCTGACAGCAATTCGGGAAACATTAATTATTTTAAAGAAAATGTGTCCCCCGAAATGAGCCCATTTACAATTTGGCAAGCCCATAAGTCGGTGGTTCGGGGGGCGTGTATCCAATTGGGGGGCTAGACTTAAGAAATTATACACGACGCAACGTGTAGCTATATTACTAAATATAAATGACATAGACACACGTAACAAAGCGTCTCCGACTCCGGAATTAGCAGACGAATTAGACGCGGCGCTACGTTCCCTGACGGATTTAGAGGCTGATAAATATCGCATAGCCATGATTAGAATGCGTGCCAAATTTTATGCGTTTCAGAATAAACCGGGCAGACTCCTGGCCCGTAGACTTAAACCCTCCCCTTCAAACGTTGGGATCTCACATCTTAAAACGGATTGTGGAATTATTTACAATCCGATAGCAATGGCAAATGAATTTGCGAGTTACTACGAAAAATTGTACAATCTGGAGGTGGATGACACTAATGTTCATCCCACGTCCGATACTATTGACGCTTATCTACGCAATATCAACCTCCCAAAATTATCGGCTCAACAAGCAAATAAATTGGCCTCTCCCATCACCCAAGATGAGCTTTCTGAAGTAATTAAAGCTTTACCGAAACGAAAGGCCCCAGGTCCAGATGGATTGACGGGTTTATATTATCTGACTTTCTCTCCCCAACTCTTCACATATTTAAGTAAAGTTTTTGAGGATGCACGAGAGCAAGGTTCTTTTCCACCAGACATGTTACGAGCTCATATTCTCACGCTCCCTAAACCGGGAAAGAACCCTGACATCTGTCGTAACCTTCATCCTATCTCGTTGCTTAATGTGGATATAAAAATTTACAGCAAGATACTGGCGAATAGACTGCAGCGTATTCTGCCCTCATTGATAGGACAGGACCAGGTAGGATTTATTTCTGGCCGACAAGGCCCAGACAGTACGAAAAAATTGATCAATCTGATGGATGTGTTAAGAGGATCGGGACAGCCCTGCCTGGTCCTGTCCTTAGACGCTGAGAAGGCGTTCGATAGGGTGAGCTGGTTGTTCCTTCGCGAGGTTCTTCAAAAGTTTGGTTTTCCACCTCCAGTATTAGCTGCAATTCAGGCCCTATATGATTCCCCTTCCGCTAGAGTTGTTAACTCGGGATTCCTCTCGGAGGAATTTAGGATAACGAATGGCACAAGACAGGGATGCCCCCTCTCTCCCCTTTTGTACGCCTTAGTTTTGGAGCCACTTGCTCAGGCTATACGTCAAAATGATGATATTAGAGGCATCGCCGTTGGTCCGACGATTCATAAAATACATCTGTATGCTGACGATATTCTTCTGACCTTGACAGAACCGGAGGCTTCCCTATCCGCCCTTTATGGGGAGCTTGAAGTGTACAGTAGAGTCTCATACCACTTAGTGAACCTGCTTAAAACACAAGCCCTCCCACTTAATATTCCACATCAATCACTAGACAATCTTAAAATGCATTATAACTTTGAATGGCGCAAAATTTATTTAGTATATTTGGGACTTAGAATAACGGGACATCCAGACGGTCTATATAAACACAACTATGAACGTGTTCTTTCTGAGACTAGGTCACTAATACATCTGTGGAGATCGAGGGAAGTCTCATGGATGGGAAGGATGGCGGCAGCAAAGATGGTGATATTACCGAAATTACTTTGTGTTTCGAGCTCTACCGCTTAAACTACCTAGGTCATTTCTAGTTACGTTGCAGTCTATATTGGTGTCTTATGTATGGAATAATAAGAGACCGCGAATAGCGCGCGGACTGTTATGCTACAGACAAAGAGACGGGGGATTGAACATGATACATACCCAACATTATTTCTGGGCATCATGCCTTGCCTCCTTGTCAGAGATGTTTCATAGCCGTCCTACGCCACAATGGCTCACCATTGCGGCAGCATACATGGATGGACATGACTTGGCCAAAGTGTTATGGGTCCCTCCAAAGGACAGACCGCGGTTCCAGTCGCCGTTGGCTACCACGTCTCTGCACCTGTATATTTGGGATCGAATTTTCTCCCTTATTACGAACCATCACCCCATCTCCATGGCGATGCCAATGGAAGCACTCCGCTACACTCTTCCACAAGGGGGATGCCGTCAATGGCTAAAATACGGAGTTACGAATCTCCACCATTTCTTTGACGCAGCCGCCATTCTTCCTTTCGAGACTATATGCACCAGATTTAAAGTACCACAAACAATGTTTTTGTCTTGTCTACAATTACAATCCTATCTTAGGTCACAATCGGTATTATCTAAATTGAGAGCTAATTTGCCATTGTTGTCTGAAACTGAACTTTTTTGCTTAGACCCTCTTGCAACCGCTAGACCGATTTCGTTATTTTATAGAGTACTTAACACGCCAACACAGACTGTGGTCTGGTCTTTCCAAAACACCTGGGAAAAAGAACTTTGTCGAAAATTTACACCTACACAATGGGCATCTGCCTTCATGTTCGCTGTGGGGGCGACTAGATGTGTTACTCTGATAGAGACTCAAAGAAAAATACTGTATCGGTGGTACCTCACCCCGGACAAGATCAAACGATTTGCTCCACAACATTCGGATCTCTGCTGGAGGTGTTCCCTGGAGACTGGATCTATGAGCCACATATGGTGGTACTGCCCTCGGATAGCCCCTTTGTGGAGAGACATTTCGGCACTGGTGACAGAAATTTTGGGTACACAGATTCCGCACTCACCTGAAGTCATATTACTGGGCATGATTAAACTTCCACGACCTCAGCAAACAGGTGACCGACCTTTTGAAACAATACCGTAGATTTGATTCTAGGATAACAATGGCAGAAGGATTACAATCTACCAAATGGGACCCATGGAAACTTTGGGATATACACAAAATATATAAGGCATGCGGTTTCTAGTAAAAGTCTATGTTTGAGCTAAATACCCCCTGCTGCAAACCCCTTCCCCTTTCTTTCACCCTCCTTCCCCCAAGGTTTTGAATGTATGTATATTTTTGTCTGTCTGGAAATATCCAATAAAAATGTAAAACCAAAAAAAAAATAGAGACTTTTACAGCAGAAAAAAAACAAAAAAACTTGTATCCATTTTGTTATCATTTTTATTAAAAATCACCTTATTAATAGTGTCCACTGATTAAATAGGACTCGTTACGTGTAATTGAAGATTCGTAAAACCGACCCACCAGCTCCCCTTATACATCCCACAGTCTGCATGATCTTTACGCTGAAGCATAGAAAAGGATTATTTTTCACACTGAGAGATGAGCCGTCCCTCTGTTTGCATGGCTCCATAATTCAGCATTTTATGCATTTTTCTCATTGTTTCATATGTATTATAGACTACAATAAAAAAGGAGCATACTGTATTTTGACTCTTTCACAAATTAGTTCTACAATCCTCATTCATATAATTGCAGTTTTTGTTAAAGCATTAAACACACAGTGCTGTGTTTTCACTCTAAAAGAAACTAAGCTCACCATCCAAAGCCATCAGCATTTCCATGACTCCACAACCTCTGCTCTAATCCTACTGTCCATATTTTATTTTTGCACTTTATTAATTTCTGGCTGATTGGTTTTCTTTTAATAAAATTCCCTCCGTTTATGTTAAATTCTCACTATCCATTTGCTTCCCCATCCCCTTCCCATGTCGTAAATACCTCTCACACAGCCCTCTCTCCTTAACTCTGTGCCTCTTCATACAGCTTGCCATCCAATGCCATCACCATTTCCAGCTCCTGCGTTTTCACTCTGCAGCCCCACCCAGTCCCGAGTCTAAACTTCAAGCTCTCCTTTACAGCTGCTTCCACTTTTTTTTCTAATTACCCTTTAAGCCAAAGCTTCTAGTACTCCCCCCCCCCCATGCTATCTATGCTATTTTGTTTCTGGCCACAGCTCCACACTCCCCTGCTCCCTTTTGTTTCACTTACCTCTGTCCCTTAAATTGTAGGGATGTCTGGCTAGCACTAGTATGAAGTTCTGTATTAGCAGGACAATGATCCTACGGGCAGGGCCATCTGTTCCTATTATTTATCATTATTTATTATGTCTATTGTTTGTACTTCCCCATTGTAAAGCGCTACGGAATCTGTTGGCGCTATATAAGAGACTGTAACTGCTTTTTTATGAAAACAGGCTAATTTGGAGTATATTTTATCCCATATACTATATGTCCTGTCCGACTCCTACAGTAACAGAGTATATTAAATTAAGTGCAATTAGCCTGTGTCATTAACATTGACTTAATTGATAATTTTATTGATGTTTGCTTCACCGCTTCAGTATCGTCCTAATTCTGACAAGTTTGGTTCACCCTGGCGGCCTCCGTGCATAAATCCACTTAAATATTTTTAGACTCTAACGAGCATTATTCTCTATATGCATACATCAGATCCTGAAATACAGACACGCTGGTATCCTACTCTCCTGACAAACACGTTGGATAAGCCATGAATTCCTAATGAAAGCATTTTAGGAGCTTTTGAATCCCTGTTCCATTTCTTGCTGATATTTTTCACACATTGTCTTTTGTTTTTTTTCCCCATCACTAATGATTAGAAAGTTGGGTTTCTGCAGTCAGGCATCACATTGTCCTCTGCGTTTGATTTGTAATCTTGTGCTATTATGAACTCAAGAACAGAGATATGATGTATCCACTGGAAATTACTGGAATTACAGTCATTTTTTTTAATCTATATATTTATATATTTTTTTGCTTTAAGGCTCCTTATTGAAGAAATGCAAAGTCTTATTTTCTTCTTCCTTTTTCTGTAAAGGAAAATAAAATGATTTTATTGAATCTTCAGCCTGCCTTCGTGCAATCTACTGGTATGCATGGCATTCACTTTTGTAGGAACTGGTGTCCTCAATATTCGTATCCTGGCTCCACAGGTGGCACAAACTGATCAATTGTATCCTCCATTGATTAGGTTGTTTTTCTGAACAGATGCCTTTTGTAATGTCACTTTATGGCTGTGTTTCTCCTACAATATATTACAGCAAGTCATAAAGCACACAGTATATGCGGAGCATCAGGATTTTTGCTTCTATTCAAGAAAGTGTTGGAGGAGATGAATACCTGCATCTGTAATCACTTTGTAAAACAGCAGCAGCAGGAAGATATATTTGTGTTCAGACTCGACACAAAGCATTTCTCTTAAAAAAATAACACTGTATTCAATTTTCTACAAGGTTTGAGCCACGACTAGTTAAGTGTTCATTTAAAAGCTTGGGACGTGTTGGTTGTTTTTTATCTGGCCATGGGATCTGAAATGTTCACCTGCTTAAAGGGACATGCATAAATTGCTAGTGTGCTTTTAAAAATGTGCTATGCCTTTTGAATGAGTTAGTAGTGTCATTCAGCAGGCATAAAAAGCAAGTAAATATGATCTTTTTTCATATTTACCTGCTTTTCTATCTTTGCGTTTTCCATGCCCACTTCAGGAGGCACTTTGAGCTAACCAATCAGTGTGTGTATACCTAGATATAGATAAAAAAATGCACTGAGCATGTGCGGCTGAGTTGCTCCACCTCCCTCCTGCAGGGGAGGACGGGGCTGAGTGCCATTCCAATCTGTAACGCTTTCACTCCCAGCTACTGCAGAGACTGGGAAGAAAATATATCAATACACACAGGCTTCACACGCTGCTGTAGGGCCGCCCAGGGCCCCAGGAAGCCAGTACAGCTCCGGATTCGGATTCATAGAGTCCGATACTGGAGCTGATGGGCCCCCCTGATCAAAATAAATTTAAATGATCAAAAATTTTAACGATTAATTAATAAAGTGATTAATTAGAAAGTGCTCACCTTTCAGTCACGCTGTTCTTTATGCTATGTAACCCAACAGTGATGTTGATATAATAATGCTTAGAAAGCTGTTGTACATTTAGCTCGTTTCTTTTAAATTTATTTTAGTTTTTTCCCCCTTTTTAAGTAAGAATTATTGCCACCAAAAATTTAGATCTCTCAAACAGTCCTTACAAGGTTTCTCTTAGAGGCTCAATCGCTAAATGTAAAAGATCTATAGATACAAAGACAAAAAGCTATGTATATCCTACAACACTGTATACCTTCAGTATCATTTGCATTTCATATTGGTGTTTAAAACACTTACCTTTTAAATTTTATTAAAATTGAAGCATCCAAGATGTTTTATTGTCATTTACAATTTGCAAACATTCCGATTTTAACCCCATAAGGACCAAGGACGTACAGGGTACGTCCTGAGAAAAAATCCACTTAAGGACCACGGACGTACCCTGTACAGCATGGTCCTCTAACCCTCCTCCCTGCCCATTCTTACCTCTCTGGCCAGGGTCCCGTGGTGGTCTGACTTTCTTGATGTCAGACCAACTGTTTTACAGACCCTCAATCTGCCCTTTCCAGCAAGGCCTCTCTTTAACCCCGTAGGTGCCTGATTGCGATTCAGCACCGGATCTCGCTCATATTCCGGAGGTGGCTGTCGTCTTGGATGTCAGCCAAGCTTCCAGGGCCTCCCTCCACCCACTGATGTCACCATATGAGCAATGACGTCAAATGGGCAGTTAACCCCCTAGCTTGGCATTTCCAGCGATACCAAACATGACCAGGTTTGGTGAAACACCAAAAATGTAACTAAAAAAAAATTAAAATTAAAACGTGTTTTGTTGTTTTTGTCTGGATCGTATAATGAAATAGAACTTCAAATCACATTTAAACATGAGCATAAAACAGTCAAAATGAGCTCAGCACGGAGAGGTGAAATGGCTCAGCAGTGAAGTGGTTAAAAAGCATATAATGGTGGGGGTGTGGCTGGCTACCATTGGGAGTAAACTTGTTCTGGTGGAGCTTCACATGTCTGCTACCCTTAGGGACCCACAGCTGACTTGTACTACGAAGATTTTTAAATTAGAGGTACCTACATGGCTGGCCACTGGAACTGAGCTGACGGGGTCCGCTCTGCCCCCTCCCCCAGAGGCACGATGTCTAGAGCCTTTGTTCCCTGCTGGGCACGATCTCCTGTCAGCCATCTTGGGGCCTAGGCTCCGAACCTGATTTTCCTTTGGGGCCTGCACATGCGGCTGCTGTGGGGATGGAGGGCCCCCCATCTTCCGGCTGCTGTGGCTGTCCCTGGAGCAACTGAAGGCGTGGTCTGGCGGCGACTGGCTAGTCCACCCCTCGCCAGGACTCTAGGAACTGTTTTGGATGACCTCGAGGCCTGTTTGGAGTCGGTGACTGGAGAGGATGATGACAGTCCATTTATACGCGGTACATGGCGGTGCTGGGGATCGATCGAAGGACGGGAGGCTCTGGATGGAACGGATTCAGAGGATGGATCCTCTACATGCTGCCAGGGTGACATTTTTGTGGAGGAGGCCGTGCTCTCGGAGCGGTGTGATGGCGTGGGGCTACTGCCTGACGAGACCGGCGGGGTAACGGAAGACCCAGTGCGGTTCCCCCATACCTCCACCCATGCCGATTATGCTAAGACCGCGGCGGACCTCCGGAAGGTGTCTACCGGCGGATTGAAGAGCCTACCTGAGCCCTATGATGTGGCTGCGGGGGCAATGGCCCGGTGGGTGTTTGCTGCACCCTTCATGAGATGCCTCGGCATGATGGGTCTGCCCACACAGCCTTCCTGTTCGACACAGGCTGAAGCGGTTTGTTTGGCTCCTTTTTTTCTTTACTTTTTGTTGCAGACCCGTTTTCTTTTGAGACGACCCACTCCCTCTCATGCAGACATTTCCTTTTACCCCATCTAGTATTTTTGTCCTGACCCCCCCCCCCCACCGGCGATGACTATTATTTTGATCCTTATGGTCCCCTCCTTGCTGTGCTTTATCTTGGATGTTTTTTTGATTCTTTTGATTTATGCAGCTGTTATGTTTCATTGTCCCCACCTCCCACCTTTACTGTATAAGATGCCTTCAGGTGACTTTTCTTTGATTTATTATTTACTAGACGTGCATTCGTTTTAGTACTAAAACGATTTAATCCGAATTTTGAGATAATTTAGTTTTAGTATGACTCGAGATACAAAACTGCTCAGTACAAAAAACGAAAGAAACTAAAATAAAATGCACTACATTTTAGTTTCAGTCCTTTTTGTGATATTACATTGAGGAGTGAAGGAGACCAGCAATGAAGAGCACAACATCCGAAGTTCTGCACCCTCCACATGCTAATGCAGTAGGATGTTCTATACAGAGAGGGGCATTAATTAATGCTGGAGGATGTTCTATACATTATACAGAGAGGGGTATTAATGCAGGAGGATGTTATATACATTATACAGAGAAAGGTATAAATTGAGGAGGATGTTCTATACAGAGAGGGACATTAATTCAGGAGGATGTTCTATACATTATACAGAGAGGGGTATTAATTAATGCAGGTGGATGTTGTATACATTATACAGAGAGGGATATTAATTAATGCAGGAGGATGTTATAAACCTTATACAGAGACGAGTGTTTTTTTTTTTTTTTTTTTAGCCCTTTAAATCCAGTGTCTGTGAGCGCTGCTTGTTATATTATCTCCGTACAATGTATCAGGCTCAGATGTTACAGTAACTGACTGTAACAGTGCTCAGAGTTTCAGTAAAACAAGGAAATAATATTGTTCTAACCTTTTATATATAAAAATATTAACTAGTTTTACTGAAACTCTGATCGCGATGATGCGCAGCAGTCACTTACTGTAACAGCTTTGCCTGACACGGGGCAGTATTACAATGTTGGTGCTAACTTAACCAGAGCTGTTGTAAGCGGAAAACCTTCATAGACTATAATGGCTCTGGGAAGTTTATAACCGCTCTGGTTAAGTTAGCACCAACTATGTAATATGGCCCACATTGTGCTGAGAGTGAGAGATACTGTAACAAGCAGCGATCTCAGCCCTCTGAGGAGCCACCACTACAATAGTAATTGTATCCACTGGTTTTCAGATGAATGAAATTAGTTTTCATAGTAAAGAGCTGAAAACGAATTTCTTTAGCAACTAAATAAATTGCATTTTAGGATTAATCCATTAGTTCAAAATGAAATTTTGTGCTGTGCACATGTCTATTATTTACTTATACTGAACTTTAGCTGATGTTTACGTGTGGCCCTGCGAGGCCCTCTTTTTTTTTTTTTGATAACTGCTGACTTATTTACAAAATAAAAATTGTAAATTTCAAAAATAAAAAAAGCAAATAATGTTTTTTTTAGAAAGTTCATTTAATGGCGAGAAAAACGGTATATAATATGTGTGGGTTCCATAAACGAGTAAGAGGAAAATTTTGAGCTTAACACAAACAGGGCAGAAATGTAAAAACAGCAGTGGGCACTTTCAGACAGACAATGGTAAAACCGCCTGGTCACTATGGGGTTAAAGTGCCTCTGACATGAGAAAACTAAGTTTTGCCCATTTGGCCGGGCCTCTCGTCTTTTATATAGATCAACTCTTTTTCGCTGAATTTGTATATCTAAAAAAATCAGAGATGACTGAGTATAAAGTTTCCTGGTCCCGGCATGCTTTTGGCATGTCACATGTTGGAGGGACAGCTGCAAGCAGAGATCCACCCTAGGACAACCCCGCCAAGCTCTTTGCTCGCAGGGGCCCCTCCCCCTTCATCATGGGGTCACCTTAAACTGAAGTATCTCTGTTTGTTCTGTTATAAAGATCAGCGGAAAAAATACTGATTTATATTAACTCATAGATGCCCTGTCAAATGGGCAGAAGTAGTTTTTTCAGGTGCACCTTAAGTTTAGCTTATGAACAGCATGAAATGTCTTTTTTATAGACTAGTAATACTTTTTACTTTCAGAGTTCTTGAAGAGTGTTACCCAGCGGCATGTTAAATTATTGACTTTTAATGGGATATGACTATTACTTTGAATAATTTTGATGTGTACAACTGATTGTGACAAGATTTATTACCCTTGTGTTGTTGTTCTTGCATGTCCACATCACAGAGTCATTCTCCGTGTCCTCAAAAAAGAGGAAAACAATTTTGTGAAGTAGATGATTGAAGACGTGCAAATTGTCTTCCAAAAGTAAAAAAAAAAAAAGTCTGTATAAAGGCAGAAAATAATTTAGTCGGTCGGTGTCCTTTTCTTAAAGGGAACACTTTAGGCACTGCAACCATTCATTGCAATGAGTGGTCACTCATTTGTGTCCTAGTGTTCTCCTCCCAAATGTCCTTTTTCAGAGATGTTACTTTATTGTAATAAAGTCCAAGCAGACGTATTGTCAGTTAAGGCTGCGGCCACACGAGCGCACTGATTGCACACCGTGTCTGTTGAAACAGATACAATATAACCACAATCTCATCCGTTATAAAGTGTATCAGTTAGTTTTGACTGACGTTGAGAAAAAGAAAAAAGAAAGCTGTATGCAGGGGTTTCTTTATGTCCGTTGTAGCCTTTTCACGTTGATGCCACTTTGGCATCCGTTGGAACTTGCATTGCCATGCGTGAAAAAGTGCGCGCGTGCTTCGTGTGTTGTTCTCTATTGACTCCTTTGAAAAGCTACGACGGACAGCAAACAGTGTGGTCAGGCGGACGCAAAAGTGCGCTCGTGTGACGCGGGCCTAAATCTCCAAACTTCCACATTTGTTTGAACAATGAATACAATATAGCTTTATAACCCCTCCACAGTGAAAAGCAAATAACATTATTAAAATGGTGCGTGTAAATATATAAACTGTTGCACTTGTTAGACACTTGGTAGCTATATTTCAGTTTATTTCTGTTTAATCTTGGGGCTAAATTGCATAGTGAATGCTAACTGCAGCGTTCGGTTGAGTAAGCGTTAACACCAGGAAAAATTACTTTAACGCATGCCCCCCATATTACATTCCTGACGCTAAACCCCTGAAAAATCCATTAGCGCATCGTTGATTGCAATACATTCCGCGAGCTTACTGTACTTTGCGCTTCCAATGTTAAGTATAGCATTGCAATCCATAATTACCGTTAGGTTAAGTAAGGTATTGGAAAGTACTAGCACTAATTACCGCACCGATTCGCTAACAGAAATGTTAGCTACACCTAAAAGTTGGTGCTAACTGATTCCGCTTTTACAGAAACCTGTAGCACCCCTAAACCCCCCTCCCCCCATAAGTCCGATGACCTGTCCAGTGAAGCAAGTGAACGTTTGCATATATATTTGTTTTTGTCTCTTTCATCATTTGGAATCACAGTTCCATTTAAAGTTTTCTCCATGCAGAGTGAATGTCATAAAAAAAGTTATAGCTTATCCAGCTGACTTTATCGCTATATAAAATGACACGATGATGGATTGAAGGTGCATCGTATCGATCGCTCCCCTAAAACCGTGTCAGATGAGACTCCGTAATATGGTCTGCTAGTCTGTAAATGCACATAAAATACCAAATGCTTTATTTAAACACGCATTATATTTTGTACCAGAATTGGATTAATAACGTTCCATACCCCAGACCATCTAAGACGTTGCACATTGGGAGAGTAATAGAGTCGGGTTATACCCACGCAGTAAAAGTATACACGGTGCTGAAAACTCAAGCGTTTGCTATTATCCAGCCATGAATCTTTTCATGAAACAGAATGAGAATTGAACAATTACTTCCTAACTAATGACACTTCAGATGTTTCCTCTGCAGTTTTTATGGGTTGCCCAGAAGGCGATAATAAGGGTTTCATTAATCAACGTGGCTTATTTCAGAATTAAAAAAAAAAGAAGAAATTAGAGGCTCCTAATAGCTCGGAATAACCAAAAGCAAAAAGATACCATAGAAAACAATCACCTGATGCTAAACGATATAGAAACTACAGGGAGACGTTTTCTGAATGTTCACCTGGCTAAATGCACAGCAACATTGCCCCCAGATTGCACTCTACCGTTTTATTGGATATACATTGGATACCCCATGCAATATTGCTTGGGGAATGTTTATCCAAAGAACAACTGTAAAACCGGGATCCGTTATCATTTTCCCTTGAAAAGCAATTGGTGGAGTGACTTTGAACATCTGTATTGTTCTGTTCCGTCAAGGTGCAGTACAATTTAATGATAATGCAAACAAAGAGTTAGACGCGTTTTTCCTCCTTAAACACCACAAGATCTCGATTTTCAGTCGAACATTTACTTTATAGTAGCACAGTCATTCGGGTTGCTATTAAACTAGGGAAGTAATGACCAATCTGTTTCTCGTTTGTGAAACCTTGGTGAAAAGGTTATCCTAATGATTTTGCCTGTCGGACCCTGTACCTGTTTCTACTATATATTCTTTTATTTCAAAGCCAATGTGTCTTAAGTTGTTGGCTCGCTGAAATGAGAACATAAGATGGAGTGTTAAGTTTATTGCGCACGCTCGCTATTAGGTTACACTTACTAATCCACATAGAACTGCTGCTTGTCTTATTCTTGGAAATATGCGCTACAGCGTGGTCCTATCGTTGGTGGACTGGCGAATAAGAAAGCACTTACGAAATCTGTTGCTATTTTGCATTTGTCTGGTAAAAATACTGCCATGTGGGAATATTTTTAGACAATCTGCCATATTTTATAAGATTATTGTTAAAAGCTATTTTGTAGACTTATTCCATCGAGCTGGGCTTCTGAAAGCCAAGGTGATAAACCTAATAGGACATCTGTCTTGTGTTACGTGTGTATGGTCAAATACAAACAGGGTTATTCAGAGAAAGGTGAAACTCTGGAGAGTATTAGAGAAGTGAAAATTCTAGGTCAAAATAGACGATTTGGAAAGTGAGCTAAATGGGAGAATTTTTCTGGTTTGACTATTTTGACCTAGAGTTTTCACTTCTACAAAAGTTCTCCAGAGTTTCACCTTTCTCTGAATAATCCTGAAAATGTTTGAAGATATTGTTTGCTTGTTTAGGAAGTTTTCGTCCCGGCGTTATGTTGTTATATTGTAGGCCAAATCACAGAAAAAGTGAACATGTTGAGGACAGGTTCACTCCGAATTTAGATGTTAACACCTTAACCGCTTCACTACCAAGTGATTTTCCAAAAACCCATTGTCAGGAACCTGTGGTTTTCAGAAAAATCATTTTAACCCCTTAGTGACCGGGCGGTTTTACACAAATCCGTCCTTTAGTGACCGCTGCTGTTTTTACGTTTCTGCGCTGTTAGGGTTTAGGTCAAATTTTCCTCTTAGGCTAGGGTCAGACTAATGCATTTTTCACGTTGTCCGTGAAAATGTGCGTTCGAAGAATGGACGTATTTTTTCACGGAATACGCAATAGCGGTCATACGATGCGCAGTTTCATCCGTGATTTTGTACGGATCATCAATAAAACACTTCTTGCATCTGGACGTTATGTTGGCCGGACATTAGCAGCGTCTGATGTCTCCAATTCACGCACACACGCCGCTAGCGTACGCAGCGCACTCTGTACGTCAGTACTAGTGGTTTAACGTTCTCGAAAAAATGCGTTCATTTTCCACTTGCGTTGCGCAGCCGGACTTTTGTGCGACCGTACTTCGTATATTGGCCGTCATTGCCCGGCATCTGCTGCTAGCACGGCCGTGATTAAGTGCGCCAGAACGCGCGTTCGCACTGCCTCAGTCTGACCCTAGCCTTACTCGTTTATTCAACCCACACATATTATACACCCTTTTTCCCGCCATTAAATGGACTTTCTAGAAATACCATTATTTCCATCATATCCAATAATTTTATATAAAAAAAAATATGAATATGATGAAAAAAATTGTAAAAACACACTTTTTCGTAATTTAATCCCCTAAAGCTATAACCACCAATAAAGACCCCGGCTAAATAGTTTCCAAATTTTATCCCGAGAATAGAAATACCCAATTTTTACATGTTTTTACCTTTTAACCCTTTCACTGCTGAGCCAGTTCACCTATGTGCGCTGCGCTCATTCTGACCATTTTGTGCTAATTATTTTTAGATGACAGCCTAGGTCCTATTTAATTAAACTCCCCCCAGACAAAAAAAACTTTTTAAAAAATTTTTTTTTTAATTTTATTTAATTTTTTTATTATTTTTTTTTTTAATTTTTTTTTTAAAACCAAACCTGGTCATGTTTGGTATCATTTGAAAGGCCATAATCGGGCCTTTCAAATGATGGCAAATATGACCATCTAGCTGCCATGGATCGGGAGATAAAGGGATCCTTAGGATCCCCTTATCTCTACATGGCAGCTAGAGGGTAAACTGGCCCACTGACATCCTCACACATATGGTGAGGTTGTCAGTGGGTGGGGGGGACCTGGAGGCTTGGCTGACATCCAAGATGTCAGCCCCCTCCAGGTTTGAATCACGTTTTGGCGCCAATTGGCGCCGCAACGTGATCCGGCAGCGAAATGGTTAATGCCATACACCACTGGAAAGGGGAGGCTCTCCCCTCTCCAGCGGTGCAAACAGCATCTCCCTAGCTTCAATGGTTGGGGAGATAGAGGGCTCCGAAGGAGCCCCCCCTCCCCTCCATTGAAACACATGGGGGCACCTTCTGATGACGTCACCACGCAGCGTGGCGACGTCATCAGCCTCGCCTGCCCATGTAAATCACATGGGCAGGCTTCCTCCCTGCCAGATCGCCGTGGGATCCGACGAGGGAGGTGAGTATCGGGCGGGAGGGGGATTTGGCGCCGCTGACGTACCCTGTACGTCCGCGGGTCTAAGGGAGACCCGAGGACAGGACGTACAGGGTACGTCAGCGGCCCTTAAGGGGTTAAATTAATTATACAATAAGAAATATTTGGGAATATTCCCAGTGTATTTCTAACTGTAATAACCTATTTGGCAGACAGACATCGCCATCTACTGGCCAAATGGAGTTGCAGCAGTTTGAACTACAACTCGTGGTTCCCTGTATCGGCTGCTGAAAGCCCGATGTGTCAGGGCATTCATCAGCCGATTTTAAACCGTTTTAGCACCACTGCCATTATGCCCACAGGACTAAAACTTTGAGGGTACCTTCTGCAACCCAAAAGCAAATGAAATTTGTTTGCAGCAAACGAATTTCATTTGTTTTTGTCCTTCAGAGCTGAAGATTGAGATAACTCGATATCGGGACCTAGTGATATTCCACAAAATCACTGGTAGGATTTAGTGGTTTTATGGAAAATCACTTTCCATTACTAACGTTGCAAACACATACAAAAGTGTCCCACTTTGTATTTTTACTGTAGGTCATGTCCAATGTGTTGAAACTTTATAGGCACATTCAGGGGGCCATTTGCAAAAGAATTCAGTTTGCAAGACATTAAATTATTTTGCATTGCTCACGATTGTGACCAGATCGAGTATACAGTAAAACCTTGGATTGACAGTAACTTGGTTTGAGAGTGTTTTGCAAGACGAGCAACAATTTTTATAAGTTTTAACTTGATAAACGAGCGAGGTCTTGTAATACTGAAATACGAGCAGTATGTACGCTTTGTCTGCCGGACGTCACGTCACAACTGAGGCCACGGTCACACGAGCACATTAAGTGCGGCCGTGTGAACTTTCCTCCCTGCATCCGTCCCAGCATTCTGACGGCTCGACTGGAAGGGCCACACTGTGTAACATACGTAATAGTATCGCACATTACACTGGACTTGCTGAAACCCTGATCATGACATGTTTTGGATGATGAGAGAAAATAAGACATTCTTACTATACATGCTCAAAATCTAGAGCACAGCCTATAAAATATAGAGTTTTAGTTACTAATAATAGTGTAAATATACTTATTTTGAAAAAAATACAATACTGTAGATACTCAAGTATACCGCTAGATTTTGGTGACAAAAATGTATCTTAAAACTGGAGGGGTCGTGTTATAATCGAGACCTCTGCATCGCGTGTAAAAAAAAAACTTGACCCCGGGATCCCAAGTCTCCCGGAAGTTCCGGTAGTCTCCCTGAAGTGAATGCGGGCTCCCTGACGCCCGTAAACACTTCAGGAACTCCCGGGAGAGGTTAGTTCCTTAACGGCCAGAGGGCACGCTCGGTTTCAGCCAATCTTTCAAGATTGGCTTTAAACCGAGCATGCACCCTCGCTCCGCTGCAGCACGCCAGGAGGTGTAGTTTTCTGACCTCCGGCTCCAGCAGGCAGGCTTTTCCACTGTGTTGTCCGCCAATAGTCAGCCCCACCCTGTTTGTTGCTCCATCCTGACGTCACTGCAGACACGTTGCGTGTTTCTCCTCACATTCTGAATGTGAGGAGAATCGTGCAGTGCCTCTGTAGTGACGTCATTAGCTCGTTTGGAGGGGGCTGACTATCGGCGGATGAGCCTGCCTGCTGGAGCTGGAGGTCAGAAAACAACACCTTCCGGAGTGCTGGTTATTGGTGAATGATTCACTGTGTTTCACAAGTAAGAAGACAGGTGGCCGGCAACTTCATAACAACTATCATTCTAGAGCAGAGCACCCTGGTCTGAGGGGTAACCTGACTGTTAAGAGAACCTGGAAGGATTTTAATGGTTTCCCAGTACAGTATACTTTTATAATTTTGCTCCTCACGTTATATTCGAGTCTTGAGTATTTCCATAATAATCTCTATCCATCGCGTTATGTTCAGGTTGCACTATACTTGAGTATCTACGGCAGTGCTTCCAAAACCTCTCCTTGGGACCCTCAGCCAGGCCAGGTTTTGCAGATCACCTTGGGGAAATACAGACTGAATCTTGCAATCACTGAGCAGCAAATCCTATCACCTGTGCTGTGCTTCAGATATCTGGAAAACCTGGCGAGGCAGAGGGTCCTGAGGACAGGTTTGGGAAACGCTGATCTATGGTATAAGGCTCTAGCAAGGATAATGCCTCACAGATGAATATCTATAAAGTGGCAGTACATTTAAATGTAGAAGTTCTATAAAAGTGTTTTTGTTTTGGATAAAAGACAATGCATCAGCTCTTGGAGCTAAACAAAAGGAACACTAAATATTAATACTGGTTAAGTTTTAGGCTGGCGTCAGACGAGTGCACTATGTGCGCCAGTACTGACGTGCTTACCAGCGTCCGTTGCAGCGTTGTGACGCTGCAATGGGGCCGGTCAAACGCTTGTGCGCGCGCACGAAATGCACGCGCAACAAACGTCAGTTATCCAAGCCTCTCCGGCAAAGCGCTAGGACGCGCCTTGACGGAACTGCAAAGCTCCTATGGAGAATCGCGCTTTGCAGCTCTGAGCGCACGCAGTGCGCTCAGCGATGTGGCCAGACAGACGACGAGTGGAAGGAACGTCCACTTTCACGGGCGTTCCTACCGCTCTCCAAAGATGCTAATCTGACACTAGCCTTAGAGAAGGTGATTCCTACCAGAGCATGATCCTATTTAAGTAAAAATACACAAAGAAAATGATACGGTAACTAAATTCAAAATGGCAGCCCTGAATTACCAGGCAATCAAGCTGTGAACAAAGAAACAGCATGAAAGCCAGATATGTTTCAGTTTTTCAGAGTTTCATCAGTGAGGTTCGACTTCCATCTCAGTCATCAAATATCTATGTTTGTTCCAGTTGACCGGTAATTATTATGAACTTCATTAATATTCCTTCAATATTGTCTCGTAGAAAAACATTGGATTTTCCTGCCAGGCCTTGCAATCTGTTAGCCCGGTGTTTTTATTTCCAGTGCAGTCGTATTTTAGTCAATCTAATACATATGTATTGTTTATTGTCATTTCGATCATTTTTAATTGCATCGCTTAGAATTCTGTCATTGTTAATTTTAATCGGAGTGGAGATTGATTATTCTCTATTTGATTACTATTATGAATGTGATCGATCATGCGGTAAACACTTTCTCTAGGTCTAATTGTATCCTGCTTTTTTTTTCCTGTCCTACAACAATATGTTTTCAGGATCCATAAGTAACTGTTGCATTTTGTACAATCACATTGGATCATTTTATTAATTTAGAAATGTTTTCAGTAAAGGAAGAGTATTTTTACTCCCCTTTTAGTAAACGAAATAAAAAAGATTATCACGGTTATTCAAAGAGAATCGAAAAGTCACCACACGTTCGGTGACTTTTCGTTCTCCTCAATTCGGTGCGATGTGGCAATCCCATTTCGGCAACCCTGCGGTGTATTAAGCAAGCACCACAGGGTCCCCGAATTGCAGGGAAAAGTCACCACAAACCCGCCGAAAACTCACCGCAAAACCTGGCGAATGCACACCGAAAACCCGCAAAAACATCTGGAGTAACCCCGGCGAAAACGCTGGAAAAACCCGAGCAGGAGCCGATCACACACAGCGCAGCCGCCGGAAGAAGCCGACACCGCAGACGAATGGAGTGAAAAAATAAAAAAACAGTTTGCTTGAATGTTTGAAAAGTGAAACGCTGTTCGCAAAGAAACTACTGAGTGAAAATGTCTGAAATTTACATATGCGGTCCAATGAATGATAATAAAAAGGGCTGTTACAGAAAAAAGAACAAACGTTTAAAGAGAAAAAAATTTAAGCAAAAAAATCCCGAAAAATGCTTAAAATATCCCAAAGAAAAAATCTATAAAGAGACTTTTTACTGCAGAATATTATAATAAACTGTTTATTAGATATTGAATTAAAACGGGAATATTTTTAACATTGAAGCCTATGGGATTCGCCTGAATAAACCTGTCGAATTAAACCACCGAATGGCAGGGCATTCGGCAACTTTTCACTGCTGGGTTTTGCTCTCTGAATAGCCGAAGCATTGCTTCTCTATGGGGATTTCACTGCCCTCGAACAGGCACCGAACAGGCACCATATGTGCAGGCAATTCGCCGGGATTTGGTGCATTGCCTGCTCTCTGAATAGCCGAATGGCCAGGAAAGGTAACCGAATGCTGATTTTCTGCGTTCGGTTACCTTTTGGCAGCCATTTGGATCTCTTTGACTAACCCTGTAAGTGATTTAGATCAAAAAAATTCTAAAACTTTCTACTTTTGTAATCCCAAAAATTACCCTTGATTTCTTTACTCTGTCCTGTTTAGTTTTTTTAAATGGATGTGTAATTCACTTTGATATAGATATATAAGAAAAAATATTTAATTTTTTGGGTGGTATTTTATTTTCCTCATTCTTGGGTCCTCTACACCAATGTTTATCAAACCTGTCCTCGGGACCCTCAACCAGGCCAGATTTTGCAGATCACCTTGGGGAAATACAGACTTAATCCTGCAATCACTGAACAGCAAATCATATCACCTGTGCTGTGCTTCACATATCTGGAAAACCTGGCCTGGTTGGGGGTCCCGAGGAGAGGTTTGAGAAACCATGCTTTACACTAGTAACAAATAGGCCTGCAGCAGTGGTAGATGGTTTGCGTTCTGCTTGGTGGATCGACGGCTTTTGTTGGATGCGATCAGCGGTTTTGCGGCGGATCGTCGTCATTTTTTCTGATCGATCTGATTTATTTTCTGCGGTTTTTCCTTTTGATCCGGGGTTTTGCGGATGTGTTCTGCGGTTTTGCAGTGGATCGCCGGGTGCGTTGAGTAATTTTTCGGTGGCTTATCAAATCGATCCAATGTTTTTGCGGCGGTTTTTCCGTTTGATACGGTGGTTTTGCGGATGTGTTCAGCGGATTTTCCCTGCACTTTGGGGACCCTGCGATGAATGCTAAATTCAACGCAGGGTTGGCAAATTTGACTCCCCGAAGTGCAGGGAACGAAAGAGCATTTCCCTGGAATTTGGGTACTCTTTGAACAACCCCGTCATTGATTATAACATCAAAAATGATGAATATGAGAAGGTCATCAAGTACTGGAGCTGAAATAAGAGCTAGAAAGAACGTGGGACGCAAAGGCAATATTAGCCCCTTTCGGGACAGGGGCACTCCATGATGTGACATGATGAGGATCCTGCACGGTGTCTTAGCTGCACCTAATACTTCAGTCCTTTGGGCAGAGTCCCACATGGAATCTGTTCTGATTTGGTGATTATGTGTTCTAGAAAAAAAAAAAGGATCGGGTCCCTTCAGAGCTGCAGTGACACAATAGAAGCAAATACGGGCCCGAGCAGCACAGGGTCCTTAATTGTGTGCTATTATAAGCAATTTGGTCCTTAGATGTTGTTTGACTAGACCTGTGATTAAATTCAGTAACCCTGGAAAACCGATACACCACTAATTTTCTTTTATATGTATACAATTAAGTTACTACTGTATCTGAATAATATACTTGTATGTGTACAAATCAATATTTCAATCCCTGCTGTACAGGCCTGAATTGTACAAAATGTAATAAGCCAAATCATAAAGAAACGAGATGAATAAATACACTATAAAACGGCAAACACTATCTTTTTGCATATTGGCTTTTAGGTTTTAGAACAATTGTGTTCCCTGTCTTTGGAGCTAGGCTAGACAACCCATTCTATCTACTAAATATATAAATAAATATCCACACTGACATTTATGTATTTATTTAAAGGATATTCTAGGGTTGAACATTAACCCATCTCTCCTTCCTCATCTCGTTTTAACCCATTAGTGAGTGTATAAAGTTATCCAGGACCGAGCTCCCTCAACGCCCAGGCCCTGACATGCTGGCGGCTTCCGGGAAACCACAGCTGTCATGTGCTTGCAAGGAGGCTGTCGTTTGAACACATTAGGAGCCATTGGTAGAAGCTGAGTCCTCCACTTGCTGATCTTGGCTTGATCCCCTGCACTCAAGCTGAATCAGCCCTTCAAGCCCCACTTCCCTGGAGGAGAATTTGGCTGAGGACTCAGACTACATTTAGAAGTTGCGTAGAGTGTCCCTCTCATTAATGATATCTGCTCCATCCTATTCCAGCTGAGACGCAAATTTCCATTGGCTGTTGCAGCATGGTACGGCAAACTACTGATTAATTTGTGGGCAGCCAGATAATAACAAGTGATTGCAAGGTCAATTTTTCTTCTTCTCTCATGCCAGTACTTAAATAAAAACAAAGTTTCAGAACCTGGTGTTAAGTGATTTTGCATTTGCAAAATAAAGGCAGATTAATTTGTATTAAATCTTTCTATGCAGAAATAAGTGGTTTCAATTGCTAAAATTCTTTTCATCATGGTGAATGCATGCATAAATATTTGTGTTTTTTTTTTTTTTCTTCTGTTCATGGTCATGTCCAAAGTACTGTTCTTGTCACTTGCCTACAAATAGTTTTTAATGGCTAAATTGCCGTGCCTTTTAAATGTACAGAACTTATTTTTTCCAATGGGGTACTTAAATTCGTAATATATAGACTATATGCTTTATGAATTAACAAATAGGAGTGACCTTTTCGTACATTTCTTTTAATTGGCTCATAATGTCACTTTTTTAAAATAACGTGCAAAATTTCATATCCCTAAGAAATACCAGGTCTATTTATCACATTTATGAAAAGTTAATTGAGCCAAAGCATCGGCACTATTGGTGCAGCACATCCTAAAGCCTTTATTAATCATTTCATTACATGCCATTTGGGATGGAAGTATTTCTTTGTGTTATATTTTCATCATCATTGTACTGTTATATTTATTGTTTTCTCTTGACATGACATGTAATTAATAGCTGTTTGGTTTTTTTCTGGCGACCTGTCCTTTTCACAGGTTTAATTCTGACTTTCAGTAGGTTAAGACGCCCATTTTTCTTTTTTGCTACACTGCGCCAGCATTGTTGGTTTTAGTTTTTTGTCTTCAATCTAAGCTAATAAAGTGAAATAAATAATAATTACCTTCATTCCGCCCCAGCTCCAGTGGAATGGGAAGCCATTTAAGTGTCTCCACCAAGCCCTTAGTAAACTCTTCTGTGTCTTGTAGAGAGATTTAAAAGTTCCCAGGCTGCATGGTGACACCTTATAGTCTGGGAAAAAAATCTTTAATATACTTACATGGTGAAATAAAAAATATTTTCTAGTGTTTCCAATCACTAGTTTCTTCTTTAACCTCCGGTGTTCCCGAGTGTGTCTCGGGGTTAAATTTCACCGCTGAGAGCGGTAATCCCGAGACACACTCGGGCTGTATACATCACCTCTCCGTGCGCTCCCTCGCTGATCTCTGCAGTCTCCTCCGGGATCGCAAACTTATACTTCCTGGATTCCTTCTCGCGAGGAGGAAACAAGGAAGTAATGAGGTCACGGTCGCCGGAGGAGACAGCTAGGGACATTGAGGGTGCGCAGGGAGAGGTGATGTATCCAGCGGGGTTACCGCTCCCAACATAGGAATTTAACCCCGAGCCACACTCGGGATGCCGCGGGGGGGGGGGAAATAAAATAACTTGACCGCTTTTAGACAGAGATTTTAAAATAAATAGACCGCCAGAGAGGTTAAACCCCCATTTCATTCTTTCCTCATTATCAGTATTTTGTAGCATAGGTACATAATCCCACCGTTACCGTTCTAGTACTTTTTCCTCGCACCAGTCTCTTACTCATATCTTTGTTATTGCATTTCATTCTTGCCTTATTTCTGGAAGTTTGTAGCTGTATCATCTTCACATTATGCACAGCCATATCATTATGTTGTAATTTGTTCAGAATATTTTCTTCTACTTTATCACATTCCGTTTTTTAAGTTCTGTCTCATGATTGGACACTCATAGTTAATACACAAGTAGATCATGTGATTTGTTTCGCACATTATTTTACTATTTTTCATTTTCTTTTGATAAGTTGTGATTTCTTTTATATAATATTGATCTTTAGTAAGTAACACACTGTTCACTTCATCTGTGGTTTACCATTTCTCTGGTTTGGGCACTGTCAGCAGACCCCTTGTGTGATTGGCATTTAAGGTTTGACAATGTTTTATTATTATTTTCATTTATCCCATGCTTTGTCTTTAGTCCAGCCTGACCTACTCACTGTCAAGTATTTCAGCTACTTGTTCAGCTGCCGAACAAGGGATGTATTCATAGCGCCTGTTCTCTCCATATGTACCACATTGAAGTTGATGCCAGTTCACACATGTGATGTTACTGCCAATCTTGTCTCCAAGACGGTATCCATCACCAGAGATGCCACCAGTACTGCGCTAATTATTCTATACATCTATATATTGAGGTGTATTTGTGTGTTTTATCTTACACATTGATAAAGACCATACTAGGGTCAGAACGTTGTTTTGTTTCTTTTGTCTTCTTTCATAAAAATAATTAAAGACTTGTTTTTAGAAGACTCTGCATTCAAAGTCTCATCTGCATGTTTTGGTGGACCTCACCCCTGGGTCACTTAACATGCACTATTGTGATTATAGTGAATACTGCATTCTGCTGGTGAGATATAGATCTGATTATATATATATACGGTATATATATCTTGTAGTTTATACTGCCCACAAACTTAAGGGGGTTTCAGAGAACACCAACATTGACTATGGAGAAGCAAGTCAAAATACCATTCAGCACATCCCTCCAATACACCTGTTGGAAAGTCTCCACTTCACGAGAAGCAGGTTCAACCTAACCACCAGGGCGCTGTTCTACAATCATGGGAAAATGCCACCAGCGAGTGTCCTTGAGCAAGACACCTAACGATATGGATACGCCTACCTCACAAAATACTTGTACTTCTCATAGATTGTAAGTTCCCTTGGGAACAGGGTCCCCTGAATCAGGTCATCATCCATGTGTGGTATTCTAATGTATCAACCCCTTGTACACTGTCCTAGTAAAGCGCTGTGGAATATGTGGCGCTATATAAATAAAGGATAATATTAGGGCTGAAACAACTAATCGATTATGAGAATAGTTGACAACTATTTTTATTATCGATTAATCGGTCCGTGTACAGCACACACTGTTTAGAATCAGAATGAGTTAAATGTCTCAGGCTCTAATTTTGAGAAGATGTGTCACTATTTTACTCTGTTTTAGGCTAGGGTCAGACGAGCGCAGTGTTAACGTCCGTGTTGCCGCACATAAGTACGTCCGTGATAGCATACAATTGTGTTAAATGGAGCCCCACACACGAAGTACGTCCGCACAGAAGTGCGGACGCATGACGGACGCTGCAAACGGACGCAGGTTAGGCAAGAACGTAATACTGCTAGAACGGACGTGCGGAGTGCGCCACGTCCACAACGTCCGCATAGCTTTGTGTGTGAGTGATGGAGCGTGGTCAGACGGACTGCATTTATACGTCCAGCATTTTTGACGGACAGAATGTTTTTTCATTTTAATTTATTTGCCCTGCTACATCAGTCAAAAAATCCGTCAGTGAAAAAAACGGACTGTGTGGCCACTACCTTGTCGTCAGTCAGAAAGTACGTCCGTACTGCACGGACGCACAGTCCGTACAAAATGCGCTCATCTGACCCTAGCCTTAATTGTAGGGTTAGGTCAAACATAACCCAGTTTGGATGTTTGGAGCTATACCACCAATGTTTTACTTGGAGCTGGATTCCTCTGCCACCAACCCACACCCCCTGCGTCTCTCTTTGGTCCGGTCCATTTCGCCAAACTCCCTCTCACACTCTGATTTGGTCCCTTGCCAAAACTGTGTGTGAGTGCCCTTCCATCTCGCTTTGCATGCTGACATCATCCTGTCTGAACGCTCATAGCAGCATTAATTCGGTGAGAAAACCGATATTGGCTAGAGCTGCGCACACTCATCAATCCGTCACTTTGACCAGGTGCTTGTGTACTTTATGTGCAAAAAGTAAGCAAGTTACACGAGATACACAAGTTGCGTAATGTACGTACAAAACTTATTTGCAAATTGCGTAAGAAAAAAGGCAAGGGAAAGGTAGGAGGGATTGATTTTTACATATGGTTTCTTCAAGTAAACCATTGTATGTTTTTTTTTTTTTAGCCAATGAATCGATTAATAGAAAATAATCATTAGGTGCAGCCCCAGATAATAAGAATTTTCCTTGGTTTTAACAGAAGCAAGGGATGCCTTTCAAAAGGCCTGGTCTCTCATAACTCCCTTTTATAATCATGCCTTGCTTTTTGTCACAATATATAATATCATACCGATTCTGGTAAAATAACCACTCAAGGGACGAAAACTTACACCTGTGGTTTTAGAACTTTTTTTTCTGTACACACAAAGGGTCGATTCCAACCCGGACGATGAGCTAAAGTCTGACGCGGTGATTAGAAATCGACCCAGATGCTAGCTTAAAATCATCCCGAGCTATCATAACCGAGACGAAAGCCCTGCTTTGTAGTGGAGATATGAATTTGAACCTGCCTAGAGGAGAACACGCTATTCTAACCTAGCTCCTCCTCTTCCTCCCACTGCGACGGTGTTCAGTAAATGAAACCATCTTTGAAACCCTGGTGTTAAGTGATTTTGCTTTTGCAAAATCACATAGTACCTTCATTTAACCCTCCCTCAATAAACCCCATACTCACCTGAGACCCCGAGGTGCAGTCCGCAGCGTGATCCGCTGCTTCCTCTGGCCATGAGCAGTGTGAGACTGGGAACAAATCATTCCCATGTCCCTCCACATCTCCTTCTGTGGCCTCGTGCTCGTGCAGGTCTCCATGGAGTCCTGTGGACTCCAGGACTTGATACTCATGGTGGTGCTGCGCGCCGCTACAAGTATCAACCTGCGACTCCAAGCCCAGATGCACATAACAAGTCTGGTTTGGAAAAGCCTCAGTAAGAGGGAGACTGTAAGGGAATACTGGTTGTGCAGATTGCCCTCTATCTTTTGCAGTCAATCAGACGCACTCATGTTTCATTAAGTCAGCCCTTTAAAATGCAGATTCCTGGTTTGGGTCAAGTAACTGTAATTGCTATACGTTGACATTAGACACAGACCTATGTGGATCTATTTAAGTTTTAAAATATTATGCGCTCCTGAAAACGGTCGCCCCTTGAAGAGGGAATAATTTAGATAATTATTGTCTAGACATGATTGGTTTTATATTTTTTCTAATAATACAGTATAAGTGTGTTTTGAATAGTTTCATTTCCTCCATTTTCTGTGTGTTCCCTTCCAATACCTCTCATTAATCCTGCTGATTAAAACTCTGAGCTTTAGACAATTAGAACCCCTTGCATTTCATGTTTTCGTTCTTTGTGTTTTTTTTATTTCACCATATGTAATTAAGGAAAACAATAAAAGATTACATGTTTTACTTTGTAATTGCATGTGGATAAATAGCAGTTTAATAGAATTTTCAGCTAATTGCCCTATCGGTTCCATTTAATGTATTGAGTGGCAACTCACTACAAAACACAGCATGCATCCACACATTGTTTTAGACACTTTTATAGTTTTTACATACTAACAAAGAAAAGCCAGTTTATAAGCAGGTATAATTTATGTCTAATTGTGGGAAATTATTTATTCATTAAAATGTTTTCATAGATTCTTTTATGCTAATTAGTTTGGCAGAAAACCAATTACCTGCTTGATTGGATATTTATTCTGGAGGTTTGAGAGTAAGAAAAGACACAATGTGGTAGAAATAAATCAATTTACAGGTTTCCGTCAAACATAACTATTCGTTTCGGTCTGGCTATACATGTTCAGGTGTTCACACTAGACCATCCACATATATCGAGAATGCAATTCCTTTCTTCCTTGCTCTACAAGTGTATCCCTTCTAGATCATGCTGGTCTGCAAATGACCTCCTCCCCCTGTATGACTTCCACCCTTTCAGCCAACTCGTACCTCCAAGACTTCTCAAGGGGAGCTATGGAATTGTGGAATGACCTACCTTGCTCTATCAGACTCTCCCCTAAATTTCGATCCTGCAAGAAATCTCTCAAACCCATCTCTTCAGATTCGCTGGATCACGTTAATGATGCCGACTTATCTCTCTCCTCAACTACCGCCACATCACTGTATTAAAATGTTATACCCCCCTTTTTAATAACTAGGAAATGCTACTGACAGCATCTTTTTATTAGGCTGGGGTCAGACGAGCGTTTCTAAGAGCAGAAGGAATGTCTGTGAGAGTGGACATTTCTTCCACTCTGGTGCCCTCCCGGCCACTTTGCTGAGTGCAGTTAGTGCGCTCAGTGCTGCAAGACTCAATCTTCCTATGGAGGATCGTGCTTTGCAGCCCCGTCAAACGTGCGTTGTAGTGCTTCGATGGGGAGGCTTTCAGAACGTCCGCAGCACGACCTGCTGTAGCAAGCACAATTTGTGCGCAGTACAGCGCATGGCTGGCCCCGTCGAAGCATCAAAACGCTGCGACAGACGCCAGGAGGCACGTCCGTACGGGCACTTGTCTGACCCCGACCTTAGGTGAAAATACTCTTCTTTCTTTCTGCGCTCGCTGCTCCTCCCCTGCAGCTCAGGGTTTATGAAATATTGAAGTCCATGCAGCTCTCTAATGCAAACTGCGTAACATTTGCAGTTTACATAGTTTAGTGCACAAGTTCTGCAGCGCCTGCGCAGAATGATGGATTGGTTCTGCACAAGCAATCCATTGGCTGCCATCTCCCAGAACACTCCCTCCTGCGAGCAGTTACAGAGAGGATAATGTCAGCATGTAGGGTGTGCTGACATCATCAGTAATCGACGGACAGGATATTCATAACCTGTCAGTTTGGTGTTGACGTAGGAAAGTCCTCTACTTGACACAGTCCTATCTTCAAAAGGGGACCGGATTGATGGCACTCCACGTAGCCTGACCAGCGAATAAGGGGAAGTGGACACAGTGTGTCACTTTAATTATTCTTCCATTGAGTTTAACCTGCGTTTTTATTTATAAATTGGAGTTCACTTCATTTTTCTATAGCATTGTCTATAATTCACTTCAGCACACGTGTAGTACGCAGAACTTCATACACATTAGCGGATGATATTGCTCAGTAGCGTCTACTAAACAAGATCATTTTGTAACCATTACTTTTGACAAGAATCGGTGCTGTCAGTAGCCTCCAGCAGTCAGTCGAGCAATAACATTTTCCATAACAATACGACAACAATTTAGCCACCAGCAATGAAATCTTAAAACTAAAATAGCTAAACAATTCAGAAACCTGATGTCAACAATTTGGCAGCGGCTATATATATATATATATATATTATTTTTTTTTTTCACGTTTCTGAAAACATCTGAAAATCGCAAACGAATAATATTTTTTCCGTTGACCTCTGGAGAGTATTTTGTATATTTTTTCCACTTCTGGTTCAAAATGAATATTTTATTTGTAAGCATTTTTAGCATAGACCAGGTCATAGTTTTAATTTACTATACTGTAGAAATGCCTACATTGTGACCTGGAGATATATATACTGGCATGGTTGTGATGAGATATTATAATGCATTCCTGTTTGAATGCAGGAGGGTTTGTTTCTGAATGCACGCATCGGATTGAATGTCTCTGGCCTCCGGGCCTGTGGTCTCAGGTGCTCAGATGAGTTGTTCCTCACTTGAAAGCAGCGCGTATTATATTATATTTGTAGGTCACAGACTGACACAGCTGAATAAAATCGATTTTAAAGCTTTGTTTCTCCCCGAGCTCCTAGTATTCCATAACCCTACCAAACTGTGTTACCAGTTAACTACATGGAAACATTGTTTTGATGTTCTACTTCTGATAAATCTTTAATTAAATCAAAGCGTGTATAATCCTTGTGATCTACTAAAAGCTGACTTAGAAAATCTCATTATAGGTATTTAGGTAAGCCCGTGCTTTGCCACATTTCTTGCCAGCTGAAAATTTGTCAGTGATGAATGCTTGATGTAAATTACTCAAGAAAATAAATCCAGTTATAAGGTGAGAACGTGCTTTTATGTGTTAAGGTCTGATGCCTGGCCAAGTCTCCCTTTCCTTAGGTTCTGCATCCTTTATGCCAGTCATTCCCAAGCATTTATCCAGGGCCCACTAACAGGCCAGGTTTGGCAGATCACCTTGGGGAAATGCAGACTGAATCCTGCAATCACTGAGCAGCAAATCATATCACCTGGGCTGTGCTACAGATATCTGGAAAACCTGGCCTGTTAGTGGGCCCTGAGGACCAGGGTTAGAAGTGGCTGCTTGGTACAGACCAAGAAAATAAGGGGAACAGTGTATATGTGGTAGTGCTCTATCCTCCTTTGGTTTTTAACCCCTTGACGCCGCGGGACTGCACAGTGGGTGGGCCTTAAAAAGAAGTGCAGTGTACAGGTACAGGCCACCTCGTCCCCTCCCCTCAGCGGACGCGTGCCATTGGCTGCAGTGGGACGGCCTGAACGCAAGCCGACACCCTGCAGCCAATGATGCATGAGCGGGCCAAATTAAAGGCCGTGGCAGCACACGTGTCAGCGAGGCTTACCAGTACGCCTCACTGGCATTAACCCCCGCCCAACAGGCGATGCCCGCCCGTCATGAAGAGGTTATGCTGACTATGATATATATGTCAATGTAGACTTCGTGAAAAGAGAGAAAAATAAGATGCTGCTATGAGAATGGTAACAGTGGGTGGAAATCTTCCCAATTCCACCAAAGGAACAGAAAGTAAAGAAATACTAGTAAACCTACACAGCACAAAAACCCTATACAAATATTACAGTGTGTAAACCTATAGACTATAGTGCTCTATAACCGAGACTCGCCAAGCCTGTGTGGAGCAACAAAAACAGTGCTTGTCGGAATGTACTTCCGTATATGGATATAAAACCATTGCATTGAAAGATGAACTAAAACGTGATGTAATAATATATTATAAATAAAAATGACCTCATGTGGTAGATAAAATCAGGCCAATAATAGCAACTAATATAGTGACAAAGTGTGCAAAATGTCACAGAATAAAAGATACAGAATATACGCTCCAACTCTTTTATGTCACATCTGTATTTTGTATTTTTTATTTTGCATAATTTTGCGGTTTGTCACTACAGTAGTCGTTAACATGACCCTGATTTTATCCGCTACATCTTTAGCTTTTATTCTGTGACATTTTGCACACTTGTCACTGTATTAGTTGCTATTATTGCCCTGATTTTATCTAGCACTGGCGGATTTTATTTTTTTGATTATAGCCATGTGTTTGTGTCATTCAGAAATGTTTGTTTGCTTGGGACAAGTCAGCCATTGTAAATAAGCAGTAAGTACCATCTTCTTGGAGTTTTGCAGAGCTCCAACAGAATTTAGTTTTTGTTTATTGAATATGACTACTTTCATTCTTCTTGATTGTATATTTATTTTACTATTTACTCAATCCACTGTTATAAAAATCTGATCTCTTCAGTTGGATTGAAATATTAATAAATAGCTTGGTCCGATGGCTATTGCTGCATTGGTGTAGACATTATTACTGCAAATACCCCTGGAGATACATATCCTTGTATATTGTTACTAGGTTTGGTGGTGACTACCTGAATCCATTTGAGACATCTATCTCTCCTTGGAACATTATCTCTAACCTCAGATTGTTGGTGCTTCTAATGGCATAGAGCAGGGGTCAGCAACCTTGGCTTTCGAGATGTTTTGGAACCCCATTTTCCATGCGTTAACCTAATGAGTGGCTGAGCATCATGGGAGAATACGTAGGTCCAAAACCCTTGACAGGCCAAGATTTCTGACCCCTGGCATAGACCACTGCATGGAAATTGGAGTCTATGGACCATTTCATGGCTGGTTTATTAACGCTCCTTTATGTGCTGCAGGGCACCTCACACAAGGCCTACACAAATCCAGGAAACCTAATTCTAACTTGGTAAAACTGAATTTTCAACATACACTGTCACCCTTAAAATCAGGGCCATCTAAAATCCTTATATAGTCAATTTATAGACTAAAAAGAAAAGGAAGGGCTTTGTTCCACAGTTATTTGTTTATTTGCAAAGTATTTTACCAGGAAGGATACATTGAGATTTCTCTCGTTTTCAAGTATGTCCTGGGTTGTTGCTAATGTAGCGTCTCGATATGTACCCTTTAGCGCTAGCATTGGTAAGTTTAATGTCTGGCATCGATATTCTAATCTTGATGCTAAACTGGGGTGAAAAAGTTTTGCGTCTCCTCAGCTTGCATGAGATTTACTGTATTTAGCGTCTCCTATACCTAATATGGAGAGCACACAATTTTTTTTTAGCGTCTCGACAAGTTAGGCTGGGGTCAGACGAACACGGAATACGCGATAGCGGTCATACGATGCGCATTTTTGTCCGTGATTTTGTACGGATCATCAATAAAACACTTTTTGCGTCTGGACGTTATGTTGGCCGGACATGAGCAGCGTCTGACGTCTCCTAATCACACACACACGCCGCTAGCGGACGCAGCGCACTCTGTACGTCAGTACTAGCGGTATCACGTTCTCGAAAAAATGTGTTTGCCGCTTGCGTTGCGCGGCCGCACTTTAGTGCGGCTGTACTTCGTATATTGCCCGTCATTTGCAGCTACTACGGCCGTGATAAAGTGTGGCTGCACGCGCGTTCGCACTGCATTCGTCTGACCCCAGCCTTAGGTATTCAAAGGTGCTTTCATCATTTACCAGCAGGACGCAAAATGAAATGCAAAATCATTTAACATGCTCCAACCCCCTTAGAAATTACATAGTCCCCCCTCATCCCGCGGCTTGGCCCGATCCGCCGCTTCTTCTTGCTGGGAGCAGAGTGAAACTGGCAACAAATAGTTCCTGGTCTCCCTCCGCGGTGCTGCATGATCTTATGCAGCGCATGCGGCACAGAAGCACAAGCCTCCATAGTCCATAGGACTGATACTTGCGGTGGCACGGAAGCGCTACTGTGGGTATCAGGGAGGTTAGCAGTGGGTCCCATGATGAGGTGCTGAGATAGCACCTTTCCTGGAATACAACATTAACCCATTGGATGCAGGCAATGTGTGGGAACGACGGGCGCAAAGTCATTTTCAGGCCCTGCCAGAAGAAACCTTGAAAGGGAGGAGGGATCCTGTGGATCCCTCTCCCTCCCGATCAGCCGAGATTTATAAAAAAAACACGCACCGCTAGAAAGGGCACAGTCTGCCCTTTCCAGCGATGCCTGTCTTTAACCCCTTACGTGCCGGATTGCGATTCTGCACTGGATTGCTGTCCTCTCCCGGAGGCGGCTGACACAGACGATTTTTATTTTATTTTTTTTGTTCAAATTGCATTGTCCAATTGTCACATATAAAACGAGCAATACCACTGTCATTACTCACCTTTACTTTTCCTATGCCGCGAGCAAGGTCAGTGTTTTATACATAGTCATATTATTCATAAAACACAATGCGTCAAAATACAAGAAAAGTTTTAGATTTTCAGTTTTATTTAAAATTGTGTATTTTCTCAGAAAAATACAGTAACCGGTTCCCATTTCTATTTCTATTTTTAACAAGCGTGCCCCATAGCATATATAACCACAAAGATTTAAACATGATGAGCACAAAACAGTCACAATGAGCTCAGCACAAAGAGGTGAAGTGGCTCCACAGTGAAGGGGTTAATGTATCAGACGGTTACAGTATTTATTTACCGAAAAAAAAATATATATATACACACTGTTCCAATTAGGTGATTTTTAAATGTTTGATAGGATTTTAAGTGTTCTACTTAAATATAATATTTTATGTTTCATATATAGCATTTATAGATCAACGTATGAATGCCTCATTTCTCTAGCATTTTTTATTTATCACGGTGCTTTTCCTAGCCTCCACTCGATACCAACGTTCAAGCAGCATTTGGGAAAAAGGTATGTGTGTTTATTTTTAAGAAGCCTCAGGGCATAAAAGCTCCACATTAATGCAAAGTTGCTGGAGAACAATCAGCACTTTATTTCCAGGATGCAATTGAATTATACACCGTATACCGTGAAGAGAAGATCGCTTTTTCAACTGTTTCATGGTCATTTTACCTGCTCATAAGAGAGATGCCATCGCCACGCTCTAAACACGAATGTTGGGCAACTAAATTGCTGAACAGCAGGAAAGGATTTCCAGTGATTCCAGGCACCAGGAGAAGCCGTAAAAATAGTATGTTCCTAATTTAAAGGCACTTTGACACAACATAATGATTGCCAGTTACGTGGTGAGAAATGTTGAGAGACCTGGTCCGTGCGCTATGGAAGAATCTCACGATATCCTACTGAGGCCGAGATGACAAACGTAATGGCTTATTTCTATTTAATAATCTTTTATTTGTTTTGAGAAGCGTGACTGCAAAAATTTAATAAAAGGGGCAAATAATGTTACCTAAAAAAATATAACCTTCCAAGTATCCTGATAACGGGACAGTCCCAATATGGAAGCCCTGGCCTCCTGTTCTGGATTTATTTATTTTTTGTCATAAGAAACAAGTGATTATATAAGCAAATGGTAAACTGCCATACAAATAATCTTAAATTATGCTGCCAAGCCAAGGACTCTCATCACTGTGGCTCGTCAGTGATATGTCCTCAGTTCATCACACCTTATGATTCACTTTGGTATACCAGGTACTGTAGATACTAGAGTATACTGCTAGATTTTGGTGACAAAAACTTACCTTAAAATTGGAGGGATTGCGTTCTATTCGAGACCTCTGCATCTCATGTAGAAAAATTAATTAAAAAAATGCCAAGTCTTCTGGAAGTTCCGGTAGACTTGCTGAAGTGAATGCAGGCTCCTGAAACTCCCAGATTCGGGAGAGGTGGGATCCATCATGGCCAGAGGGCATGCTCGGTTTAAGCCAATCTTTCACCTCTGCCGGCCATCTAATCGCTAGTAAGAAGACGGGTGGCCGGTGGCTTCATACTTAGTAACAACTGCAATCATTCTAGAGCAGAGCACCCTGGTCTGAGGGGGTAGCCTGACTGTGTTAAGAGAACCTGGAAGGATCTTAACTGTTTACCGGTACAGTAAAATTTTGCTCCTCGCGTTATATTCGAGTCTTGAGTATTCTCTCATTTCCATAATCTATATCCATCGCGTTATAACCGGGCCGCGCTATACTCGAGTATCTACGGTAATAAAGAAAAAAATAGGTTCTTGCAGCCTTTGTAATATGTAGGGTTTGGCGGACTATTTCTGGTATTTTCCATTGCTGAGGGGAAGAAACTATTTTTTTACTTATTTGTGTACACTCATCTGAAATCTGGAAGTTGCCATTGATGTTACGCTTCCTTTCCTGCTGAACGCAAGCCAACCTTTCTCTCTTAGCAAAGCAAAGGAGCCCCTCCTGTACTTCTTGAAATGGTTATTTTGGATATTTGTATTTGGTAACCTCATGTTCCTGTGACATTGTCACAGTAATAGAATGTTTACAAAGAGATACTGTGTGTATTGATTGTAAACAAACAGCCACAAAGGAAGAAAAGACAAATCACCTAGGTGTTGTTTTATCCAATTTAACCAATGCCTGTAAATGGTCTTGTGTTTTTTGGTAAATAATCTAAAAGGTGTATAAGAATAAAACGGTTTTACAGAAGTTCCAATGAGAAATCTTATTTGATTCCCATTATGGAACTGAAAATCGTTTTTTCTTTTTGTGTTTCAAGCCAGGTTTTTTATTATTTTTTTTTGCTTTTGGGTTTTTGATTGATGTTTATTTATGTTCAGTCTTTTGGATAAAGAGCGGAAACTGAGATGTGCGCAATCCAAAGCCACCACCATGATGTTGACCAAGCATTCCTTGTATTTTCATTACCAAATGTGATGTATTTTTGTCATCCACACCTTGCTTTTTTGGGAAGTATGGGAATGCATACAGTAGTTCTTTCTCTTAATAGTAAAATGTTCACAGCCTTAAAAGGACATGCTTATAATAAGGAATTGTGCCTTAAGATTATCTTAAATTCTTAAAAAAACTTGTCACTTTAACCTTTTTTTTTTTTTAACCTAGCACAGCTTGTCGAAGTGCCTCACATGTAAGGGACAGTAGTGATTGTGTCTAGTAATGGTACCCATGTATCTGGGCAACTGTGAATGTGTTTATTAAGGCTAGGGACAGATGAGCGCATTTTCTGCGGCCACCGTCAAAATGTACGTCGATGCGTGCGCACGCATTTTTTCACGGAATACGCTTAAGTGGTCAGACGATGCGCAATTCTGGACGTATTTCATGACGGTGGGGTAAAAAGAAGTCTAGGGAAATCCGGCTGTTTGAACGTTATGTAGGCCGCACACTAGCAGCGTCTGACGTCTCCTAATCACGCACACACGCTGCCATGCGGCCGCAGCGCACTCTGTACGTCAGTAGCAGCGGTTTCACGTTCTGAGAAAAATGCGTTCATTTGCTGGTTGCGTGGTGTCGGCGCACTTTCGTACGCACGTACTGCGTATATTGGCCGTCATTGGCCGTTATGTGCTGCTACTGCCGCCGTGATTTAGTGCGTCTGCACGCGCGTTCCGACTGCCCCACTCTGACCCTAGCCTAATGATACCATGTATCCAGGAAGCAATGAATGTGTTTGTTAATGATACCATGTATCCAGGAAGCAGTGAATGTGTTTATTAATGATACCATGTATCCAGGAAGCAGTGAATGTGTTTATTAATGATACCATGTATCCAGGAAGCAGTGAATGTGTTTATTAATGATACCATGTATCCAGGAAGCAGTGAATGTGTTTATTAATGATACCATGTATCCAGGAAGCAGTGAATGTGTTTATTAATGATACCATGTATCCAGGAAGCAATGAATGTGTTTATTAATGATAATTTACTCAGTCATATGCAAATAGCTTTTTAATCAAGGCTATAGTTAAAGTTCAGAATAGAAGGTGTGGTTGGCAGTACACAATGCATATGGAGCTCAAACACAGTATTTTATTCAAAAAAGTGGGTTTATGCCTCCTTTTTCGGAGGAAATTTTTCACTTTTTTTATTTTATAATTGCTGTGCTGGAGTTTTGTGGGGTTTTTATTTTTTAAAATTTCGTGTAACAAAATTAAGGTGCGAGGTTCCCCTCCACCCAGAGGCTTATTCTTGAACAGTGGTGTGGACCGGCACTCTCTGTGATACACAGCATACATAGATATAACACACTGTGTACACACACAAAACTGCACGTACTGGGCACGCAGCATAAGTAGATACAAACACTACACATAGGGCCCTATTCCAGAGTTGGTGTTTACTTAACCAGAGCTGTTGTAAATTTACCAGAGCCCTTATAGCAGTGTTTCCCAAACCTTTCCTCAGGAACCTCTGACTCACCAGGTTTGCCAGATATCTGAGCACAGCACAGGTGATATGATTTGCTGCTCAGTGATTGCAGGATTCAGTCTACATTTCCCCAAGATGATCTGCAAAATCTGGCTTGGTTTAGGGTCCCGAGGACAGGTTTGGGAAACACTGCCTTATAGTCTATGGAGTTGTTAGGTTTACAACAGCTCTGGTTAAGTTAGCGCCAACTTTGGAATACTGCCCATTGTGTACACAGCACACATGGCACAAACTGCATGCACTAAATTTACTGTATACATGGCTCATACTGAACATACTGCACGCACACTTGACATACTGCATATACCGATATGTCCATGTATCATACCCAACACTTTGACATACACACGCCCGCAGATCCACACTGACATATACACAAATTAAGCCACCCTGGTCTATGCTTCCTTGCTATCACTCTATTCCCTGCACTCTCCCATTCCTCCCTGCACACAGTGACTGTACAGATGTTGTAAACATACAATTTTAATTCTCAAATCAGGAACTGACTGTGTCTGTTCTAGTCCATTCCATCTCCGTCTTCCTGATTGCCTGCGGAGATGAACCAGTGATTGCCCTTTTGGACACCTCTGCGCTAGAAGGACCCTTTAAAAATCTAGAGATTGCAGGACTGTAAGACGCAAACATTCTCTCGTTAAAGATTGCCTGTTTCTAGAACTCTTTGTATCATAAAATCTCATGAGTTTCTAGATCACTATTGATACTTATTACCTCTTGTATTTTATTTGTAAGCAAACACTTCATGGGGAAAATAAAGTGACCCTCTTCAAAAGCCGCAGCTTTGATACAAGAAATGGCCTATAATCCTTTTTTCATTAAAACACAAAGAATGAGCTTTATATAACGCCATATGTTTCATATAATAGCCAGTCGTTCTGTGATATGACCTTGCTCGAAATAAATGTTCGTTCTTTTCAGCAAAATAGAAGTTTCTTGTTATTGTAATGTTTCCATTCCGGGAAATCTCACAACAACTATTTGTTTTACCTGGTAACACATTCAGCAGAGAATACATGGAGGGAGATTAGGAGAATCTCTACCTTGTATGGGTGGGAATGGTTCATGTTGTATCTTCTCCTTCTCGGCAATATGTTAAAACTATTCTGAGAATCAACTTCCGTAATTGTTGCGTGTTGTGTACAGATTATCTCAGTCAATTATTTTCATTTTCCCAATAAATGTCATCTTGACTCTGACCGTAAAAAGCTTGTTTCCTGTTTTTTTCTGATCTAAAACTCTTTACAGCTAAATTCTGCATCGCCGTGGTTTAAAAACAAGCAGGCTGACATTTTTATCTGCTCAGTTTATTATTTTTTTTGTTTCCCTTTTCACATTGTTATTTTGTAATACTTATTTTGTAATTTGTTCTCCTGTGCAGTCTTAGGAATGTCATGACAAGCAGAAGCCAGGAAATGCATTTATCACCGCACACATCCATATTCTCAGAAAAGAGCAAGTGCTGACATTCAAGCCATAATTTTATTTTGTTCCTTTCTTGTTCTTCGGCATCTTCCAATATATTTTTTTAAGTTTCGGTTTCCATTCGGAATGAGATGGAACCTTCTTTTTCTTATATGGACTCATGAAACCATAGGGAGCTTCAAGATTTGGCCACATATATCTCTTATACGGTTGTTAAAATAAGCAGAAACAACATTTCCTGGTAGATATGTCTTAGGGATTATTCAGAGACCACCAAAATGTCACTGACATTTTGATGCTCTCTCGTTACCTGCACTTCGGGGAATCAAATTCCCCCGACCCAGCGGTGAATTCAGCATTCACTGCGCAGGGTCCCCGAAGTGCAGGGAAAAGAGGCTGAATGGATCAAAAATAAAAAATCGCTTAAAATCCGCCGATTACAATCTGAAAAATCTGATCGATCCGAAACGCTGCAGAAAACCCGCAAAACGTACCTGGCGATCTGCCGCAAAGCCAGCGATCTGCCGGCCAGCCGCCGCAAAAAGCCAACAACCCGACAAACGGGGTAAAAATAACTATTTGAAACTCAAAACATTTCAAACGCTGTTTGCAAAAAACTACTGGATGAAAATGTCTGGAATTAACACATAAGGTCCTATGAATAATAATAAAAAGGTCTGTTACAGGGAAAAAAAAGTTATTTAACCTCCCTGGCGGTTTTCCCAAGTGTGGCTCGGGGTTAATTTCAGTGCTGAAAGCGGTAACCCTGAGCTACACTTGGGCTGTATACATACCTGTCCTTGCTCTCCCTCGCTCGCATTCTCCTCCTGCGATCGCGGTGTTCTCGCAAGAAGGGAACCAGGAACTAAAACGTGCGATCACCGGAGGAGAATGGGGACAGCAAGGGAGCGCAGGAACAGGTGATGTATCTAGCGGCAGCCCGAGTGTGGCTCGGGGTTACCGCTTTCAGCACTGAAATTAACCCCGAGCCACACTCGAATACCACTAGGGGGCCGAGTAAATTGTTCCGATTCTGAAATATAAAATATGTCAGAATCGGAACACTAGGGAGGATTAGAAAAAAAGTTTTGCCAAAAAAATCCTAGACTTTTTGCTGCAAATTAAAAAAATAAACTGTTTAATAGATATTGAAGAAAAACTGGAATATTTTTAACATTGAAACCAAGGGATTCGTCTGATTTAAACCTGTTGCATGAAACCACCGAACATCAGGGGATTTCACTGACATTTCTCTGCTGTTCGGTGTTCTCTGAATAGGTTAATCATTGCTTCTCTATAGGGATTTCACTGCCGTTGAACTGGCACCGTATTCCGCTGGCAATTTGCCAATATTTGGTGAACTGCCTGCTCTGTGAATAGCAGAATGGCCCCAAAATTGCACTGTATGGGGAAATTCACCATTCGTTGCAATTGTGGGGCCAGTTCGGCTCTCTGATGTGGTGTTTTTTTTTGCTTTTTCTTTTTTTGCATGACTTGATTAACAAAAGTGTTCATCCTTGGGTAACGGTGCATATAGTGAGATGTTCAAAGGATATTTTAAGGGATTGACGTATTTACATTCTTTTTTGGTTCAGAATGTAAGTCCTTAGAGATACCGTATGTAAACGGTATAAAATCAGGCAAAAGAGAGTTGGTGTCAGAATATACTTAGGGTGCACGTTATCTACTATCATACTGTACCAAGATTATCTTCAGCGATTGCCAACCGAATCTCAGCCCTCCCTATTGCTGCTTCTCAATACAGAAGACAAAAGCAGAGATCATTTATTCCAACCTTCAACCAGGGAAGGTACAAATCACAGTCCCTTTTAGGTGGAAAATAAGTAGTTTCAAATATTAACCCCTTACGGACCGCTGACGTACCTTAGACCCGCGGACGTACATAAACGAGTAAGAGGAAAATTTGACCTAAACACTAACAGCGCAGAAACGTAAAAACAGCAGCGGTCACTAAAGGACGGATTTGTGTAAAACCGCCCGGTCACTAAGGGGTTAAAATGCTTATTTTTCCAGGCTGAACTTGGAATAAAGCTTACTCTAATACCCAGTAGAATGTCCCATTAATGAATCTCAATTATTACATTTCATCCAAGGTTTCAATACTTTGTGTCACGTTGTCAAATGTATGTGAAATCCTAGTTTGATAACGCTAAATACATTTTTATATATGGCATAGGTAGCGGACACATGCAATTTGGTTTGATCTGAATATTGATTTGGAGAGATGCAGGAGAATTCTTGGCAATTCGGAATGATCTGAATCACTGATATCCTAAACGAGTCACTCTCTGAAGGAAAATAATTGCTCCAAAAAAATCTAATTATAATCGTCCAGATCCGAATATAACCAGATATATTTGGATTAATTCAGAATATTAAAAGTAATTGAAAGAAATGGTAACGTACTCCCCACATCTCCATTGATGCTATGCGTCATTCTGTGCATATTTTTTGAGCCTATGGTTGTCATGTGCTTAATTTTCTGAGCCATTTTTGCAGCATTGTTGACGACATATGCTCCATTCTAAGCATCATTTTGGAACATATGCATTATTTATGGGGTATATGACTCCTTTTTGGAGCATACCCTTCATTCTATTTTTCATTTTGGCGTATATGCATCATTGTGTGTTTTATTTCGGGGTCATTCTTGCATCATTTTGTGTAGGTTTTAGGTTTTATTACTTTGCGGGTCTCAATATCAGAAATGGCTGGATATATCGGTTATGTATACTCTTAATTGGTCTGATACCGAGATATCAGAAGTCTCCGATAATCGGAATCAGCAGATTTCGGATAATTTCCAAATCCCGCATTTTTGGATTCTGAAATATTCTCATCCCACATTTTTGCCTGTTTACGTGTCTATTAGGTAGTACATCCTCCCTATTTTCTATTAAATTCTTTAACATGGTCCTTGGTCGAACCTTATTTACGAAGGATTTGCTCTGTCTGGTTTGGAGACTGGTTATAGAAGAGCATCACAACAAACAGACCCTATCTAAAGAATCTTGATAAATGGAAGCTCCGGTCCTAAGAAAGTAATATTGCCTTTTAAATAAGATTTATGAAAACAGAATAAAAAAAATCAGGTGGTATTATTACTTCTGTCTGGAAGTCCCATTGGGTTCTATTTATTAATGTTCTTGAAAGTTATCCCGCGAGGACACTGCATTCATTCTCCATGGGTGTCCTGTCTTCCCATTAATTGCCTCACCATGCTCCTCGTCTTTGTCCAGCTGTGCTATACACCCCAAGCCTCCTACACCAGTGGTCAAAGAGAAACTGTAGTTTCTCACACTTATTATTTGAAATCTCTTTTGTCATGGATGAGAAAGGATTTCAAAGTGCTGCTTTTCCCAGGATGTCACTGAATTTTTTTTATTTGCCCCTGTAGGCAACCTGGATTTTTACAATGGTGGAGACGGCCGGGGTCGTTTTAATTCCTTCACCTACAGGCCAAAAGAGGTTAATTCGGAGATGGCCAAAGAAAAAAAAAAGACATAATTCATAAGGCCTCCTGAATAAAAGGGGGGGAAAAAAGTAATAAATCTTTGAAAACAGTGCTGGTCAGCTTTGAAAGGGATGACAGGATCATATCATGCTCTCCATGCTTCGTAAGGTTTTTATAATCAAATGTTGAATGCCAGCATTTTAAGCAGCGTATGTGGTTTAAACAAAAATAGGAATACAAAAAAAGTGTAGAATAATGAAAACTAATGTTCCGCATCATGGGATCTCCACTATAGCAGACGATAAGAACACTCTTGCCTCAAGCTTTTTATAAACATAATGTTTTAATTTTTAATAAATGCATTTATTGGCATGGGTGCAAGTTGGCTGCCAGGGAAGCGTCCCGGTTACTGACAGTTGTTTGTGGATCTTACACACAGTTTCCACTGTTCTCTCTTGAGGTATTACCTCTCGGCCTTAGATATCCTGATAGGTTTTTACTGTTTCCCATTAAAAACGTCTGTGCACATTATTGTTTTGACTTCGTAGGACTCATTGATGATATTTTATAAAGCTGTCTTTGTAGATTTTGGCTTTTTGTTCACAATTTAAATAGATCCTAGGAGCCAATACGTAAATAATTCAAAAAATTAACTTCTCCACAAATGGCAACAAAAAGAAAAAAGGAGAAGCTGTAAGACTGTTATGTTTGAGTGAGTAAAATCACTTAAAACATATTAAGAACGAATCCTACACTCTCCTCAGGCACATGGTGCAGAGAGGACAATGCGATCGTTGCACTGAGCCTGCGGACCCCACTTATGTAATGTCTTCTTGGGCTTGCACAAGTCTCTATGGAATCCAGGAGATGCTACCAGTGGAGGCACGTCCCGATGCTGCTGTTATCTTCTAGCGGTTCCCTATTATTATGAGATAAACCATGAACCTAGTGGGCTCCCTTATAATACAGCCAGTAAAAAGGAGTCACTAGCAGCAACGGCTTTCACCAAAGTTTTCCATTAGCAGCTCCCTACTATCGACTAAGCCAGTATAAGGTATGACTTCTAGAACTGGTTACTCCAGCGTCTCTCTGTTCTTCATCCAGCGTTTTCTGTGGATTTTAAATTATTATTATTAACAAAGCCAAAACTATAACCTTAAAGGGACATTCATGCTGTCATATCTCACGCTGTTCAGCCGAGCCAGCGGCCGGCAGCACGTTCCTCGATGGCAGGGCACAGACTGATAAATCCCTGGTTGCGGGTCAGGTGGGCGCGGCCTTATAACTCAGCGCCTGTCAGGCTTAAAGCTTAGCATCTCAGTCCATCCAGTACCCTGACGTGCAGGGCCGGCCCAAGACATTGTGCTGCCTGGAGCGAAGGATGAAATGCTGCCGCCCCCCCAAAAAAAAAACATGCAGTGTGTATGAGCGTATCACAGTGCGCCACAGCAATAAAATTCAAACACTCCTACACACCGTACATTAGAATTTTCTTGCTGTGGAGCTCTGTGATACAGTAATGTGAGGTGTATATAACTGAGCCCAGCGTCACATACCCAGCAGTGCCCAGCATCACATACCCAGCAGAGCCCAGCATCACATGCCCAGCACAGCCCAGCATCACATACCCAGCAGTGCCCAGCATCACATACCCAGCAGAGCCCAGCATCACATGCCCAGCACAGCCCAGCATCACATACCCAGCAGTGCCCAGCTTCACATGCCCAGCATCACATACCCAGCACAGCCCAGCATCGCATACCCAGCAGAGCCCAGCATCGCATACCCAGCAGAGCCCAGCATCGCATACCCAGCAGAGCCCAGCATCGCATACCCAGCAGAGCCCAGCATTGCATACCCAGCAGAGCCCAGCATTGCATACCCAGCAGAGCCCAGCATCGCATACCCAGCCCAGCATCGCATACCCAGCAGTGCCCAGCTTCACATGCCCAGCAGAGCAAAGCGTCACATGCCCAGCAGTGCCCAGCATGACACATCCAGCAGTGCCCAGCTTCACATGCCCAGCAGTGCCCAGCATGACGCATCTAGCAGTGCCCAGCTTCACATGCCCAGCAGTGCCCAGCTTCACATGCCCAGCAGAGCCCAGCGTCACATACCCAGCAGTGCCCAGCGTCACATACCCAGCAGTGCCCAGCGTCACATACCCAGCAGTGCCCAGCGTCACATACCCAGCAGTGCCCAGCGTCACAATACCCAGCAGTGCCAAGCGTCACATACCCAGCAGTGCCAAGCGTCACATACCCAGCAGTGCCAAGTGTCACATACCCTGCAGTGCCAAGCGTCACATACCCAGTGTCACATGCCCAGCATCACATACCCAGCAGTGCCCACACATGGGTATATTGCCCCAGCTCACACATGGGTATATTGCCCCAGCTCACACATGGATATATTTGCCCCCAGGCCAGCTCATGGATATATTTGCCCCCAGGCCGGCCAGCTCATGGATATATTTGCCCCCAGGCCAGCTAGCTCATGGATATATTTGCCCCCAGGCCAGCTAGCTCATGGATATATTTGCCCCCAGGCCAGCTAGCTCATGGATATATTTGCCCCCAGGCCAGCTAGCTCATGGATATATTTGCCCCCAGGCCAGCTCACGGATATATTTGCCCCCAGCCCCAGGCCAGCTCACGGATATATTTGCCCCCAGGCCAGCTAGCTCATGGATAGATTTGCCCCCAGGCCAGCTAGCTCATGGATATATTTGCCCCCAGGCCAGCTAGCTCATGGATATATTTGCCCCCAGGCCAGCTCACGGATATATTTGCCCCCAGCCCCAGGCCAGCTCACGGATATATTTGCCCCCAGGCCAGCTAGCTCATTGATATATTTGCCCCCAGCCCCAGGCTAGCTCATGCATATATTTCCCGCAGGCCAGCTAGCTCACGGATATATTTGCCCCCAGCCCCAGGCCAGCTCACCACTTACGGATATATTTGCCCCCAGCTTACCTCTGCTGGCCCCTCTGGCGGGCAGATCCTGCGGCCGTCGCGTTCCTACGTTCAATGAGCGGCAGCCTCGTCAGTATCTGCCGCTCGCCTCAGTCGCCTGGGATCCACCCTCCAGCCTGCCGCGATCTTGCGACATCACGTGATCCCGATCGCGGCAGGCTGGAGGATGGATCTAAGGCGAGCGCGGCAGATACTCATGCGGCTGCCGCTCGTTGAAGGAACGAGCGCGGCGGCCGCACGATCTGCCGCTGTCGCGAACAAAAAATAGTGCAGAGCGCAACAGCGGCACCGGGGGTTGAAATTTGCCACCACCGAATTTCTGCCGCCTGGCGTCGCTGCTCCGCTCTGCACTATTGTCGGGCCGGCCCTGCTGACGTGGTTTCACATCCCTTCAGTGGTCTCTCGATATTTGGCTAGTCTCAGTGTATCTGACCCCGGCTATTACTAACATCCCGCTCTGTGTATCTGATCTCGGCTAATACTGACTACCTGCACTGTCTACTATACCTGGCTATTCTGATGATCTCTCTCTGTATCAAATTTGGTATACGGATGGCTCCTTCTCCTGGTACTAAGACCCCCGCTATCCTGACAAAGTGTTTTGCAGGATTCTGGTATCTGTTAGACAAGTACCCAATAAGGTTGATCTGTTCACTGGCAAGTGGTAGCTTTGCTGACCATCTAAGGATTGGAAAGGTAGATAGAATGCTATAAAATTCTAAACATTCATATCCCTTTAACCTCCCTGGTGGTCTAATTTTTTTTAAATTTCGTGTCTAAAAGCGTCTAAATTTTTTTTTTTTTTTATAGGAAACGTGTTTTTGTACATAGTTAGCCTCTAATAATTAGGAATCACACACTGAAATCCATGCAATCAAGAGTCCTTACTGATAAAATCCTTTATAAATAGATAAATAAAAAAATAGTTAATACACCGAGTCCGATAAAGTATGAAACTCGAAATAATAATTTATTATCCCAAAAATAATTATCCAAAATAATACAAATAAATGATATTCAATAAAATAAAAAACAAAAAACACTGAAATCAGTCTGAAAACAAGAGTAAGAGGATGTATGGTCTATTTCTTTTCCTGTAGTGCCACCCAGTGGCCGTTCATAAACATTGCACTTTGGATTACAGTATTTTATGAATTGTTTATAAATTTGCTGATGGTTCCCGCCCACCCTGCACCATGTGACTCGCAGGGAACCTTCCAGGAAGCAGCTCGCCGCGATCACACTGCGGGGGACAGCGAGGGAGCCAGGAGGAGGTGAGTATGCATCCAGCCCGAGTGTGGCTCGGGGTTACCGTTCACGGTAGTGAAATTTAACCCCGAGTCATACTCGGGAATACCGCCAGGGAGGTTAAAGCAGTGTTTCTCAACTCCAGTCCTCAGGCCCCACTAACAGGCCAGGTTTGCCAGATATCTGAAGCACAGCACAGGTGATATGATTTGCTGCTCAGTGATTGAAGGATTTAGTCTGCATTTCCCCAAGGTGATCCTTAAAATCTGGCCTGTTAGCAGGTCCTGAGGACTGAAGTTGAGAAACCCTGCTTTAAAGACATAGTTTAACCTCCCTGGCTGGCTGATTTTTTTTTCACAATTTCACTTCTAAAAGCGGTCAAATTTTTAGCGGTATTCCCGATTGTGGCTTGGGGTTAAATTCCTATGCTGGAAGCGGTAACCCAGAGCCACACTCGGGATGCCGCTGGATACATCACCTGTCCCTTCACTCCCTCGCTGACCCCCCCCCCCCACAGTCTCCTCCGACAATCCTGACCTCATACTTCCTGGTAGGGATGTGCATGGCTGAGAAATTTGCTTTTAGTTTCGTTTTGTTACGTTTCTAAATCATTTTGCTTTCGGAATTTCGTGACTAATTTTGTTTCGTGTTTCGGATCGCTTTGAACGTTCGAAGCGATTTGAAATCTCATGTATCAATTCGATAGTTGATATCAATTTAAATTTTGGATCACTAAATAAAACCCCAATTGATAAAATTTTGCTGTTAAAAGAAAACCTAGGGTTAAATTTTAAGCGGTGTCACAGACTTAGTATTTGAGTCAAATTAAACAGTGAAACAAAATGAATTTGTTTCATAAAGTCCTTTGCTGACTATTACTTGTATTGTAAATTAAGATCAATTTGATAGTTGTTATCAATTTGATCATTTCAAATTCGATAGTTGTTATTTTTTACATAGTTGCATAGTTATATAGGCTGAAAAAAGACATGCGTCCATCGGGTTCAGCCTCTCCCACATAACCTACTGCTGTTGATCCAAAAGAAGGCAAAAAACCCAGTCTGAAATGCTTGCCAATATGCAACATACTGGGAAAAAATTCCTTCTTGACCCCAGAATGGCAGTCAGATTTCTCCTTGGATCAAGAAGCTTTTACCCACATATTAAATATTATAACCCTTAATATTCTGTGTCTGCAGGAAGTCATCTAGTCGTTTTTTAAAAGTCTGTACAGACTCTGACCCAACCACCTCAACAGGCAGCGAATTCCACAGCTTTATTGTTCTCACCGTAAAATAACCCTTCCTATGCTTTAAGCTAAATTTTCTTTCTTCCAGTCTAAATGGATGACCCCTTGTCCTGTGTATAGACCTGTTAATGAATAGGTTATCAGACAATGGTTGATAATGGCCCCGTATATATTTATATAAGGTTATCAGATCCCCTCTAAGGTGCCGTTTCTCTAAACTAAACAGGTTTAAGCTTGTTAATCTTGCCTCATAACTTAACCCTTCCATTCCCCTTATTAATTTAGTTGCCCGTCTCTGCACTTTTTCTAACGCTATAATATCTTTTTTTAAGACCGGTGCCCAAAATTGCACGGCATATTCAAGGTGCGGCCTGACCATTGATTTATACAGAGGCAAAATTATGTTTTCATCCCGTGAGTGAACTCCCCTTTTAATGCATGCCAATACTTTGCTTGCCTTGGCGGCTGCTGTTTGACATTGCACATTGTTACTTAGTTTGAAGTCTATGATTATTCCCAAATCCTTCTCCGGCTTGGATTTCCCTAACTCCGTACCATTTAGGGTATAAATTACTTGTGTGTTCTTCACTCCAAAGTGCATAACTTTGCATTTATCTACATTAAATTTCATCTGCCATTTAAGTGCCCAGTCCCCCAATCTATCTAAATCCCTCTGCAGCGAAGTAACATCCTGCTCACATTGTATTACTTTTCCTAGTTTTGTGTCATCTGCAAACACTGATACATGACTTTCAATGCCTATCTCAAGGTCATTTATAAATAAATTGAATAGTATTGGTCCTATAACAGACCCCTGAGGGACACCGCTTACCACTGGTGTCCATCTTGAAAATGTACCATTTATGACCACTCTCTGTACCCTATCTTTTAGCCAGTTTTCTATCCAAGAACAAGTATTTTCATCTAGACCAATTTTTCTTAATTTAAATAGTAACCTTTTGTGCGGAACTGTATCGAAAGCTTTGGCAAAATCTAAGTAAATCACATCCACTGCGACCCCCTGTTCTATACTTCTACTTACTTCCTCATAGAACGTAATTAGGTTAGTCTGACATGATCTGTGTTTCATGAAACCATGCTGATTTTTGCCAATAACATTATACCTCCCAATAAATTCCTGAATATTATCCCTTAGTAACCCCTCGAATACTTTCCCAGCCACAGATGTTAAGCTCACAGGTCTATAATTCCCAGGCACAAATTTTAAACCTTTCTTAAATATAGGGACGACGTCAGCTTTTCTCCAATCCTCTGGTACTATTCCTGAAAGAAAAGAATCTTGAAAGATTAAGAACAGAGGTTTACATATTTCAACACCTAGCTCTCTCAGTACTCGCGGGTGAATTCCATCTGGCCCTGGGGCTTTATTCACATTCACATTCTTTAATTTCTGCAAAACCTTGTCCTGAGTCAACCAGTCACTTTGTATTAGTAAGTTTTTATTAATGAATTGCATGTCTCCTGTTATCAGGGCCGTCTTTAATATTGACTGGGCCCTGGGCAAACATTTTCTTGAGCCCCTCCATGCAATTTTGCTGTCAACCACAACATCCTAAAAAATAAAAACCACACAGAGGCTTGTCTCAAAAAACTAAAATCAATTTATTTTATAATTTGTTTACAATTACACATCATATACACATATATACGCACTGTTAAAAAAAAAAAACTCTAGCTGCACACACTATATACAGGTACCATTGTATGCACAACCTGTATATACAGTACATACACATCGTATATGCATCCTATACAGTTACATTATATATACCTAATTTCATATATATATATTACACACACATTTCCACATCACATATACATATTATTATACATTCATCATCTGCACATTTCTACATCAGATATACACTTAATAAAATTAAATTGTGACAAATTACATGGGAGCTGGAGGAAAATGGAAGGAGGGGGTGGGGGAGCAGTGACTTGTTTAGGACACAGCTTTTTACCTGCATAATGCTGTATTTTCAGGCAGGCCACTGCCTGCAGCCTGTCTTCTCCTTGCTGGGCAGACAGCATACACACATATACAGTATATAAGATGGGGAACTAGGAGCTGTGCACCAGGGCAGTTAACATGGACTGCAGTACAATTTAAGGTGGAAGACAGTGTGATGTGATATATATATTTTCCACTACACTTACAGAAAACATAAACAATTATTGTTCATGACAACAAGGAGAGTGGTTAAAACAGTTGTACATTGGTGCTGCTCAGATCCCTGGTCTTGCAGGGGTTAAAAACCACAGCACATGAAGATTGTCCTTTCCAGCAGGGGTTGTAATATGTGAGGGGTCTCCTGTATCCAGGAATGTCTGCTTCTGAACACAAGGAGACCCCTCACACATTACAGCTTACTCTGGGGAGGCCGTATGTGTAAGCAGGGGGAGGGGGGTCTCTCCAGCTGCAGGGGGGATGCCAAGATGTGAGAACTTAAAGTGCAGACTGAGAGCAGATAGTTTCTCGCCTGGTTGTGTGGGGATCTCTAGCTCCTCGCTCAGCAGCACGTGGGACAGGATGCCAGGTTCCCTCTGCTCTGAACAGCCTGTAGGAGCCCAGCAGCAGCTCTGAAACGGATAGCAGCCACTCACTGGGGGATGTGCATAGCAGCTCCTGTGTGTGTGCACTGGTAAACCGCTGGGCCCCAGGGACATGAAGCTTGGAGGCGTCAGCTCCTTCCACTGCCCAGAGCTGCTGGCCCCTCCCTCCCAGTCACACACCTTCCTTAACTCTGATCTCTTCTCTGCAGCACGCAGCCACCTCCTCCACACCTCTCTGTGCTGGGGCAGCAGCTTTGAACGTACAGCAGGCAGGAAGATCCGTTCTGTTTGCTGGCACCCTGGTGGTCACGTTACCGGTTGTGACATCACCAGCGCACTGTGTCACTGATCAGCAACAGGGTGGAGTCAGGTTGAACTGAATTCTGCTCCTCCGTTCCGGCATAACCGCTTCTGCAGGGCCCAGTTGCAAGTACAACCAACCCTGGTAGTTCCGCCACTTTGGACAGCTGCCTAACTGGGCCCCACAACAATGGCTGGGCCTGGGGCAGCTGCCCCTTTTGCCCCGCCTTAAAGACGGCCCTGGTTATAGGTTTCTCTTTGATAAATACTGAAGAAAAATAATCATTTAAAATTTCTGCTTTATCCTGATCTTCCGTTAATAATAACCCTGACTCAGATTTTAGTGAACCTACATTTTCACTCTTAGGTTTTTTGGAATTTATGTACCTAAAGAATCTTTTAGGGTTGGTCTTGCTCTCTTTGGCTATTTCTTTTTCATTTTCTAGTTTAGCCCTATATGCTTTATAGGATGCCTCAGATTTATCAGATTTAAAAGCTTTAAATGCCTTCTTTTTATTTTTCATTTCCTTAGTTACCTTCCTACTAAGCCACATTGGTTTCAGTCTGTTTCTTTTATATTTATTAACCAGTGGAATATATTGAGACGTGTACTTTTCTAGTGTTCGTTTAAAGATATTCCACTTATCCTCAGTGTTTTTCCCGTGAAAGAGTTTCTGCCAGTCAATGACATTGAGAGCTTCCTTTATTTTAATAAAGTTGGCCTTTTTAAAATTATATGTTTTAGCATGCCCCTTATGAATGTGTTTTTTTGAGTTTATTTCAAAAGTCACCATATTATGGTCACTGTTTCCCAACTGTTCCTTTACATTAATATTTGAGAAAAGATCCACATTATTTGTTATAACCAGGTCCAGACAGTTATCCTCTCTAGTTGGTGTTTCTACCAGTTGTGACATGAAGGTATCACATAAAATGTTCAGAAACCGGATTCCCTTTGCTGAATTACTAGTCCCACTATCCCAATTAATGTCCGGGTTATCAATTTGATAGTTCATTTCAAAGCCAATAGTTGAATTTTTTTGAGAAAGGATTTTTACCAGGAAGGGACACATTGAGATTTCTCTCGTTTTCAAGTATGTCCTCGGTGGCGAGTATATACCGTTGGCTTGCCGTGCCGTGTCTTGCCCAAGGACACTTACTGGAGAGGTTGCTCGCTGGGATCGAACCCATGACTCCACAGGCTCTCTCCACGCAGAGCAGTGATGTTATCAATTTGATAGTTCATTTCAAATTTAATAGTGATATCAGTTATTCAAATTTTTCTTTTATAATGATGACACAGTGTAAAACAAAATAAATTCGTTCTATACCGTTTCCTTTCGAATTCGTATCGATTCGTTATTCGGAAGTACTTCCGAATACAAACTATCAAATTTCGTTCCAAATTTTTCTGAAAAGAATGCACATCTCGACTTCCTGGTTCCCTCCTCGCCAGGAAGGAATCCAGGAAGTAAAACGCCGCAATCGCCGGAGGAGACTGTGGGGATCAGCGAGGGAGCGCAGGGACAGGTGATGTATGCAGCCCAAGTGTGGCTGTGGATTACCGCTTTCAGCTGTGAAATTTAACCAGAAGCCACATTAGGGATAACCGTCAGGGGAGTTAAGCTAAATTATCGCATTCATACATCCGTCACCTTTCAAACACAGACTTTGAGAAATGCTCTCAGAATACCAATAGCAGCTGCAAGGTATGGGTTGCCAGTTGGTTCTGTCATGTTGTTATTTGGCTGGCGGGATTGCTTCTTAATGTCTTCTGCACGGGGTTTTAATGAGAAGTACTCCACTTTCAAAAACCAGCATGAGAGGCTTGTGATTGGCTAAGCCACTTCCTGCTTTGTGCTTAGCTCCATGCTGATGGCATGAAGCAGGTCTGGAAATGCCTGGATAAAACTGGAACTTCAAAGGTTGACCTGCTTTTAATTATTTTATGTGAAATGTAATGGTATGTGTATTATTTCCTGTTTCGAGTGTCCCATTAAAAACATTGCATCGTTGGTCAGTGAATTTCTGCAGACAACGAATTTAGGGTAAAATTTCCTGCCCTTAGGGCAATGTTCCAAAGTTGTTGCAAACTTATCCAGAGCTGTTGTAAATCGAACAACTTCATAGACTATATTGGCTCTAGTAAGTTTACAACAGCGCTGGTTAAGTTAGCACCAACTATTAAATATTGCCCTTAGTCTCTTACCATTGCGCGTTTAGGGCCAGGACTGCTTTAATGGCCATCTGTGAGGATTCACAATTCACTTGCCTTTTAAAGTAACTCAGATTCTGTTTAATATATTTACAACTATTGGGAATTTTTGTGTTTTATTCTTCCACCAAACACTCATAAAAATATTATTTTTTTCCACAGAGTATTGCTTGGTGCTTTTCTGTGTTCTTACATGTTTTTAAGCAATTATAGCTATGTGCTGTATAAACGATTATTCATGCATTTTACAGAGAGCTCGGTCATGGGGAGGATTAAAAGATTTGTTTCTGCGTAATCCCATTAAACTTTTTTCTGGTATCCAGGAATGTGCTTTGCAAGTTGCTCATTGATTTTAAATCCTAAAAGAAAGGTTTGGGTTTTTTGGTGTGTCTTGGTCTTTAATTATTTAATATTTTTGCCAGAAAATATAAACTAGTTAAATTTTATTTATTTGAAATATGTAATCTATGGGATAATCTAGGCTAAAAACAAGGGGCAGTGGGAAAGAAAACCAGACACTTTAACCCCTTCCCGAACCCCCGCCCTAGTCACACACGCCCTTGTTATTTTTTTATTAACCTACTTTATAATAATTGCATCATATCCTCCATAGTTATCTCCCCAGGCATTTTTCTGGCTTTCGGGCATCTCATTGAAATCCAGAAGATTCTTTGCAGCCATTCATACACAGTATATATGTATATTACTGTGCCACTGACAATAACATCCATCTGACCTCTTAATTATAATAGCAAGGTATATTTCTTGAAACAAAGTAACTTACAGATATATACTTCTGTTGAGCTTGATAATGACGGTACAAAGAGATGGAGAGTAGGGATGAGCCGAACACTCCCTGAGTTCGGTTCGAAGCCGAACCCGAACTTTCCAAAATGCAAGCCAATGGGGCTGAAAATTCGGTTTTTAGAGTGCCCTCCAAGAGGGCCATATGCTAGATATTTGCCATAAAAGGTGTATGGGGGTCCGGGTAGTGCCCTGGGGGACAGGAAACAGGTCAAAAAGGTAAAAAAAAATAAAAAAAATTTAAAGGAACAGTGAGTTTTCCATGAAATAAAGATTAAGAATAAAAACGAAAAAAAATTCCTTCAAATATCATGCCTAGGAGGTCCCCATAACCTGCCCGAGAAGTGGCGGATTTCTAGGATGTATAGAAATATGTAAAAACCAAAAAATGACATTTCAAATGATGGTAAATGCTTTTCCTTTAATCTATCCATAAACAACTGCTTGGGGCGGCAGTCTGTATGAAAAGAGGAGACATTTTCGGACACTCAGAAAAAGTTTACTGATTTTTTGGCGGTGAAAAGCAGGAGAATGACTGGAGAATGGAAAATTCTAGACCAAATAGCCGATTTGGAAAGTGAGAAAAATGGGAGAATTTTTCTGGTTTGGCTATTTTGACCTAGAATTTTCTCTTCAGTCATTCTCCTGAGTTTCACTTTTCTCTGAATAACCCTGTCAGGGTTATTCAGAGAGCGGTGAAGAGCTGGAGAATGGAAAATTCTAGGTCAAAATAGCCAAACCAGAAAAATTCTCCCATTTAGGCTAGGGTCAGACTAGCGAATTTTTAACGTTCATTTAGGCGCACTTAATCACGAAGTACGGTCGCACGAAAGTCCGGCTGCGCAACGCAAGTGGAAAATTAACGCATTTTTTCGAGAACACAGAACCGTTAGTACGGACGTACAGAGTGCGCTGCGTCCACTAGCGGCGTGTGTGCGTGATTTGGAGACGTCAGACCCTGCTCATGTCCGGCCAACATAACGTCCAGACACCCAAAGTTTCCTAGTTTGGATCCGTAAAAAATCACGCACAAAAATGCGCATCGTTTGACCGTTTTCACGCATTCTGTGAAAAAATACGGCAATGCGTTCGGACGCACTTTCGGTCGCTGTGAGGTTAGTCTGACCCTAGCCTTATCTCACTTTCCAAATCGGCTATTTGGTCCAGATTGTTCTCTTTTCCTGCCATTCTCCTGGTTTTCACCTTTCTCTTAACAACCCTGAGAGAGAGGTGAAAGCCAGGAGAACTGGCACGAGAAGAGAACAATCTAGACCAAATAGCCAATTTGGAAAGTGAGTTAAATGGGAGAATTTTTCTGGTTTGGCTATTTTGACCTCGAATTTTCACTTCTCCAGTTATTCTCCTGCTTTTCACCGCTCTCTGAATAACCCTGTGAATGTTTAATCCCGAGGTGAAAAATAACATTGCTTTAGATGTTAATTAGAATTTTTTTCAAACACCAGTTAAATGCAGCATATTAGGATGTTTTAGGAGGGAAATTAATTCTCAAATCTCAATCAGAAGCAGACACCACCCCACTCCCTCAGTATAGTGTACAAAGTATCAAATTGATTACCAGACTAAAAACCCCTTTTGTTATGCCCGTTTGTGAACAGAGGTCATTTAGAGTTGATAATCTTTCCACGTACACATTAGTTTTTAATTCAATATCTAATAAACCATTGCTTATAATATTCTGCAGTAAAGAGTCTCTTTATTTCTAGATTTTTTAGTATTTTTTTAAGCATTTTCTATACTTTTTTCCAAATTTCTGTTTTTTTTCGAACTCGAACCGAACACACCCAAAAAGTTCGAAGTTCGTGAACTTTCGAACTGCCGAAGTTCGGGTCGAACTCCGAACCCGAACAGCTCATCCCTAATGGAGAGGTGATGATGTTCAGTTAGGCAGCATAAAAAAAGAATGCACACTGAAGAAATTCTTCCTCCAGTTGATATAGAGATGTATGATGAAATGGGTGATTTGAATGAACACCAAACAGTATATGAACATATTGACCATCAATGACTGTACTAACTGATACTGACTGTCATGTTCACCTCATACAAACAAATCTGTGTGTCTAATCAAAACCGTATGTTCATACCAGTCATCACTGAATATGCATGTATAGCTACAAGCAAAGAATTTGAATTAGCCATCAAAGCGAGTAGACTGAAACATTACTGGCACCTTAGTGTGTAAGGCATCCGATAAAAAGATAAAAAGACACTTCGACAGAGCCCACGAGTTATGGTACCATTTGGTGTCTTGGATTTCACTCTGAGTGTGTCAAAATCAAAGCGTCAACTGCACTGTGAAGTGGTTCTGCCCCTAAGGGAGCGATTGCTATGTAAACCCCTTTTTCTTGACAACGGGAGCTGTCTGGCATCCTTCATAGTGGAGGAACGGCCTACACTGCAAAGGCCTTTCATTGGTGCTTGGAGAGTCTGGGTTAGTTTGACCCTTTAACTCACACTTTAAAGTAAAATGTATCTTTGCTGTTGAAATTCTTGCTTTCACCTGCGACTGGGCAGGTTTAAATCCAGGTGAATTTATTGCTTTGGCAAAATCCATTTCTGAAGTCATCAACCTGTAGGAATGGACTTCTGGTGCATTGACTATAACCTGCTGACTTTAGATCAAGGATCTCAAACTCTAGCGCCCCCCCCCCCCAGATGCAGCTTGTAGGTGCACAGATCTAAAGAAATGGCAGGTTCCATACAGCTGTCTTTTTGATCTTTTTTTTCTTTTTCTGACACCATGAAAACTACAAAAAAATAAACCCAAATAGTGTTCAAAGCATGCAAAACACAGTCCTTTACAAGTCTCTCATGCAAAATGAACATGTCTTTCCAACAGAAATATAAATCCAATTACTTCATTAACGGGTCACGTTGTACATGTAATGGGTTCTTAAAAAACATAAAAAACAACATTATACACAATTTAAAACCAATACAGAGGTAAATTACCGTGTGCGCCTCTACACCACATGCAGATAAATTCTTTTGTGGAGTTACGCAACACACTACTTTCCCCTCCAGCAGCTTTCGAACAGGAAGTTAGTGGGCACTCCTGCCCTACTGTCTCTGGTGTATACAGCTCTTGCAACTAGGAAGTACTAGTTCCCATACCTTTAAACATGAAAGGGGCAGCATCTCTAAAAAAAAAAAAACAGGTCCCGTGACCGTTATAGTGCTGAACAGCTGCCATGATTCTCTAGTCCTTCATTTCATTCAAGGAATTCTAGGCCATCAACACCTGGAACTGGAGTTCGAGACAATAACTTGTTTATCCTAAACAAAAGATAAATCCAAGTAAAGTATCCATGTAATTGGGCAGACTAGATGGGCCGAAAGGTTCTTATCTGCCGACATCTTTCTATGTTTCTATGTTTCTAAAAAGAATTGATGTATTCTCTAAAATGAAAAAAATGTTTGTGGGAATATTTAATTTAAAAATCTTCTATTTTCACAGATTTATTATTGTATTTAACAGACTGAAGGAATGTAGATCTAAACTTTAAAGAATAACCAAGAACTTGATTTGCATGTTGTTATGGAAAGTTTGGTCTTTGCGCATAAAGTCCTGGTGCACTAAAAAGGTACACTTCAGTATTAAAGTGCGCCCAGTACAAACAAATCCGTCACTATAAAAATACACGCTATATTTAGTTCTTTCTGTATAAGGCACGAAGTACTTCTCTATCCCAGGAGGAATCAGACAAACACGCTGCTTCAAGCTGGAAATCCTCTAGCCAAGTGCCCCTGTGGCCCCTGGTCAGTTTAATTTATTAGACAAATAGCACAACGCCCAGTAGCCCCCTGGCTGTACAACAGAAAATCAGGTTGCCCAGTAATTACATTTACATATCAAAAGGACAGGGGAGTCGACTAGAATGACCGACCGGCCTCCTGGAGATGACTCATCCCTGATTCATCTCCATGGTCCCCGTCAGCCATGTTTGTCTGACGATCCCCCGTCACTTGTCAATATGGACCCCATTCAGATACTGCTCAATCTACTCGTTCCTTATAGGGTTATTGACATATCTGCGGAGACAATACAGTTATTATCAAAACACGGTACCAGTGTTGAGACAAGGCTTAAATGTCTTAAAAGCAGTTATGTCTCTAAACCCAAAAGAAGGTTTTCATACTGACGGTTTTGCCGCTGGTTTGGATTTAAAACCACATTCAAATCCAACACAGGGAGACAGATGACAACTTATAAAACACGCACATCCTAGAATATAATGTCCACATAATAAACTTTCCACGACAATGTCTGATTTATGGTTTTTAAATTCATTTTCTTAACAGTAGTGCACAGGCATTGTCATATACCAGTAGTATGCCAAGAAAACTGCAATAAAACCTTGGAAAAGGAGAAAAAAAAGCTTTATTTTGTTTTATTGTAAGTCAACAATTTTATAACCTCTTCTTGTATTCATAAATACCCGAGCCATTCTCATATCGGTGTTGCAAAGTTCATCACTTGCCCCAGAAAATTGTGTTCTTGAGGACAGATTTTTGACTTGACATTTCACCCATGCCTGGTTCTACTTCAGGAGAGTATGAAGGGAATAGCCCCATCGGCGTGTGTGTATGTAATAAACATCATTCCTATAAAATACATAGTGTAAAAGGAGTACTTTTGGCCCCAGGTGCTAGATATGGGGCTCCTAAATCTATTCACTTGAAGCCACTTTAATCCTCAGGCAGCCCCGTCATAATTTTCCTTGCTATAAAGCACACTAAGCTGTTACGTTTAATGATTCTTTTTCTTAAAAGCTGATTTGATCCGCGAGCATCCCTAATGCTAACATCAGACGAGGCTTTTTGACGTTAAACGATCGGAGCCTCTCTTTCTCTCCGACTAACTTCCTTAACAGCCAGTCTCAATCATTTGCTCTTGATGCAGCGGTTTATTAAGAATTATTTCTCCCTTTTAGTTTGAAAGGCTGGGGATTACACCTCAGTGCTTCAAAGCATTTAGTTGGAGTTTAATCGGCCGTTTGACATTCCTAGACTGTTCTTCACTATTCTTCAATCCTATAGTGAAGCAGAGACCATTGCGAGCGCACTGTACTGCCCTTCAAAATCACTGCTGTGAATAAAGCTCTGTAACCGCTGCTTATGTTTGATATGTATGTGATTAATATCCAGAGAAGGTAAGCTTTTAACTCTTGGTTTTAATACTATAACTGTGTATTGTGTTCTTGTCGTATGCTCACATCATAGAAATTATCAATAGACTAAAGAGCTATACGTTTTTTTATATTGTTCATATTTTGACCTATTGTCTCTTACAGCAGTTTGTCCAATTCTGTGATTTTTTTTTTTTTTTTTTATTTATTTTGTTTTTATTTTATTTTTATTTGAAATTTTTGGATCTATCAGATGGACAGCCACATGAGTTTGGGATATATACAATGGATTTGTCTGTTAAAATAAATAAAGTACATGAATTTGTCTTGTGAGGCTCTATTTATCATTCTTTCCCTTACAGCTCTGCCTCCTACCCTCTTCCTTACAGGTCAACCCCCTACCCTCTTCCTTACGGCTTTATGGTCCACCCACACCTGTTTGGTCCTGCTTCCTACTCTTTCCTGCAGTGTTTTGCATTTTTAGGCACTTTTTTGGACTCTGCTAATATTCTGTCCCTTATTGCTCTGCTTCCTATCCCATCCCATAGTGGTTTGCCTTTAATCCTGTCCTGTAGGGCGCAACCTCTAAGCCTCTTCCATACGGCCTACCTTCTCTCTTTGTCTCTGCCTCCTACTCTCACCCATTTAGCTTTGCTTGATATCCTCTTCTGTACGACTCTGCCTTCTACCTTCTCCTATTCATCTTTGGCTCTTACCCTCTTCTGTATGGCTTGGCCACCTACTTTCTCATGTATGGCTCAGCTTCCTACCCTCTCATGCCTCAGCCTCCTACCCTCTCATGGCTCAGCCTCCTACCCTCTCATGGCTCAGCCTCCTACCCTCTCATGGCTCAGCCTCCTACCCTCTCATGGCTCAGCCTCCTACCCTCTCATGGCTCAGCCTCCTACCCTCTCATGGCTCAGCCTCCTACCCTCTCATGGCTCAGCATCTGACCCTCTCGTGTATGACTCGGCCTCTTGCCCCCAACCATATGGCTGTGCTTTCTATTATTTTCCGTTCAGCTTTGCCTCCTACCATTCAGGGAGAGGTTAAGTGGCAGAACCATATAAGGGAAGACTGGATTCTTCTCCCATACGGCTTTGCCACCTACCCTCTTCTGTTCGACTCGGATGCCTACTTTTTCCGTTAACCTTTACCTCGAAGACCCTACACACTGTGGCTGAAATCTGCCTCAAAGAGCCCCCTTGGCGCACAGAGGGGTGAGTAAGTTAGAAGCACAGTGACCACTCAATTTCCATTTGGTCACAATGTGTATTATATCCCTTTAACAGATCACAATGTAAGTCTCTCCGCGTCTCATTTCTGCATTTTTTTTTCATTATTGTATATAAACTCCAGGTCTGTACTTCTTTCGTGTGGATGAAAAATTTAAGCCTTTGTCATAAGAAATGGCTAATAATGAGGTGTGGGAGGCAATTTCCAGTGTTTTAAAGATCTAGACAAAAATATTTCCAGTAATGACAAATGACTCCGTGGAGACCTCTTCAACACCTAGCCTTGGAGAGCGGTAAATCTGTCCCTTCAATAGGTTTATTGCTGTGCTCGGTACTTCTGCGGAGAGGATTTCACCTTATATATGGCAGTGATGTAGATTGCCTCACTGGAGATTTACGGCAAGTAACGGATTTCATGAAAGGCATGTGAGGAGGCCTTGTACATTTAACACATTTACAGTTTGACCATCCATTTTAACCAGAGGGTGTTGCGTCAGTGGAGATCTCTCAGGCCGCGGCTGGAGCCCATTTAATTTGTAAAGAACGGAACACAGTCCAATTCTTCCACGGACCTATTTTTTTCCACCTTTGCCCAACACCGTGTAATAAGATATACTTATTTTTAAATAGCATTTTATTCCTAGGTTTCTGACCTGCTTACATATTTTTAACTTTTTTAATTGATGAGAGTGCTGATTTTTTTTCTTTAAAAATGTTTCCTTACTCTCCTGATTTACTATAGAGTTCCTCTAACCTGTTTAATGTAATACCCTCATGAATTCTATAAGGAGGTAGGGAGCAAGGATCTGAATTGTTTTTACTTTTCTATAATTTTAAGTAATGTGCACTACTAAATTTTAATTGTGTGGTGTGTATGTCATTAAATGAACATCGAGTGACCATAGCCACTAGCAGCCTTTCTGTTGCACCATTTATTAGAGCCCATCCTTTAATATTTCCATTATGCTCAGGTCCAGACTAATTATCTGCCACACCAGGCAAATGCCGAGTGGACCATGATGGTGTAGGGTAGGAATGACCTGAATGACCTGACCCCACATACAATTCATCCAAACCCCTCCCAGATGAGCCAAAACCTCACCCTGATTGCCAAATCTGCGCCATGATGGGACGTGTGCCTGCTGTATGGATGGGTCTGTCCGTTTGGCTCCGCTCTCCCAGCTCTGACCTTGCCTTCTCGTTTCCCTGCTTTGTCTCATGAGATACCCTGTATCTGGATACACTGGATACCCTGTCTCATTATTATTCTTGAGTGTTTAACCTTAATTTACCCAGTTGGGTGGGGAAGCTTTTGTTTCATTCTCCATCTTGCCAGTGGTTGTCAGCCATGCCAGGCTGTCCTAGGGTCCATTTAAAGTGAGTCTTTGAGTAACCTTTGCCTTTCTCCAGAATATCTCATTATTCAAAGGATTCATATTGATGTCAGTGCTTGATATTTCCAACCGTATCTTCTCTCATATCCTTTGGTCTGGCCTGCCTTTAGAAGTCAAAAGCTTGAATTGCAATAATGCGTCTTTTACCAGGGAGGGGCTCTAGACTACGTCTGCTTTCAGGTGATTGAGCTCCCAAAAACTAGGCACTAAGTGATTTTGACAGTAAAAAGAAACAATAAAAATCTTACGCCTTATCACATTTTGTAGATCGATACGCCCCCTTCACTAAATGGAAGCACACAAACCGCACACATGTATTCCTCTACTTTAACCTCCCTGGCGGTCTGATTCTGACATATTTTTATATGTCACAATCGGTACATTTATTCAGCCCCCTGGCGGTATTCCAGAGTGTAGCTCAAGGTTAAATTTCAATGCCAAAAACGGTAACCTTGAGCCACACTCGGGCAGATTCATACCTGTACCTGCGTTCCCTCGATGTCCTCCCACAGTCACCTCCATCCAACCGCGATGTCCTGCTTCCTGGTTCCCTTCTCACAAGAAGGGAAGCAGGACGCCGCGATTGGATGGAGTTGAATGCGGGAGGACATCGAAGAAACGCAGGTACAGGGTATGTATTAGCCCGAGTGTGGCTCAAGGTTACCGTTTTTGGCATTGAAATTTAACCCCGAGCCACACTTTGGAATACCGTCAGGGAGGTTAATGCTCAATTCTGCCTAACTGCATGGTGAACAATGGACTCCACGTGGGGATGCCAATGGTGGCGCACTGCTGGTGTTCGTGCACTGGCTAGCAAAATTACAAGTCTGGCTACCAATACAGTTGCTGATTCAGGATTGAGCAAGTGTTGGGCAAATATCTTTGTGGCTGGTTAATTTATATCATCTCAGCTGAGCTGGCCCCATTTGTGTTGAAGATATGAAATAAAGTGTGTGTTTGTGTGTGTAGAATAATTTACATAAAATGTATGCAAAGAACATAAAAACTGAAGTAAACTTTAGTGATTTAAAGGAACGCTCTAGGTACTGTGACCTCCGTGGAATTTGAGTGACCTCAGTGTCCTAAACTCCATCTCGTCTCTGCTGCTAATTCAGCCCCTCAACTGCGGGGGTTTAGCTCCACCTAGAAGGTCAGATCAGCAAATGCTGATATTCATCTTCTGCTGAAACGGGTTTCTTTTCAGCATGTGGCTCCTGCCAGTGGCTGCTTGCGGCATGCTGTGGCTTAGAGGAAGTTTGCAGCACTTTGAGATCAGACCTGTGCCAAGGGAGCTGGGTGCTGGATTGAAGGAGTTAAAAAAAACAAAAACTAAAGGTTTAAAACGGAAGGGGTCATGTAGGGGTTAATGTTTAACCCTAGAGTTATCCCGTTAAGCATTACTGCATTTATATATTAGGTTCAGAGAATTGCTTCCTTTTAACCGCACTTCGGACTTTAGGCTGGGGTCAGACGAACGCAGTGCGAACGCGCGTGCAGCCGCACTTTATGACAGCTGTAGTAGCAGCAAATGACATCCAATGACTGGCAATATACGAAGTACGGCCGCGCAACGCAAGCGGCAAACAAACGCATTTTTTTGAGAACGTGATACCGCTAGTACTGACGTACTGAGTGCGCTGCGTCCGCTAGCGGCGTGTGTGCGTGATTAGGAGACGTCAGACGCTGCTATTGTCCGGCCAACATAACGTCCAGAAGCAAAAAGTGTTTTATTGATAATCCGTACAAAATCACGTACGAAAATGCGCATCGTATGACCGCTATCGCGTATTCCGTGAAAAAATACATCCATTCGTTTGAACGCACTTTTTCACGGACAACGCGAAAAATGCGTTCGTCTGACCCTAGCCTAAAACGTAATATAAATATATATATATATATATGTCTAAAAAAGCTAAACAGATAAAACTGTATATGTATATATATATATCAGAGATATTCGAGAAAGTCATGTAATATCTATATATAGTCCACAGACTTGAGCGCTCTCCATTGTGCACTGTGATAAATATTGTGAAAGCTCGGTATGTGTGTGATTTGTGTAGTTGTGGCGACCACATTACAATGCTGTAGAATTTGAACATGTTGACCCACAAGAATATTATTCATTGTGCGAGACAAATGAAATATGTCAGAAGGATGGAAATAAATAGCCTTTTTCTATTAGTACTGGCAAAACTGTACTGTTCTTGGACCTCTGCTATGTAAGTGTCAGAGATTTTAAGAAATTGTTGATCACTGTTGTAGAAACAAGATCTAGAACATTAATTTCCTGCGCGCAATGCATCTTTCAGCTGTCTGGTTCCAAGGAAAACATGTATTTTTTATTAATACATATCCTTCTAAATTGTGGGATTTTTTTAAATATTTGTAATTTACATTTCTGATATTTTTATTATAATTTCTGTCGATCAGAATATAAAGTGGAGTTCATGGAGTATTTTTTGGGGGATTGAATAGCAAGGATAATATTCTGTTTAATCCTATATTAACGACCGTGCCGTATCATATATAAGCTTAACTCTCAACAGAAAGATTCAAGTCCGCTTCATTAATACATTCAGAAAGTATTCAAGCCCCTTAATTCTTCCGTAATTTTTTTTTTACTGCTTTTATGCTACAGCGTTTATATATTTTTTTCTACACTCAATACCCCATAATGCTATAGCAATAACCAAAGTTTTGACATTGAAAATGTATTGTAAAAAAAATTAAATATTAGGTTGACATCGGTATTCAGACCCTGTGTTAGTGCAACAATAAAACCAAAGTACAACAATCTTTAATTTATTACAGCAGTTTTAAAATGTCTTTTATATTAATATACATTTTCGCCATAGATATGTCAGTGTTGCCAAAATCTTTAAAATTTAGATCCGGGGCATCAATCTCCGACTCCAATTCCCCCCAGAAGTTATTGAACTACAACACCCATGACTCGCTGTCCGTATGTTCAAAGATTAATTGGGGATTGGAGTTTGACAGCCCTGGTCTAGATAGTTCTTGGCTCTCTCAATAATCCAGATTTTATTTAAGGCACTGTTTAAAATGTGTAATTTTTGTAAATGTGTAATGTGTCATTTTGGTGGTGTTTAACATCACCTTACTCTCATAATCCACATATCCGTTAATTGTGGAATCTGTTTGTCATTGTAACATTTGTGACAGGAAGCCAGGCATGGTTATAAATGGAATATATAGAAGAGGAGAACTTTTAAAACCCCAGGGAAATGTATATCAGTGTGTGTGTACTGTAGCTGGGCATGCTGGGAGTTGTAGTCTGGGTCCCTGGGGTTGGGATAAAGGAGTGAAGGGTGGACCATTATCCCAGCAAACCTGAATCACAGGTGTGGCTTTTCAGGCTTGCTCAGCCTTAATATAAGGGAATCCGATGTTAGTGTTGGATAGGAGTGTTCAGCTTGTGGAGAGATCGGAAGGAAAGCAAACCGTTTGATTGCTGTGATCCACTGAATTGCTGTGCACTACGGACTTTGCTGTGTGCCACTACTGCTGTGAGGTGAGGAAAATATAAATCTTAAAAGAACTTCACGGTGTTACTGTTTTGGCACCCTAGAAAACGTGGCAAAATGAGTCCTGTTACACATTGTTTGTTACATATTGTGCATAGATATATATATATATATAACAGAACTAGGTCCCAGCAACTCCTTTCAAATACAAAAAGGTCTATTCAAAATTAAAGAGCCACGGTGCTAGCCCAGAAAAAAATTGTATATCCAACATTAAGGCCGCACACTTGTATAAAAACAACAAATTTTATTGAAGCAAGTTGAAAATTTACCGTTTTGGCACGTGCGTGAGCCATTTATATATGAGTATTTTTGGAGTTCTTCATTTATAGTATGGTGTGGACCCACAGATACCCTGAGGTTATGGGTATATTTTCTCAGGGCCGTTTCAAGGGTCCTTCCCTTCGTTGTCAGTCTGACAGATGTTTTTTTACATTTTGAGACTGATGAGGCCGACATAGCGGTCGGCAAAATGCGTATCCCCATACCTATATATTCTATTGTTAGACTTTAGAAGCCATTGGGCTTAGGGTTGCCACCTTTTCTTCACGCCAAACCTGAACACTCTAGTGTTGGGCTTGGGCAGCAAATTTATTTTGTAGAGTATACATTATGGCACATGGTATACATGGCAGACTGCTATGATGGCACACTGGTATGCATGGCATGGCCATATACATATCAATGTGCCATGGACAGGAGTTTGGTATTATGGCACGCTCCTATGCTTGGCACACTGGTATGTATATGGTACACTGCTGGCAGACTGGTATTATGGCACACTCCTATGCATGGCACGCTGCCAGAATACCAGTGTGCCGTGCATAGATGGGTGCCATAATACCAGTCTGCCATATACATACCAGTGTGCCATGCATAGGAGTGTGCCATAATACCAAACGTCTGTATGGCACACTGGTATGTATATGGAACACTGGTATGGCACAATCCCATGCATGAGACACTGGCATTATTGCATACTGGTGTATATATATGGACAAACTGCTGGCACACTGATATTATATATACTGGTATGTATATATTGGCATACTGATATTATAGCATACTGGTATGTATATATGGGCACACTGATATAGCATACTGGTGTGTGTATACAGTTGTGTTCAAAATTATTCAACCCCCAATGCTGTAAAGGGTTTTAGGGAATTTAGTGTACATTTGTAATTGTATTCAGAATGAAATCCTACAAGGACTTTTTAAAGAACCATATGCAACTGTAGCGCTCACTCCCGGAAGAGCCGCTGAAAATGAACCACGGGTCAGTCTCCCCGCACTAGGGAATAAATATACTCCAACACCGTTGTGAGTTTTTATCATTTATATAGTTTACTAAAATCTTGAGCAGATGTTGAAACACGGTATTCACAAATATTATTACAATATTTTCGTATTTCGGTAAAACGCGCAGCGGAAAAGAAACGAAACACGAGGCTTCGTAGTTCGGAAAATAAAATATTCGCGACCGAACATAAAAGAATGCAATTTCACGATAGTTCAGAAAAAGGGACAGGTAGCGAAAACCCCAAACATACAATCCCTTCGTATTACGGCAAACGCGCAGCGGAAAAGAGAAAAATGTATTCGGCACGTATCTTTGTTTTTAACCCCGTTCTGATAAAAGGAAAATGAGTCCTGTACAAGTTAAGTTCCAGAATGTAAGAAGCGTATCTGTGTGTGTGTGCGGTACCCGGGTACTGTTCAACTGGCCAGTGAATTTATTAAAGGAAGGTCTTCGACTAGTCAGTTGGGGCCCTGTAAACTTTAAAGAGAAACAGCAGAGCGTCCTTTAATCATACAACAGCCTTGGAGGCCTCTCACCCATCCGATGACTGCTTTAGGCTCCGCTGACCCAGGACGTCTCTCCACCCGATTTTGACTGGGGATACTAGCGGCCGGATCCGTTGTCTACCTTGATGCAGCTTGTCCAGCTCCCCGCCTGCTCTCAGTTCGATTCCGCCGATCTGCAGCTGTTGTCTGGGTACTGGCAAGTCTCCTTCTCCTCAGGCTGAGTGACCCAAATAGGAATTACAGGTCTCCCTCGGGCTTTGGCCTAGCTCCTTCAGCAGTCTCCTCAGTGCGTCTGCTCTCTCACATCCTCTGCCTCGTGGAGAAAGTTCCAGAGCGCGCCAGGGGATGAAAGTGTTCAGTCCCCACCCACTTCCTGGCTTCTTGCAAAGCATGTCTGTTATTGTAGTCCCAATGTCCAGTATCTGATCGCGATAGTCTCCATCTTGTGGCCAAAAATAGGTACTGCACAGCAAGACGATTTTTACCACAGCGCTACACAACTAAAATGACATCAATTGGTTTTGTAATACAGTAGTAAATGTTTCTTTTGTGAATTCTTCATTGACACAATTATTCAACCCCTTAAAGACTACCAGTCTGAAGAACAGAGGTTCATTCAAGTGTTTTCAATCAGGTATTGAAAACACCTGTGGATGTCACGGAGCAGCAATAAAGCATAATGAGCACCAATTAGGCAGCTTTAAAATGACTGTGATACTCAGCTCCTTCTAGACATTTACTGGTGTGGTTACAAACATGGTGAAGTCAAGAGAATGGTCCAGGAAGACAAGAGAAGAGGTGATTACTCTTCACAGGAAGGGCAATGGCTATAAGAAGATTGCAAAGATGTTAAACATACCAAGAGAGACCATAGGAAGCATCATTCGCAAATTCAAGGCAAAGGGCACTGTTGAAACGCTACCTGGTCGTGGCAGAAAGAAGATGCTGACTTCGACTGCTGTGCGCTACCTGAAGCGTAGAGTGGAGAAAAGTCCCCGTGTGACTGCTGATGAACTGAGAAAAGATTTGTCAGATGTGGGTACTGAAGTTTCAGCTCAGACAATACGGCGCACACTGCGTAATGAAGGCCTCAATGCCAGAACTCCCAGGCGCACCCCCTTGCTGTCTCCAAAGAATAAGAAGAGTCGACTGCAGTATGCCAAAAGTCATGTGGACAAACCACAGAAGTGTTGGGATAGTGTTCTGTGTACTGATGAAACAAAATTATAACTGTTTGGGCCCATGGATCAACGTTATGTTTGGAGGAGGAAGAACAAGGCCTATGAAGAAAAGAACACCTTGCCTACTGTGAAGCATGGCGGGGGGGTCAATCATGCTTTGGGGCTGTTTTGCTTCTGCAGGTACAGGGAAGCTTCAGCGTGTGCAAGGTACCATGAATTCTCTTCAGTACCAGGAGAAATTGGATGACAATGTGATGCAGTCCGTCACAAACCTGAGGCTTGGGAGACGTTGGACCTTTCAACAGGACAATGATCCCAAGCATACCTCCAAGTCCACTAGAGCATGGTTGCAGATTAAAGGCTGGAACATTTTGGAGTGGCCATCGCAGTCACCTGACTTAAATCCGATTGAGAACCTCTGGTTGGACTTAAAGCAGTTGCAGTGCGCAAGCCTAAGAATGTGACTGAACTGGAGGCTTTTGCCCATGACGAATGGGCGAAGATACCCGTAGATCGCTGCAAGACACTTGTGTCAAGCTATGCTTCACGTTTAAAAGCTGTTATAACTGTAAAAGGATGTTGTACTAAGTACTAAGATTGAATGTCACTTGGGGGTTGAATAAAACTGATAATGATGTGAGCACAGAAAAGACATTTGTGGTTATTTCATTATAAATGTTATGTTATATTTGTCTGACCTACACGTGCCTCTTTGATTTAATTGTAAGCAAGATGACTGAATGATCAAAATCAATGTCAAACTGGCCAAAACACTCAATTTCTGTGGGGGTTGAAAAATTTTGAACACAACTGTGTGTGTGTATATATATATATTATCTATATATATATATATATATACACACACACCCTATTATAGCATACTGGTGTGTGTGTGTGTATATATATATATGGGCACATTGATATTCTAGCAGACTGGTGTATGTATATATATATATATATATGGGCACACTGGTATAGCAGACTGGTGTGTGTATATATATATATATATATATAGGCACACTTATATATCATACTGGTGTGTGTGTGTGTGTAATATATATATATATATAGGCACACTGATATATCATACTGGTGTATATATATATGGACACACTGATATAGCATACTGGTGTAATATATATAGGGGCACACTGGTATAGCATACTGGTGTAATCTATGGGCACACTGGTATAGCATACTGGTGTAATATATATATGGACACACTGATATAGCATACTGGTGTAATATATATAGGGGCACACTGGTATAGCATACTGGTGTAATATATGGGCACACTGGTATAGCATACTGGTGTAATATATATATATGGGCACACTGGTATAGCATAATGGTGTGTATATATATATATATAGGCACACTGGTATAGCATACTGGTGTGTGTATATATATATATATATATATATATATATATGGGCACACTGGTATAGCATACTGGTGTAATATATATATGGGCACACTGGTGTATATATATATATAAATGGGCACCCTGATTTATGCATACTGGTGTATATATATGGGCACACTGATATTATAGCATACTGGGGTGTGTATGTATGTATGTATATATATATATATGTATATATATATATATATATATATATACACACACACTGCTGGTAAGAAGGGGATTTCATTTTCAATGACATTAGGTTAATTTGTCACCTTTATTCTTGGAGCCTGCCTCTATGTATCCAGATTCTCTACATGATTCCAATCCTGCAGGCACAGCACAGAGCAGAGCAGATGCTGCTCTCACACAACTCGTCTGCCAGCCTCTAGCCTCCCAATGAGTAAAACCAGCATGGTGAGGTCCCAGTGAACAGGAGCATGCAGCTGATGGGAGGAGGCGGATCTAGCAGTGTGGGGAGGAAGTGGTAGAGAGGTCACAGACCACACCACGTGACCAGACGACCCCCACTTGTTAGTGGAAGCCAGGAGGAGCATTTATATCACTCAGCCAGCGTGCAAGTGAACACGTTCATGGAGGGGCAGCACGCGGTCCGAGCAGAGTCATGTGGCAGGTGATCTGAAACCCAGACACATGACTCGAATACTGGACGGTCCGGGTGAAAACCGGTCGGATGGGAACCCTAGTTGGGCTTCCTATTTAACCTCCCTGGTGGTCTAACTTTTGTGAAAAAACGCGTCTAAAAGCAGTCTATTTTCTTTTTTGCTCCCTAGCAGTATCCCAAGTGTGGCTCGGGGTTAAATTCCTATGTTGGAAGCGGTAACCACGAGTAACACTCGGGATGCCGCTGGATACATCACCTCTCCCTGCGCTCCCTCGATGTCCCCCGCATCCTGCGACCGCGACCTTATACTTCCTGGTTCCTTCCTCGCGAGAAGGAATCCAGGAAGTAAAACACTGCGATCACCGGAGGAGACTGCAGAGATCATCGTGGGAGCGCAGGGAGAGGTGATGTATACAACCCGAGTGTGTCTTGGGGTTACCGCTCTCAGCGGTGAACTATAACCCCTTAACGCCGCAGGACGTACATTTACGCCCTGCATTAGGCGGGCTTTGACGCCGCAGGACGTAAATGTACGTCCTCGGCGGTTTCAGCCCCCCCGAGGGATATTCACCTCCTCCGGTCGCTCCCACGCTGCTCTGACTCCCGCAGAGTCAGATCAGTGTGAATCCCTCCTCTGGCGCAGTGACGTCATCGCGCCACCGTCAGTTTCAGGCGTCTCCCCCCCCCCCCCCGCCGGAGCAGGGGAAGCGCCTGAAGGGGAGGGGGGATCCTTTGGATCCCTTTATCTCCCGATCGCCGGGGACCAGGCGGCTGTGGCCAGCATCGCTAGAAGGGTCACAGCCTGACCTTTCCAGCGATGTATGGGGGGTTAACCCCTTAGTTGCCAGGTCGCGACGGGCACTAATTTGTGCCCGATCGCGGCCTATTTCCGGTGGGGGCTGCCATCTTGGATGGCAGCCCCCACCTCTGTGTCCCCCCCGGTCAACTGACTCATCGCGCCATGCGCGATGATATCAGTTAACCGGGGAACCCCCTAGCTGCAAAGGGATTTCCTATGGAAATCTCCTGATCAGTGGCAGTTAGGGGGTCATGTATGATATTGCTGGAAAGGCCAGAGCATGGCCTTTCCAATGATATCAAACATGACCATGTTATAAGCAAAATAAAAGTTTAAAAAAAGTAAAAATAAAAATAATAAAAAAATAATAAATTAAATAATAAAAAAATAAATACGTGTTTTTTTTGGGGGTTTTTTATGCAGCACTATTGTTCACATTTCAATTATAATGTGAACAATGATGCTTCACTAATGTTTTTTTTTTGGGGGGGGTTTAGCTAAAATCACGCAATTTCTCCCCAAAAAAAAATGGGTTCCCCGTTCTAATTTTTTTAACAAATCTACCCTATAGAATATGACCGCAGAGCCTCGGATAATAAAATTAAAAAAAAAAACACTTTACACACTGTGGAAGATTGAAATTTTATTGAAAATTCAAATTTTTTTACTTTTTTTTACATTTTTTGTTATAGCATCTTGGCAGGGCATGACATATACATATAATAATGATATATTATTATTCTGCCGAGTCTGCCGGAAAGAACGATATATAATTTGTCTGGGTGGTATAATAATACGTGACTTAAAAATGGTCAAAATGAGCTCAGCAAACTTCTACTTCCGAAACAGCGCCGAAGTTGTAAAATTACTCCCGTCCTTAAGGGGATAACCCCAAGACACACTCGGGATAACCGTCAGAGAGGTTAAAGGAGCCGCCTCTAGCCTCAGATGCCTTGACATTAGCATTCATGGCTAGACCTTTGTTCTATCTGATATGTTTTGTTTTCTTTGCTTTACCTGACCTGTACCATATAACCTGCTCCTTGTGAATAAACCTGTTTACTTGCACTGCAACCTGTCTGCCAGCTTTGTGACCTCAAGCTCGGGTTCTACCTGCACCGCGCTTCATGGACATGACAGAATGTATATACGTGTATATGTGACATCCCACCGTGTATATACACTTTTCAGTAGGTATGCATGTCGCAGTAATTTTAGTTGATGGTGTACGCTTTGCACTCCCTGACTATATATGTTTTTTTTTTAAGTATAACTCATTTAACACCTTCATTGCTGAGCCACTTCACCCGTGTGTGCTGAACTCTTTTTGGCAGTTTTGTGCTCATCATGTTTAAACGCGATTGGAAGTCATGTTTTATTGTAGGACCCAGACATATTGTATATCCTTATTTTTAGGGCAGACTCTGCAGATTCATAATATATCATTATTATATGCATACGTCTTTTTAGATTGTAAGCTCTTGAGCAGGGTCCTCTCTCCTACCGTTCTGTGTGTTGAACCTGTATGTATATTTGTTATTCTGCCTCCCATTGTACCGCACTATGGAACTTGTTAGCACTTTATACTTGTAACTGTAACGTCATGTCCTGCCAGTATGCTAGAACTAAAGTTGTAAAAAAATGCGTTAGTTTCCATTCAGATTCCAATCATTTACAGCGTCATTTCACATTTTATCATCCGAGCCTTCGCTGCTTATATTCTATGGGGTACACTTGCTAGAAAAAAATTAGAAATGGTACCTGTTACTGTATTTCTAACTACGCAATTTTAACTAAAACAGAAAAAACATAATTTTTCATTGTGGGAAATTGGATGGGGAGTTCCTGCAGCATAATTTTTCACATTATAATTTAAAAGTAAACAATAGTGCTGCTTTATTGGAAAAGGAAAAAAAAAAAAAAAAAAAAATCTAATTTTTTTTTCTTTCTTATAACCTGGTCATGTTTGGTATCATTGGAAAGATCATGCTCTGATATCAAACATGACCCTCTGCTCTTCACTGATTTCACCGATATCGGGGTCCGAAAGAAGGCTGTGATCCGGCCGCTGGGTCGCTGTCCCGGGACTTAAGGGGTTAAGCGGGGGCACTGCTGTGACCTTTCCAGCGATGCCTTTCTTTCTTCTGTGCCCCTTAGCAATGGGGAGAGGGGGGTCCCCTCTCCTCCTAAGGCAGCCTGCAAACGAGCATACTGTACTGCATCCGTTACGGATGCACTTTTTCACTGGAGATATTGAGAGTACTGCGTAAAGTGCGTCCGTAACGTCTGATGTCTCCACACCCTAGGAAAATACATGGCAGCGTTGTTTCTGCATCTGTTTAGCTTTTTCACGTCGATGTTATTTTTGCGTCCGTGGTTTTAGGAGTTGCCCGTCCGTGAACAAGTGCGCAGGGGCTTCGTGTGGTTTGTTTAATTGACTCCTTTATAAAGCTACGATGGATGTCAAACAGTACGGGCAGACGGACGCAAAATGTTTGCTAGTGTGCCGCCAGCCTAAGGGGGTTCGATACGGATAATTTAGAGATGTCGGCCGCCACTGTTTGGCGACCAGTATCAGAAGCAGATGACTGCTGAGCGCATCATCCGCACAGAAGCGTGCAAATCAACAACGCAATCAGCGCGTCCTCTTCAGCGAAGCAGTTAACGCCCCAGTACTGGGGTCAAAGATTTAATTGTAAATGTATACAAACTCTGAATAAGCCAGTAGATGTAAATAATTCTACATTTCATTCTTGGTCCAAGGACTTCTCAACCATCTCCTTGGGCTCATCGTGATATATGACGGCACATGTTTAATCGATTCTGTTGTCACCCATTATGCTTGATCTGAAAATCGATCTTTTAAAATATCAGCAGGAGAATTTGTCTGCTTGACCTGTTGATGAAACGCTACGCTTGTGACACAGGAAGCTACAGACCTGTAGTTTCTTGTCCGTGTACTAATGTCTACACCGTACAACCTTGTTCGGAAAATGGCCAATTTGCTGAATGGAGAGGTGATAAATTGAGCTGGAAAGTAGAAAGTGTGTCTTCTGATATGGCCAGGATGAAAATGTATCTTCAAAGACTAATATGAGTTCTCTTTCTTTTCCCGTTTCCTTTTTCATGTTCGTAATAGCAGCAATAAAGTCTATACCAGGCACAAGCAGCTATTGCTCGCATAATGACCGGGATCGGTAGGCTTCATTACTCCTCATTATATGGCCAATAACAGCTTCGTACTTCCAGACTTCTTGCTTAATTATGTGCAATTATTAGCTTCTCCGCTGGGGGTTAAAAATAAAATGTAATATACATGTCCCTGAGTTGGTCTTCTATCATTTCAGGCACAGAATTTCCTCCCTTAGTCCAGACTGGATCTGCTGCTTAAATAATGCACATTATTTCTTTTTCATTTAATACACTTGTATCGACTTGTGTAAATCTATTTTTGTATTTTTTTCAGAATTTGTAATTTACAGAAAACTAGCTGTATAAATATATCATTTTAACAGTAATACATGGTATCGGACAGAAATATCGATTTGAAGGGATGCTCTAATAACCTCACCTTTTCCTCATAAATAACTGGGAAGATGCTGCTGACAGCATCTGCCCAATTATTATTTTATTTTTATTTTTGCTAGTAAAACATACTTTTTCAACCTCGGCACGTGCAGCTCCTCCTCTCCATCTCAAGGGCTTCCAATTGCGGATGTGGATGTGGGTGGGGAAGCACCTCCACTTTTACTCTGTGTTGGAATCAGATTGGAATCAGAGGGTGGTGGGAAGGGGTTGGACTGTACACAACCTGGCCACTTGAACCCCGTCACTGCTGAACCATTTCACCTCTGTCTGCTGAGCCCATGTAAAATTATTTCTCGCTGTTTATAATCCAAGTCTTTGTGGTTATATATTCTATGGGGTACGCTTGTTAAAAAAAAAATAGAAATGGGAATCTGTTACTGTATTTTTCTGAGAAAATATGCGATTTTTAGCTAAAACTGAAAAAACTACATTTTTCATTAGTGCAGCATCATTATTCACATTATAATTAAAAAGTGAGCAATAGTTCTGCATTAATAAATTTTAAAAAATACATTTTTATTTATATTTTTATATATTTTTTAAAATTAGTTTTAAACGTATCCTGGTCATATTTAGAATGCTATGCTATGGCCTTTCCAATGATACCAAACATAACCCTCAGTCGGTTGCCACCGATCTGGAGATACTGGGGGTCCAAAGGACCCACCTATCTCCACCATAGGGATTTTCATAAATCCCTGGGCAGTTAGGGGGTAATTCCCAAACTGACATCATCACGCCAATGCATGGGGTCCAGAGGCTTGGCTGCAACCTTTCCAGTGATACCTCTGTTTTTACTCTATGTTCTCCCGATTGGGAGGGAGAGGAGTCCAAAGGACCCACCCCCTCTCTTTCAGGCACTCTCCTAGCTCTGCCGAGGGATCGACTGAAACTGGCGTCATCACGCCGTGAAAGTCAGACCGCCCCAAGACTCCGTCCCCTGTGCATGGGGTTTCCCCTTTCACTGCAGAGACCCCATGATGCGTGGGGGAAGACCTCCACATACAGCATGTTACTGTTACAAGTTTTTATAAAGTGCTAACAGGTTCTGCAGTCTTGTACAATGGGGGAGCACAAACATGAGACACAAGGAAAAGGCAACCCTGCCCGTAGGATAGCTGTCTAGGAGATACAGCACTTTAGCCAAGTGCCCAGCCGGACATCCCGTCAGTTTACAATCTAAGGGACGGGGGTAAGTGAAACCGATTGGAGCAGAGGGAAGGTGAAGCTGGTTGGTAGAAGAAACGTTGGTAGAAGTGATGATTGGATGGGAAGGACTAGAAGGTTGGGCTGAGTAAAGGTAATTAGAGAGAGAAGTGGAAACAGCTGTAAAGGAGACCTCAAATTATGGACTAGGCCTGGGTGGGACAGCAGAGTGGATAAAATTGTGGTCTGTTTGAGTATGCTGGAAGATAGAATGGAGATATTGGTACGTGCGCATTTAAGAATCCACACCGCAGGAGGGGGGAGGAGGAGGAGGAGCAGGAAGAGGGGGAGAAGCAAAGTAGAAAAAAAAGGAGGGAACTTTGAAAACATGTAATCAGCCAGAAATTAATTAAATGTAGAAATAAAATACAGCTGCAGAAATGGAGTTCTTTGGAGGATAGCGTTGGACGGTATTCTGAGTCCTTGATACCTTTAGGCTGGTTCCGGGGTGCAGAGTGGATAAAATTGTGGTCTGGTTGTCTGAGTATGCTGGAAGATAGAACCCATGTGGACCCTATGACGGTCCCCCACACGTCATACGCAGCGAAAGTGTTAAAAATTCAAAGTGGTCAGGATGTGTAGAGTGTCCCTTTTTAATGTGAGATATTGCGATCCACTTAGCTGCATTGTTGAATATGGGGAAAAATCACCTTAAATTAAAAAAACAGCCAAATGGAACGTATTTGTTTTCCAGTGTCACTTCGTACAATATTTATTTACACGTAGTATTCCCATCTGGCTAGCAACAGTGGGATTACATTCCGAAGAACATTTTTCCTATATTCAAATCATTTCTTGCCCTTGAAATCTACAATTAGTGTTCCTTGATGTCCTTGAAACATTGTAGAAAGCTTATTCTTCCTTTCATTTCATCGCTCTCTCAAAAATGGTTCTTTGAGCACCTGATTGATTGACCTCTGCAGAGGCAATATGATGTTGGCTGTAAATAAAGGATTTATTTTGATTAGTAATACTGCTGTTAGAGTATGGGTCGTACGCCTTTGTCGGTTTCCTTTCTATGTTGTTATTTTTATGTCTGTGGAAACATTGGAATGAAAAGCTAGTTGGACCTTGACAAACCTTACTTGGTTACTTGAAAGTCTTCGCGCAAATGACTTTGTTGGCTCAAACGGCTGAGAAGTGTTGATATACCTTTGATCATTCAGCAGCTCCAATGTATTTTACGGGTTACTGGGGGGAAAGTGATTTTAAAAAAATAATTACGATTTAAGCCTTTTATTCTTTCAGAAGTACTACAGAAGGCTTTATTAGACTTTAGACAATGGAGAAGGGAGCAGTAATCAGGTTTCAATTCAGAACGCATTGAGAAATGGATTTTTAACCCATTGGTTCTCTGAAGCTTTGACTCACTTTCTGCTTCTTCACTATACGTGCAGGGGTAACATAAGTTTTTACTAATGTTTTTTTGGGGTTTTATATGTGTCCCCCCCCCCCTCCTCATCAAACCTATAAAGGATATACTGTTTACAGTAAGCTCTTTCATACAGGGAAACAATGCCTTTTTTTCTTGTGTGTTTGTATTTCCTGATGTCTCCAATCAAATGCTTCCAATAGAAAAGCAATGAGATCACTAAGCTGCCTTTGGAAGTGCTCTTCTAAGGAGGCTGAGTGCGGGAAAGTATGACTGCACGCACTGTTGTTGTAGTGGTCGGGCACATTATTGGGACTGGAAACTGTGTTTTGTGGGGAATGACCATTTTTATGTAATGGGAATCCGTATTAAAGGGATAGTCTATTTTCAGTAGAGTTCCTTTTTGTACCTGTAGCGCGGCTTTAAAAACACTGTATTCTGGTGCATTGAACTATTGCTGCCTCCAGAGGGAGACAGAGACATTGTTAAACTATGCTGGACAAAACCGAACTACATGTACCATCATCCTTGCGTGAGGACAGGAAGGGGGTGGTACAGGAAGAGGAAAGAGATCAGCAGCCTCGTGCAAGGGAGAAGCCGAGTGAGCGGAGCAGTGAAAGGTGGAGGATGCACGTTAGAGCTGTCAAGGATCGCAACCAGGCCGGAGTACAGACGCTGTCTTACGTGTGCTGGAGATCGGGACAGTAATCGCGTTGAGACCTACCTGCGCAGCGCTGACAGGTCTGGAGGGAAAAGCTAGTTCCGGCAGGACCCCGTGTTAGGAGGGAGGCTGCGCTGATCAATTGGGAGTGCAGGCAGTGGATCGGTGTTTCAGTTGCGGAAATTGGGCAAGCTGAGAGCAGATTCAGTAGCACGGAGTCCCAGTACACAGCGGAGAAGATCTTGTAGTCGAGGCATCGAGAGCTGGACAGTTTCGTTCATCGGATTGGTGAGAGGCCTCCAGGCTGCAGTTCCAATACAGAAACGAACGCTGCAATATTGTTTAAATTCACAGGGCCCCAACGGTGACTAGCCGAAGATTGTTTTGTTTCATTCACTGGCCAGTTGAACACAGTACCCGAGACAACACACATATATATTTTTTGAGCTATTATTCACGGGACTTACACTCCAGAACTGAGGGGGTTAACCGGTTCTTTTACCGCCTCGTGTTTTTCCCACGTTACGAATTCTTGTCATTCAAATACCGTATATGCGTAATATATGCTGCTTTATTGGGATCAGTAAAGAATATAATATCTAAAAATCCACAACAGTGCTGGTGTATAGTTCTTTCCTAGTGCGGTGAGATTAACCCGAGGTTTATTCAGCGGCTCCTCCGGGAGTGAGCGCTACATACCTTAAATAATTGGGCAGATTAATATTTATTTTGGATGGTGTTACTCGACATGTTGCTTCTTCTCTTCAGCTCGGACGTTTCCACACCCGAAAGTCCCTGAAACTTTACTACGCAGTTTGCGCTCCAAAGTAACTTGCATACAGTTGGAACCATAAATTGCGTACAGCTACGGACTTGTGAACTTTTCTATGCAAGTTCCGCAGTGACTGTGCACAATGATGGATCAGCGCTGCACGCGTGTTAAGATCTGATCCATCAGCTTCCTCTGAGACCTCTTATTATCGTGGGTGGTCTCAGAGGGTAACATTGGCATGCTCTCTATGCTGATGTCACTTGAGACCGATCTGGTGACCGGCAGCCAGGAAATTCAAAATCCGTGCTGCTGGTGACACTGAGTGGGTGGAGGAAACTCCTCCACCAGATCAAAGCAGCAGGAAGGGGGGAAGAAGGGAGAGACTCTACTCTTCCTGACCAGATTAGCTTTTCAAAGTGGCCAGGATGTGTAACGTGTTCCTTTTTAGATTGACTAGCATTGTATTTCTCCCAAATGTTAATAGGGGAAACAGAGTTCCGATTCATCCCACGCACTGTATATCTTCTAGTGTTCAATGAGGTTTCCTTTTGATTTATATGGTGTGTGTGTATGTATATATATATATATATATATTTATTTATTGGGCAAGTTTTAACGATTCCCTAAAACCCATCCCAGATAAATCTTTAAATATTAATGTAACCTTTGAGTGTCGGGCGATGGATTAAGGGCGAGATGAAAATGCTTAAGGCCCCGTTCACACTGTGCGATTTGAAAGTCGTGCGACTTTCCGCGCGATTTTCATATTCGCGACATGGTGCGATAATGTCGCGCAACATCGCTGTTTTGTACGATTTTTGCAAAGTACCACCAATACAAATCGTAAAATCGCAGATAGCAAATCGCAAAAAAAGGGTCATGTACCAGCGACATGCTTCTGCGACGTGCGACATCGCGCGGCAAGATGTGAACAGCTCCATTGAAATGCATTGGAGAAGCTACATAGTGCGACGTTGCGGCAAAATCCACGTGATAAATCGCACAGTGTGAACAGGGCTTAAGGGTCTATTGACAAAACTTTTGTTTTTCCCCAGTTCGGCAACTTCATTATTACGAAAATACAGTGAATTCACTATTTAGCAAATGGATACAATATTTTGATGGAATTGGAGTCGCTGAAGCAGTTATCAGATGTCAGTGAAAACTGTCGAATTGGCATTGGCGAATTCAACCGAACTGGAAAAAAGAAATGAAAATGAAAGTCTTCTTTTCTCCTAATAGGATTGTAATCAGCAAAAATGAAGTGAAAATGTGTCTAATAAAAAAGATCCTTTAAAAAATGTCTGACTAGAATACACGATCGTCTTCTATGGGTCAATTTTGGTGCCATTTTTCAGTGTCGGTTTACCACTCAGTGCAATTTGAGGCCAATTCGGGGTTAGTGAAAAACCCTTTTAACCACTTCAATGCGGAGGACGCGCTCAGCGCGTCCTCCGCATGGCTGCTGGTATGCGGAGGACGCGCTGAGCGCGTCCTCCCTTTGGGGTCAGCGTTCGGCCGGGTTCCGGCCGATCGCTGGCCCCCCCGGTGCGGGCTGACATCCTCGATGTCAGCCCAGCATCCGGAACCGCAGCCGCTGAAATTAGGTGTCATCGCGGCAGCGCGATGACACCTAATTCAGGCGCCCCCCCCCGCATGTGCGGAGGAGGCGCCTGAAAGGGAGGGGGGAGGTCATTCGGACCTCTCTCCCTCCCGATCGGCGGCGTTGCGGGGGTTAACCCAGGCACCATTTGGAAGGGCACAGCCTGCCCTTCCAAATGGTGCCTGGCATTAACCCCTGGGGAGCTGGATCGCGAATCGGCGCTGAAAAGCGCCGGTTCGTGATCCTTTCCCGGAGCTGGCCGACATCTTGGATGTCGGCCAAGCCTCCGGGAACTCCCCCTGAGGACTGGCGCACGATGACGCCAGTCCTAGAGTTAACCCCTAACTGCCACCAGCGGTGGAGATAGGGAGTTCCAATGAACTCCCTATCTCCCGATCCGTGGCAGCTAGGGGTTAAAGTTTGGTATCGTTGGATCGGCCAGAGCATGGCCGTTCCAACGATACCAAACTCGAATGTGAAAAAAGTTTTTAAAAAAAAATAAAAATTAAAATTAAAAATAAAAATATATTTAAAAAAAAATTATAAAAAAAAAAACAATTTTTTTTTCTTTTTTTTGGTTCGTTAGTGTAGCAATATTGTTCCCATTTCAATTATAATGTGAACAATGATGCTGCACTAACGATTTTTGTATGCGGTGCGTTTGTTAAAAATCGCGTAATTTTCCCCAAAAAAAAATGTAACGAGACCCCATCTCTAATTTTTTTAACAAGCGCACCCCATACAAAATATAACTGCAATTGCTCGCATGTTAAAATGTGAAAAAAAACACTTTACACGTTGTAAATTATTGAAAATACATATTGCATTTTTTGTTATAATATACAGACAGGTCATGACGTATACATATAATAATGACATATTATGAATCTACCGAGTCTGACGGAAAGAACGATATATATTATATGTCTGGGTAATATACTAAAATAAGCCTTCAAAACACGTTTAAACATGATGAGCAAAACCGGTAAAAATGACCTCAGCACAGAGGCGGGGAAAGCCTCAGCAGCGAAAGGGTTAATTGGGTGGGAGAAATCATAGCAAATTTCAATGTTTTAGGCCTTGCACCTGGGTGGTATTATGGGCAGCTGTCAATTCCCAAGATGAAACAGATGCCAAATACCTGTATTAATATCGGCAAGATATCAGAATAAACATGGTTTACGTGTTCAGATATTGCATTACCTTGAATATTAATCACAATTATTTATAAAGCGCCATCAAATTTTTATTTTTTTTCTGGAGAAAGTATTTTAGCAGGAAGGATACATTGAGATTTCTCTCGTTTTCAAGTATGTCCTGGGTGGCGAGTATGTACCGTTAGGTGTCTTGCCCAAGGACACTTACTGGAGAGGAGCTCTTGTTATAGAGCAGTGATGTTACCTCTACTTCATCCAGCAAATACAGTTGAAACCCAAAGAATGGAAAAGAGGTCCCTGCTGAAGAGCTTACAATCTAAGAGGAGGGCAGTGATAAATTGTAGTGTATGAGATGTTATGGAATAATCGTAAAGAATTAATAATCTATCATTTCCTCCTGCACGTTTAGGATCAAACAACAACCTACACAACGTATTGCTATAAACTACCACTAACCACAGCATATGCCAGCACTTGCTTAATCCTTCCAAATCTACTTAAAATTCGCCATAATTGCTGAAGGATTTTGTCTTTTGCGCCGTTTCGCTGCCAGAGCGTGACTTTTTATTCTGCTTTGGGTCATCATGATTCTATATGGCTTGTGTTTTTCAGTAGCCTCCTGGCTGTGTTTTAAGTTTTAATAATTTTAAATGACAGAAAATGTGACAGTTAGAAGATGGGGACTTTGTCATTAAAGTGGATAGTCTGATACTTGATAATCTTTAAAAAAATAAGTGTAGCTGATTTAAAAGTGTCCATTCAGTGGGGCGTTCTTCGGAAAAACCCCAGCAGGTGGTAAAATGAAAAACAAATGTGATGTTGCTCATGTGAAAGGAAATTTAATGGCTCGTTTGTCATTTATTTGTGTAAAACTTCATTCCATTTATATGTTTGTTTTCAAGCTCATTCCATGCAAATTATAAATGTTAACAACAGTTCTTTTACGTCTTCTGTCGCCAAACTGAGGTTCAGGCGATGGGAAATGGCATCTTCCGCAGGGAGCGATGTGTGGAAAGAAAGCAATTATTTGTACTTGATCAACATCACCAGCTCATACCAATGTGTAAATGGAAAGCAGATATCTAAAAGCAGATGATTAGTCACTTTCGTATTTCATGTTGTCTTACTGAGCAATTTGCTTTACTTAGCGGTCAAAGCAAGCAGTTAAAGGATATTATTTAGAGCAGGAGATGTTTTGCTCTGACATCGTGCTGTGCATCTCATTCAGCTTGTGTAGGAGACTTCTCAACCAGCCTCCACAGTTGTTTGTGGAATTTATGGCAAAATAAAAATTGGGTAATGGGAAAAAGGTAGATGATTGGCCTAAGGCTCTTGTATAGGAATCTAAAACTTTTATTAAATGGATAAAAAGAACAAAACAATGAAAAAAGGACACGACCACAGATACGTGTATGGGTGCATCCGTACAGAAATTGCATTTACAAAATCATTTTACACCAGTTTTTAGGAGATAGCATCTTTTTCCCCCTTTACTTACACTTCAATATTATCCACACAATAGAGGCAATTGAAAATAACTTCAGGTAGCATTTTTAAAACACATCTCTAAGTGCCCATTCACATACAGTAATAAAAATACATTTAAAACTAAAGCTAAGCAATTTACAATACATTTAAAACCACACCACGCAATATAAATGAACATAGTCTTTCCCAGGGCAAATTTCTGTCTTTTGGTTTTTTTTGCTATGGGAATAAAAGTCTTGGGAGCGCTACGTCAGTTCCATGACAGCGGGTCCTTTTGGACCCCCGTATCTCCTGATGTAGAATAAACCTCTAGCTGCCAAGGGAATTCCTGATCTCCTGATCAGTGGCAGATAGAGGGTCATGATTGCTATCATTAAAAAGGCCAAAATAAAAAAAATTAAAATAGTGGGTTATTTTTAAAAAGAAATTATGTCTGAGTCGTATAATAAATAGGACTTCAAATCACATTTAAAAATGATGCGCATAAAACGATCAAAATGAGCTCAGCCTGCAGGTGAAATTGCTCAGCATTGAAGGGGTTAAAAAGCAAAAACATGTAAACATTGGGTTTTTCTAAATCAGGACCAAATTCCATGGTGTGTATTCTTCCCATGATGCAACATTTACCAAAATCTAATGGTGAATTTTACTTTGTGACTGTGCTTTATTTTATACAGTTTCTAACCGTTACGGAGGTGGATGAGGGAATGTTTAGATAAGGCAGCAGGGGGTTCTACAGCAGTGTTTCCCAAACTCAGGACCCGCTGACATGTCAGGTTTGCCAGATATCTGAAGCACAGCACAGGTGAAATGATTTGCTGCTCAGTGACTGCAGGATTCAGTCTGCATTTCCCCCAAGGAGATCCTTAAAATCTGGCCTGGATGGATAAGGGTCCCGAGGACAGGTTTGGGAAACACTGGTCTACAGGCTACTCAAGATAAGAGATGGCAGCTGAATGAGCTATGACGGGGGGCTTAAAAGACTTCTAATCTACCCCCTGGTGATCTCCTTTGAATACATCCCACACAATGCAATAGGTCCGTGATCAGCCCATAGACTCTATTATATGGCCATTGAGGAGTAAGTGATGGAAAGATACTGGGGGGTGGGGACAGTTTACAATGCTAAATATCAAACAACGGATGCACAAAGTGACACATATAGAGTTAAATATGTTCTTTACTAAACATACAAGAGAAAAACAAAGCACATGTAAGATATCATCAATATAAAATATAAGGACGTTTCATTTTTTGGTGAGAGTGGCCCTTTAAGCGATGGGAAATTGCTCTTCATTTACCACTACAGTTGTGCTTCCTTTACATAGTACAGAAAGCTTAATTGTAAAGTAATCTGCCTCACAAGCTGTATCGTAACATGAGTCGGGGTTCTACCTGGATTAGCCACTTAGGCCGGGGTCAGACGAGCATTTTTAACAGCGTAAGGAACGTGGACGTCCTTCCACTCTGACGTCTGTCTGGCCACCTCGCTGAGCACAGTTAGTGCGCAATTCGTGTGCATACCTACAGTGTGTACCAGGCCCCATCAAATCGTCACAATGCTGCGACGGACGGAGGAGGCACGCCAGTATGGGCGCACCAGTGCTCTCATCTGACCCCGGCCGTAGCTGGTAAAATTTGCAACTGGGTGTAAGACTTAAACTCAATAACAAATGCTAAAGGCTGACCTGAAACACAGGGGTGCTTCCTGCTCCTTATCTTCCGTATTCATAGCAGGGGGTGGGAGTTCCAGCTGTCTTGTGCAACAGGAAACAAGAGATTCACCACTTGTCTACTTTTCAGCTGAACTTAAACCAGTGTCATTTGGCAGACATTTCGGGGGATATGGAAGAGCTTTCTAATGCGTTTGGTAATGGAGCATATTTAAGATACAAATAATTAAACCCTAGTACAATACCTCGCAATTGTGAATTTCCTATTCTGCATCTACACAACAAATTTACACACCTGTGCAAATCCAGCTTCACACACACATTAATGCGCTTACTCAAACGTGTGTGCGGAGGCAGAGCTTGAAAAAAATGCTGCCGTTTCGCTTTATTCTATAATTTTGCTCAGTTTTTCTGCTCTTTCAGGATGTCAGCTCGGTTTGTCTAATTAAAACATCTGCTTGGATACAGTATCTAATCCATACCCACATACAATCATATTGATATCACAGCCATGCCAACATTTCGCACTGCTCTGACATCTTTTGTGGCTGCTCTTCACAGCTGACTACTTTCCTATGCTGCTAAAGCGCCTCAGGCTCGCTGTCAGATCCCTGGCAAAGGTGTTTTTCTGCAAAATGTCTAAAATAATGTCATAGTGCCTCACACAGGTAACAAGATAACTTCTTTCTTTAAGGCACCATAGATGCTTCCGAGACAGTGTGTCTGTCCAAAGCAGGAGCGCACTCTCTAGGTTGATGTAAGGGGTGCAATGCCTTGGTAGCGAAAAAAAGCTACAAATGAAAATAGAATGAAGGATAACAATGCCTGTTTTCTTGTTTAAGAACCTTGATTGTTACACTTCAGAAATATTTACCATTACGTTCAGCAACTTACAATCGTTCGTGTTCGATAGTGCTTTAAATGATTTATCTTATACCAATTGCATCACGACTGTTTAAATTGATTAATCTTTAAAGCTGATGTTTCTGTCAGTGTTCGCCCCAAACGGTGAATTTCCCCATACGTGCAATTCCGGAGCCCTTCGGCTATTCAAAACCAGGCAATTTGGCAAATATTGGCGAATTGCCGTCAAACAGGCACCGTATTTCGCTGGCAGTGAACTCCCCATAAAGAAGCAATGGTTAATCTATTCAGAGATCACTGAACAGCAGAGAATTGCCCTGATGTTTTGTGTTTTCATTCCGCAGGTTTAATCAGGCGAATCCCATAGGTTTCAATATAATAAATATTCCCGTTTTTATTCTATTTTATTATCAAATTTTTTATTCAATTATCTTTTAAACAGTTTGCTTCTATTTTTTAAAGATTTTTTTAGGCATTTTTCATGATTCTTTCGGCGTCATTATTCCGATAATTATTTTTTTTATTCCACTTTTTTTAATAGCGTTTTTTTTTTCCTATAACAGACCTTTTTATTATTATTCATAGGACCTTATATGTTAATTCCAGACATTTTCGTCCAGTAGTTTCTTTGCAAACAGCGTTTGAAATTCTTTGAGTTAAATTTTTTTCTTTTTACCCCATTCGTCGGCTTGTTGGGTTTATCTGGCAGCTGGTCAACGCTGTGTTCAGCGGATCGTTGGCTTTTTTGGGACGCATTCGGCGGGTTGCAGCAAATCGGCGGGCACGTTCGGGGGGTTTTCTGCAGCTTTCCTAAGTGATCCGATATTTTTGTATCGTATCGGCGGATTTTCTTTTTTTTCCCCCGGCGATTTTTGTCTGGATCCGTCGACGACTTTCCCCTGAATTCACCGCACGGTCGGGAAGTAGATTTCCCCGAAGTGCAGGTAACGAGAGAGAACCGAAATGTTGGTGACATTTCGGTGCTATCCGAATAACCCCTAGAGAAACACACACACTTCTAGTATCCCAAATGCTGCTGAATGAGTGTGACTATCTCCTTCGTCCTTGTAGGGTGAAAATAATGAGCCACGAGTTTCAGTTGCTAAAATGCTTCTTTTACCATACTGGATTTATTTTTCACTAATTATTCCCATCAGTCTGTTTCTTTTATTAAAAATCGAATTACTATGGTTAATACATACAGTACAAAGTCTGTGTTCCATAATCATTGTTTTTAAGGGTTAGTTTACTTCTTCCTTTTTGTTTAAATGCTGTGTTTACATAAGTACTAAATCCCTGGAGGACTTCCAACTTGGGTTTGAAGCGTGTCGCTGAAAACCTGCACAGAATAGCATACACTTCCTATACGGATCTGTTGCATAGAGAATCACAGTACTAAGGTCTCTTGAAAGAAAATATCAGTACAGCTCCATTAAACAGCTCATACCCATTATCCCTCACACCCCGGGCAATTTTCTACACTGCCTAGTGGAAAATCTAGACTAATATAAACCGAAGGAAAGTAAGCTTAAACCGTTTTCAGTTGTGTAGTCAGCTGATTGGGACTTTCTTTGGCTTCATTGTTAACCATACCGTCTCTTATTGAGGGGCTGTATCTATTTTAATCCCATATCCTGTCATCTTTTCTACAGAATGTCAGTCTTCTATTTGCTCAGTATTTGTGGTGTATGTGGGTGTACGCAGTGCTTTACAGTCGTAAACTCACAATTTGTTTTTAAATTCTAAAAATGTGTCTGTAATTCTAACACTTTCCTGGTTCCAAATATTGATTGGCTGAGGTCGGCAGCCGCGCGAGGGAGCACGCACGCACGCACGCACGCACGCACGCACGCACGCAGCGCTCGGAGGAACACGCGGCCAGTCGAGGAGGCTGCTAGCAGAATGCTGTTAATGCATTCCGCTAGCAGCCCCAGCGATAAACTAAATCGGCCCACAGCGGGAGCATGCGTTCCCGCAGCGGGAGATGTGTGGGAATGCCATTCCCGCACGTTCCTTCATAACTTGAGCACAGAATAAGATGCATGTTCATCCACAATAACTGTTTTGTTCATTTTTAAACAATAAATGGCATGTTATGGTCAATTCCAATGTTGCCTCTTTCAGCTGATGTTGAAAACACTTCAGGTGTTATTTAATAAGAGCTGGTGTGTGCCATAGTTGCAAATGGCAACAAAAGCAGTCGTTGCAACAGCAACATTTTTAGACTGTGACAGATCTCCATACCCTGACTGTGTCACATCTGTTAATGCCGCACCCTGCCTGACCCCCGTTCTCCCACCAGCAGTCTTTTGTGCCTTTCTCCAGCCCTTAGTCGAAGCTTAAGAACGGCTACACTGAAAGCGCAGTGATAACGTTCCCCAGAGATGAGTCAGTATGCATATCTTGAGGTTAGAACAGTCAGCTTGAACTGAGCCCTTAATATATACAGTGCCAGACAGTGCCTGTTACTGCTCAGAAATTACTGCAGGGCATCGTGACCTATTTAGACCAGGGACAGATAAAGGGATTAACTCTGGTCACCAAGTATCAGATATTGGGGCCGTGGTTTCCAGACAAGAGAGACAAACAAAGGCTCCTGCACTAATACAGTTGTGTTCAAAATTATTCAACCCCCACTGAAATTGAGTGTTTTGGCCAGTTTGACATTGATTTTGATCATTCAGTCATCTTGCTTACAATTAAATCAAAGAGGCACGTGTAGGTCAGACAAATATAACATAACATTTATAATGAAATAACCACAAATGTCTTTTCTGTGCTCACATCATTATCAGTTTTATTCAACCCCCAAGTGACATTCAATCTTAGTACTTAGTACAACATCCTTTTACAGTTATAACAGCTTTTAAACGTGAAGCATAGCTTGACACAAGTGTCTTGCAGCGATCTACGGGTATCTTCGCCCATTCGTCATGGGCAAAAGCCTCCAGTTCAGTCACATTCTTAGGCTTGCGCACTGCAACTGCTTTCTTTAAGTCCCACCAGAGGTTCTCAATCGGATTTAAGTCAGGTGACTGCGATGGCCACTCCAAAATGTTCCAGCCTTTAATCTGCAACCATGCTCTAGTGGACTTGGAGGTATGCTTGGGATCATTGTCCTGTTGAAAGGTCCAACGTCTCCCAAGCCTCAGGTTTGTGACGGACTGCATCACATTGTCATCAATATCTCCTGGTACTGAAGAGAATTCATGGTACTTGCATGCACACGCTGAAGCTTCCCTGTACCTGCAGAAGCAAAACAGCCCCAAGCATGATTGACCCCCCGCCATGCTTCACAGTAGGCAAGGCGTTCTTTTCTTCATAGGCCTTGTTCTTCCTCCTCTAAACATAGCGTTGATCCATGGGCCCAAACAGTTCTAATTTTGTTTCATCAGTCCACAGAACACTATCCAAAACTTCTGTGGTTTGTCCACATGACTTTTGGCATACTGCAGTCGACTCTTCTTATTCTTTGGAGACAGCAAGGGGTGCGCCTGGGAGTTCTGCATGGAGGCCTTCATTATGCAGTGTGCGCCGTATTGTTTGAGCTAAAATTTCAGTACCCACATCTGACAAATCTTTTCTCAGTTCCTCAGCAGTCACACGGGGACTTTTCTCCACTCAACGCTTCAGGTAGCGCACAGCAGTCGAAGTCAGCATCTTCTTTCTGCCACGACCAGGTAGCGTTTCAACAGTGCCCTTTGCCTTGAATTTGCGAATGATGCTTCCTATGGTCTCTCTTGGTATGTTTAACATCTTTGCAATCTTCTTATAGCCATTGCCCTTCCTGTGAAGAGTAATCACCTCTTCTCTTGTCTTCCTGGACCATTCTCTTGACTTCACCATGTTTGTAACCACACCAGTAAATGTCTAGAAGGAGCTGAGTATCACAGTCATTTTAAAGCTGCCTAATTGGTGCTTATTATGCTTTATTGCTGCTCCGTGACATCCACAGGTGTTTTCAATACCTGATTGAAAACACTTGAATGAACCTCTGTTCTTCAGAGTGGTATTCTTTAAGGGGTTGAATAATTGTGTCAATGAAGAATTCACAAAAGAAACATTTACTACTGTATTACAAAACCAATTGATGTCATTTTAGTTGCATATGGTTCTTTAAAAAGTCCTTGTAGGATTTCATTCTGAATACAATTACAAATGTACACTAAATTCCCTAAAACCCTTTACAGCATTGGGGGTTGAATAATTTTGAACACAACTGTATGTGACTGTTTTCCTTTCTCCCGAGATTGGCTGCATTGGGTTGGGGCCAGAGGCCAGCAGCACTCTATCCTGATGTCAGTTCTTCTGCTGAGGTTGTGGTGGAAAGCTCCTGAGGCTCATCCATCAACAAAATGAGTTACAGGGTGATTTCAACATAAGAGATGGCAGGAAAACAATATAGAACAATAAGGCCTTTATCTCCCAAATTAATTTCTAGGTCCATGTACCCCAAGTTCAAAATGACTCTCTAGACATTTCAAGGCGGGAAATTCAAACAATGGCAGGGGAAACTTACGATTGACCCAGGGCCGGATTTACATTTCAGGAGGCACAAAAATATGGAGTGCCCCCCCCCCAAATGCAATATGGTCATATTTGATCTCGTTTGAAGGGTCAGACTCTGCCCTTTCCACGGACACCTCACTCACTTGACCTTGTGTAGTGTAAGAAACCAGAGATGCAGGGCTCCAAAGTCACCCTGTCTCTCACTGCAGTACCAATGTTTAGTTTGTTGATTAAGGCTGGTGTCAGACGAGCGCATTTTGTACGGACTGTGCGACCGTGCAGTACAGACGCACTTTTTTGCGGAAGACGCAGTAGTAGCCACACAGTCCGTTATTCTGACTGACGTTATTCTTGACAGATGTAGAAGGGAAAATAAATTAAATGAAGAACCATATTGTACGTCAAAAATGCTGGACGCATAAATGCACAAATGTCTGATCTCGTTCATCACTCACACACAAAGCTATGCGGATGTTGCGCATGTGGCGCACTCTGTGCGCCCATTCTAGAGGATTTACGTTCTTGCCTGCCTTGCGTCCATTTGCCGCGTCCGTTGTTTGTCCGCAGTTCTGTGCTGACGTACTTTGTGTGTGGGTCTCTATTGATCATAATTTTATGCTACCATGGATGTTAAAATGTGCGGCAACACGGACGTGTACACTGCGCTCGTCTGACACGGGCCATAACAAAGCACTGTGCCATACCCTCCACACTTGCTGGCTGTGTGGGAAATGAGAAGGAAAGCTAGTGCAGCATCAGTGTTCACTTTATAATTGTAACATGAACAATAATGCTGCGTTAGAAAAAAAGAATAATATTATTTTATTTTTCCCCATAAAGCTTTTTCCCCAGTCTCAATCTGCTCCCGGCGGCCAGAAGCGTCAGAACGGGCCACTGTTCACACCGTGGGATTAGGAGTGAGTATCTGATTGGGGGGGGGGCTTTTCTGCTGGTGATAACTGATGCTGCAGAGGTGAGTAATTAGCGTTAGGACTTTGTGATCCTAACAGTAATTACTCATTGCTTACTCTTTGCGCTCCCCATGTTAAGTATAAGGAGCGCAAAGTACAATAAGTTCACGCTAGAAGGCGCCATTATCGTTGTGCTGATTTTTATTAACCCGTTAGCGTGACGCCCAGATTAGAAAACATAGAAACATAGAAAAAATGTCGTCAGATAACCTTTCGGCCCATCTAGTCTGCCCAATTACATGGATACTTTACCTGGATTTATCTTTTGTTTAGGATAGCCTTATGCCTATCCCATGCTTGCTTAAATTCCATTACTGTTTTGGCCTCTACCACGTCAACTGGAAGGCTGTTCCATGTATCCACCACCCTCTCTGTAAAATAATGCTTCCTGATGTTACTTTTAAACCTTTGCCCCTCTAATCTAAGACTATGTCCTCTTGTTTTGCTATTTTGTTTCCTTTTAAATATACTCCCTTCCTCTACCTTGTGGATTCCCTTTACGTATTTAAATGTTTCTATCATATCTCCTCTGTCTCGTCTTTTTTCCAAGCTGTACATGTTAAGATCATTAAGCCTTTCCTGGTAACTTTTCTCCTTCAAGCCGTACACCATTTTAGTAGCCCTTCTCTGAACTCTCTCTAAGATGTCTATATCCTTCTGGAGATACGGTCTCCAGTACTGCACACAGTACTCCAAGTGAGGTCTCACCAGTGCTCTGTACAGTGGCATGAGCACTTCCCTTTTCCTACTGCTAATACCTCTCCCTACACAACCAAGCATTCTGCTAGCATTTCCTGCTGCTCTATTACGTTGACTACTTACCCTTAGATCCTCTGAAATAATAACCCCTAAATCCCTTTCCTCAGATGTTGAGGTTAGGACTGTATCAAATATTCTATATTCAGCCCTTGGGTTTTTACGTCCCAGGTGCATTATCTTGCACTTATCCACATTAAAACTCAATTGCCACAGCTCCGACCATTGTTTTAGTTTACCTAAATCATTTGTCATTTGGCTGATCCCTCCAGGAACGTCAACCCTGTTGCAAATCTTTGTGTCATCAGCAAAAAGACATACTTTTCCATTAATACCTTCTGCAATATCACTAATAAAAATATTAAATAGAATGGGTCCAAGTACTGACCCCTGAGGTACCCCACTGGTAACAAGACCTTGCGCCGAATAAACTCCATTTACCACAACCCTCTGTTGCCTGTCACTCAGCCACTGCCTAATCCATTCAACAATATTGGAATCCAAGCTCAAAGATTGCAATTTATTGATAAGCCTTCTATGCGGAACAGTATCAAAAGCCTTACTGAAATCTAAATAAGCAATGTCTACTGCACCACCTGTGTCAATTATTTTTGTTACCCAATCAAAAAAATCAATAAGATTAGTTTGGCATGATCTCCCTGAGGTAAATCCATGTTGTTTCTGATCCTGTAATCTATGTGTTTTTAGATGTTCAACAATCCTTTCCTTTATTGGATTGGATCCCAATCACTATCCCCTCAATTAACCTAGCACGAGCGCTAGCATTAAGGAGGTGATAGAGCCCATGGTATTTAAGCCAGGATTGTAAAGTCTAGCCATTCCTGACCAGCCAATGGCTTTCAAAGCACTTGCACTTGACAATGTATTGGCTGGACGATGAATCCCTTCCCCTCATTCAATGGCATGACAGAGTTACTGGACGTAAGAGCAGTTGCTCGCTCAGAGCAGCATGGTGGCAATAATGGTCACTTGAGGGCTAAAAAGGGACAAGGGTTAGAGGGCTTAATATACGGTATTTAACCCCTCTGGTTTTTTCCCCATCTCCTCTATTTTAACCCTAGCGTGTCCGTTTAATCTATGGTTATAATCTTTTGATCAATAATGTTACTTTCTGTGGTATATTTTTTATTAAGTAGAGAAGTCCAAACAGTGAAACCACGTTAAGGCTGTGAAATACCCGTATCTTCTATCGACAAAACGACAGTAAACGCTCTTAATTACCTGCTGTTGCTGAATGGGCCGACAGGTCTCGTAAGCGTTTCTCAATTTTAGATAGATACCAAGTAATTCTTTAGTGGTGCGTTGAAAAAACTTATTTCTAAAAACATTTATATTGGAGCTTGTCCACTAAAATGCAAAAGCCATTTTTCACTGACGTATTTGAAGACGCCATATGAGCAGCATTTGTCCATTATTTAGCAGGTAACTGAAATTGGCCAGAAGTCTTGGGCTTTACTGCCGTACAGATACAATAGGACCGGAATAGCTCTATAATATGTATAAAACTATTCATGGAGCCAGTAATGTCTTGCTTGGGGAGTGTGGGGGGGGGGGTATGTTTTGATGACTTAATTAGAAGAGAGAGACCGCAGTTGAATATCTAAGTTCGTAAAGTCAGCCGTGTGTTTATCACTTTAAGTAAATGACACTGCACCATCAAATGGTTAAAGGGGTAACCCAAATTCAAGTTTATAGATGAGGAAGAAACCGTGTGTAGCTGCAGTTACAAGACCTGCATAGGTTAAAACCTAACTTTTTAATAGGTCAATTAAAATGCTGTCACACAAAACATATAAACAATATAGGCGCACAAAGGGAATAAAATGAAATCTGCTCCGTGTGTGCCCTGTCAAGGAAACCGTCCCTTGGGATCCTTGTTATGGTCCCAGTAGAGGTTATCCCTAAACGTGGGAGATACAGAAGGAAAGGAGTACACACGCTTCCCTGTGAGGAGAGCGAGCTTGTGTAGGGAGAGAAAGGGGTACGCATTGATTGTGTCACCCCCAGGGTTGGGGTCTCTTAGGATTTTTAAATGGACATTCTTTATTTCTCTGCCTAACAGCACGCTGCCACAAAGCTCCCGATGATGCTGACAGGGCGAAACACGTAGAACTAACCGTACGGACACGTGAATCTTTGTTTTAACTTTTCATCTCGCACCCTGTACTCAGAGGATATGACGTATTAGCTGATGGCTATCACTGCAAGATAGCAACATTACTCTTTTTCTTTCCTCATTACTGTAGGGTTTCGTGTGTTGGTCTATTTCCAATAGGGTATCTATGAGGACTACTTAAAGATCCTAAGAGACAACAGCACTGGGGGTGACCCACTCACTGCATATCTCCCCCTCTCTCTACACAACCTCGCTCTCCTCACAGGGAAGTGTGTGTACTGTCCATCTGTATATACCCACATTTAGGGGTAACCTCTACTGGGATCATAACAAGGATCCCAAGGGACAGTTTCCTTGACAGGGCACACACTTACTGAGCATCACATTTCATGTTATTCCCTTTGTGCGCCTATATTGTATATCTATTTCGTGTGACAACATTTTAATTGAACTATTAAAAGTGATTTTTGACTTAATCCTCATCTTATACTAATTATTTAGGCGCATGTAGCTTCTATAAGGGCATCTATAGGCAGTCTTCTTTTTAAATTTTGGGTGCCATTGGCTGTAAGACGCAAAGATTTGTAAGCAACTCTGTCAGTTGTTTATAGGAAGCTGATGGGGTGTCACATGTACATCAGGAATAAGTTACTATATGGAAAAAAAATCTAATACATTTAGTACACTTTTTACATATTTTTTGTCGATGTAACTGGACATTGTTTGCTGGAAATGAGCCCATATTTAATGCATTATTTCCGAAATATGTTAAAATATGCAAAACTTGCCCTTTTGTCAGTTTATACAATTTCTGTTCGTTCTATCTGGTTTATGCTCTTAACGGGAGATGTGCCTGGACCAATAACTGCCTTATCCAATGGGGAGCTGTTTACTCTGATCTTTCAGTATTGAGAAGGTTTATGAAGATTCGCCTCCTGCAGCATTCCTCGCTGTTAAATTAGTTAAAAGTGGTACCCCCACCTATCTCACAGGACCAGCATAGGCCAATTTGTGCAAGACCCAAAGCATGTGGTTAGAAATGCACTTCAGGCCCTCTCACAAAAGCGCTAGAAAGAAGGAACAACATGATCTTCCACACCATGCCAAGCTCTAGGACAGATGTCAGCAACCTTGGCCACCCAGATGTTTTGGAACTACATTTCCCATGTTGCTCACCAATGCTAATGAGTAGCTGAGCATCATGGCAGAGATAGTACCAAAACATATGGAAGGCCGACGTTGCTAACACCTGCACTAGAAGAAGGTAACTCAATAGACTTCCTTTGATTTTAAAGAGAAAGGGGCTGGGACTCTACTTGACTGGGGACCTCTTCGAGCAGCATTGGTTATAGTGGGGTCCTGTGCTGTGGGGAAAACACTTAAAAATAAGCCAAGAGCTAGAAAAAGTGTGAAAGAAATATAAATAAATGGTCTGAGTAGGTAAAAAACACAAATGTTTGATGAAATTACTTCTGTTGCGTTAATAATAACAAAACCTCCAGAAACCACCAATTGTATGAACCGTTTTATTGATGTCCAGCACGGTATAGCAAACGACACATCCAAATTACAAAACGAACGTGTACAAGAATACACGTCAAGTAAAAGACTGACAATAGTATAATACACCTGACCTAGGTATTTTAACCATAAGCGACAAGACCATAATAACGGCAACCACTTACAACCCGGCAGCACGGCAAGAACGCTACTCTAAATATTGCATTAGATTCATTTAGACTAACTTGAAGGAAAAAATAATAATTTACCTGGAATAAAAAAAGTTGATTTAGGTCCCGGATAAGATTTTTGCTTTCTGAAAGACATGTAGAAAGGAAGAATCGCCTTCCAGGCAGTAATAAAACCTATTTAGGCTGACAGATCCTTTCTAAGAAGCTTCCTTTACCTTTCCTATCTAATGACATGTACATTTAATGTAGATTTTCCTCTGACAGTAACAGCTGCGGCTTAAATAGAAGGAAAAGATATGTATGTATGTATCTTGGTGGAGACAGTATAAATGCCCAATTCTGTACATACATCAATGTAATTAGCTTTAATCATTTACCGATCTCGCGCTCCTGAGAAACCTGGATGAAATTCTGTAATTTCAACTCGCCATTAATTACACAAACCATTGTAAAGTTCATGTAGTGTGTTAATCAAACTATAGGTACGTCTCCGGGAAATAGTTTTATGTCATCGGAATTGGCACCGTGATGGCTTTGCCTAGCAGAGAAATTGGATGTCAAATGCGGAATGAGCATTTTACTTGGTATTTTTTCCAGGCATTCCTATTATTACTAGGCTTGAAACCTGTCATCTAACCGTGCGACATGATCCATAGGTCAAGCATGAGGCTACATAATGCATTCAATCATCTGAAAAAGGCAGGTGGACCCACGCGTTCTCAATTGTCTTGCTACATCGATACTTTTATAAGGGCTAATTCCAAAAAATGCTGCATGCAGTCAACAGTTGGTTAAAATACAAGCATGGGATGTGCTATTTCTGCCAATATTATGCTCTTATTCCCTACTGAATGCCAAAGTGCAACCTTTTTTTTTTTCCCCTCCACGATTTTCACGTCTGTGACTGTGCGCATATGTTGAGCATTTATTTATACAGAGCCTGTGGATTCCCAGCGCCGTATGATTGCTTATATATTAAAGTGCCTCTCTAACCTTTACAGTTTAAACAGTAAGTATGCTAAACGCTGCATATCCAGTAATATTGTCATTCAGACCTGATGTGGGGTAGCACAATAACGAGTGGTTTATTTACTAAAACAGGTCTTGATGTATTGCAGGAGCCGGGAGTCTACCACTCCGTAAGACATAAATGTTGGAGCCAGACCTCTTCCACTTATTTATAAAGATGTCTGCATTTAGTAGTTCACTGACATAAAAAAAAAGAGAGTGCCTGGTTTTTACAAATATGTCAACTCCTGCTTTTCTGGGGATGAAACTGAAACTTTTCACTTCATAATAAAAGGAAAAACAAATGGCCATCATGTGCAATCTCTAAGGGTTCTCATTTCACAGGCATTGCCTTTCCATCGCCCTACTTTAGGATTCAAATTCCCTTCTTCCTGCGAGTCCCTTGTACAATATGGCAGAATATTTTGACGCTGTATAAAGCAAATTACATGTTACGGAATTAAACAGCAGCGCACCCAGTCCAACAAAATATGGCATGTCGGCATCAGTAAATGTACTTAGAAAGTGCACTGTGTAAGTAAAATGGTATGTAAATGACTTAAATTGCATGTCTGGATGGCCAGCTTTGGTTTCTTGATAATTCCCACCATTAGCTGCTAGAACATCGCTTTCCTTAAAAAGACGTGGCACTTTTTGGCTGTTGAGTGGTAAAGTGCTACAGAAGGAATCCACCTCCGCAATTACAGCGTTTCAGACCCTGTTAGTGGAGACTTTCAATGAAATTTTATTTATTAAAGGAGCACTCTACTCATCCTGACCACTTTGCATTTATAAAGAGATCAGGGTGTGTAGAGTCTACCCCTTATCCAACCTCCACTCCAGCTTCATTGATCTGGGGAAAATGCTGGGAGAAGTGGAGGAGATTCCTCCACCCCACCCAGCATCAACAGCAGATGAGATTTTAGATTTTACCATGTGTTGGTTACCAGATGTGCTGACCTCACTCTCTGGTATCGATTGATCTCGAGAGACCGCCAATAGATCGGATCTTTGCCTATACACAGCTCAGATCCATTGTTCTGAGCAGGTGCTACAAAAGTTGCATACGTAAAGTGCGTAAGTCCCATTGCGGTGCGCAATTTGTATTTCCTACAACTTGCATTGCATTGAAAAATCGCAAAAGTTCCTGAAGTCAAAGAGGAACTGTATGTGGTGAGGGACAAAAGGTGAGTAAAAATCACAAAAAAAATAAATAATTGGCCCAATTATTTAAGAGCTAATAAAGGAGCCTTCTATTATTTTAATAGTGTTCTATTAAATTTGCGATTTGGAACAACAAAGACATGTCTAGTCTTGTGTGAGGTGGCCTGTGGTCCAAAACATTAAACAGACTTTATCAGAGATGATTACTTTGACACCACACCAAATCTCTGTAAACATTAATCTAGGTGAGTCTTCTTGACAAGGGACAGTTGATCATGTACAGAAGACATGGTCTTCCACTTCGGAAAAAATTGGTCACTGACCATATCTCTACTGTATGCTTTTGCCAGGAGATACAATGTCTCAAGGAGGACACCCTCATCCCAAACATATACAGAGATTTGTACTAAGGTGAAATGGGGGGGGGCTAAGTAGTGAACTTTTCTGACGAAATACAATTTTAGAAATGTCTTGAAAGTATGGTGGCATGCGGATAGCTTAATTTTGCAAGGGAGGAAGTTCCATAGATGGGGTAGCTCAGGAAAAGTCCAAAAGGGAAGAGTTGGAGTGGGTACGAGGAGATGATATCAGATCATTGGGAGATGAAAGTGACTGGAATGCAACATACCTGTCTCACGGTTCCCAACCGTGGTCCTCAAGTACCCCCAGCAGGTCAGGTTTTCCAGATAGCTCAAGTACAGCACAGGTGATATGATTTGCTGCTCAGTGATTGCAGGATTCAGTCTGCATTTCCCCAAGGTAATCCTCAAAACCTGGCCTCTTAGGGGTACTTGAGAACCATGGTTGGGAACCAATGGTCTATGGTGTTGGTCCCCTATACACAGTATTATATCTACCCTTTCGATCCTTGGATGGTTGGCAAAGCTATCTATATTCAGGGAACAGAATGACACGTACCCAGTAAGGGTTAACAGATACCAAAGCACAACGAGCTGCTTAGTCAGGATAGCAGGGGTCTTAGTACCAGGAGAGGTAGTCAGCCGTATGCCAATATCAATACACAGAGCGGTTTCATCAGGAATAGCCAGGTTGGTACACAGAGCTGGTTCGTCAGGAATAGCGAAGTGAGTACACAGAGCGGGTTTAGCAGGAATAGCCAGGTTGGTACACAGAATAGCACTGAGTGATGTGAAACCACGTCAGGGCACTGGAGTAAATGAGACGCTAGGCTTTAAACCAGGCGGCCGCTGCTTCATTAGGCCGTCCCCCGCCCCTGGCATCTCACGTGACCGCCGAGGTCCTGTTCTTCACTCAGTGCCCAGCCAGCGAGGAGGAGGCTGCCGGGCGCCAGGTAATGCCGGCGTTGGACGGTGACAACCTGCTAATAAGAGGAGCAGAGGTATTTAGAGCTTTCTGCGTGAGAAAACTAAAGTGAGAAAATGGTCTAGTGAAATATAACCACAGGACTGTACAGTTGAAGTAAAGTTTAAGCTTTTAGATGGGCATCCCCTTAGGAATATTGAGAGCACTTACTCAAGGAAACCAGGCGTACATAGTCCATATTTTAGAGCGTGCACATGTTACTTTTATTACTTACTGTAATGAATAACAAACTTAATTTTCATGTCTTTTTATGAAGAATCAAATAATAAAAACTCTAAAATTTAGAAAACCGCAGCAATTCAGAGCAGATGCACCCTTCTACTCTGCGCACACCTATAGGAAGGGAAGGTTCTATTCATAAACAATATGGAAATCTAATATAATCATCCTTTTTTGAACAAAGTCGGATGTAACAGTTGTTTCTGTAGGACACTGAGATTGGAGGAGAAGGTCATGTGGAAGTTGACATGAGGATTTGAACCACTTTAACCTGTCTGAAAAGCGACGTTAGTGCTAAGCTACTCATTCGGCTCCCAACATATAAAACCTAATATAAACAATGAGCTTGTTTGTGTTGCATTCGAAGGTACTTTTTGATTTGACAGCCCAGAGAGCTTTATGTAAGCCCCGTGGTATCTGCACAAGGTGAATGCTATTTCTATATATTGATTTAAGGCTTGCAAGTGCTTAGTATTTAATATTCAACATTCAACTTGCGAGTCAGGAAACCATTATCTTGTATTGATTAAAAAAAAAAAAAAAAAAAAGGACAAGCCTAGATTTCTCTTTTTTTTTATTTATTTTTTTGTGTAGGGACACATTTCTTCACATTGTTATTGTGAGCGTTAAACATATTGAATTTTAAGATCTAAAAGGTTTGCAAATTATTTATTATTGAATTACAGTCTGTCCTGGAAACAGAGGACACTTTCTGGCTTCCATATACACTGATATGAGGTGGAATATGTGTTTCTTTCGTAGTAAACTTACAAATTATTATTACTGTCATCATTTCTATAGTGCCAACAGTTTCCACAGCGCTTTACGATAACCAAAGGGAAGAGATAAACTGACATATGATGGAAACAAGAGGTGTAGGGCCCTGCTCTCATAGGAGCTTTGACATTGTATATAATGCAAGGAATGTGGTGTACAGCTAGAGTATTCTCACTGATATCTGCCACTGTTTTATGTATTCTTTAGTTAAATGAAGTTGAGCATGCTCAGCTTGCCCTGCTCGACTGGATAGATTCAGGTATTGCATCTTATGTTTATCTAATTTACCACCATGAAGAGGGAAGGAGTGCAAGATAATATCAACAGTATTCCCTGGGAACAGTCTGCGGTGACAGCTGGTCTCTGCTGTTCTGGATAGGGAATAGGAAAGTGTAGAGCGTTAAGCTACGCCACATAAAGTTAAAGGGTTAGAGAAAAATAAAGATTGGGAAGAGAGCAACACACTTCAAGAAAATTTAAGATATTTTACCGAATGCATGTTTGTCTTTTTATATCATTAAAAAGCATCCCGTGTCCTACATTCTCATTTTCAGAATTGGATAATGACCTGCTAAATGAGGCTTTCTGGTAAAAGTGTAGACACCAGATGAGTATATTGTGTATACAAATTAGACGACAGGTAGTCCTTTCACAAGATGATACTTTGTGTAAATGTGTTTTAAAGTCCTAAACGAAGCAAGAAAAATAGAAAACTAAAGCCAGGGATGCTATCACAAATCTTGGGGCCCGGTTTACTTTTTTTGGAGGGATGGGACGAAATCCCTGGTGGTTCATTAAGAGGTTAAAAATATTCCCTGATGGCTATTTTTGCACTATAAAATATGGCTTCTGAGCACTTGTGACAAAAATGTGTTGTTTTTTTCTCCACCTTGTGTGAGAAAGAATGGAGGCTGACTTCTAGGGATGTGTAGCTCCTCCTGAAACTGATGGGAGCTGAGTGTAACGTTGGGGGCTTCCAGCCTTTCCGGTGTGCTTGAGGGCAGCATGTCTGATGCTGCCCGCTCACCAACACCCAGTTTAAATTGAAACAGGCAGGGAGGTGGCTGCATGAGGTGCGGCTTGAGAGGGGGGCGCAGTCTGGTGAAGGTCTTTTAAAAACCAACAGTTCCTTCTAAGCAGTGCCTGATTGTGGTTATCCATACCTGAGCTCCTTGTACCTGAATTCTCTCGTGATTTAACCTGTTATTGACCTCTGCTTGTTTTCTGACTATTCTGCCTTCCGTTGCCCTAGACTATTTCCTTGTACTACGCTTCTGCACTGATATCGACCCGGCTATTCCATTTGACTATTCTATACTCTGTATTCCTGATTCTGGCTCGTCTGACTACCCCCGTGTTGCTGACCTGGTTTTGTATTACGACATTGTCTTTGATTAACCCTTTCTGTCTAGCTAGTATACCTGGCCAATTCTAAGGACCAGACAGGGATTCTTCTACGGCTACCCTGTTGGTAGCTTTTGGGCTCTGTGGAGTGTTGGGCTTTAAGGACTGCGTGGTGGGACCCGGGAACCGTGACACTGAGCACGCAACCTTGTTGTCTTGTCTCAGTCCACCACCCACTTATCAGCAATCCTAGGTTTCATGATCCTATACTTTAGGCATCGACGCTGGCTGCTACTTGAAATGACGCTTCCCAGACCGTTGCTCATCATAATGATGCTGTATGGGTCCTTGCCCCTCATAATTGCTTCACGTCCGTCCACCAGAAACTTTGACATGGAACACTCAACTGAATGTAACTTTTATATATTGATGCCCGGGTGTCATCGTTTTGACACAACTATCCCTGCATTATTCTTTCCACTTTTTGGTGCACAAGGATGATGCTTTCTAATCCTGAGCATCCTCTGCCTATACAAACCTGGTAAGGACATTCACTCATCGCCCTATTGTGGTTCCTCGTGGACACAGTACGTTCCTTACTACTCTGATTGTTTACTTGGCTTTGAGCCGGTGGGTTTACTGCCCTTCTCTGATCTGTCTATCCAGACCAGGCTGGACTACTCAACTTCATTTGTCTATACTATGCTTTTGACCTTGGCGTGTATTATCGATGTGACTTTTTCCTTCCCACTATATATATAAAATACCAAACGAATTGTTGTGGTGCACTCTTAATCTACTGTGATATACCACCCTTAGTATACATCCATGTGGATTTATAGGTATCACACCAAGAAAATTTGTGCAAAACACCTATATCGAGATGTATATACCTTATAGGTATTGTAGAAACAGGATCAAAATATGTCTGATGTATCCTAAAAGAAAGAAACCTATACATAACATAGTGCACCCTGTATACAAGCGTACTATATCAAGTGAGCATTCGATCTTAAACTCACATGCCTTTGAGCCAGACTGGGCTCTCAGGGAATGTGGCATATGGGTTGTTTACGGATTTTAAAACCATTTATTTAAAACACATATAAAACAAATAAAACAATTCACCAAACCTCAAAGTTTGCCGAGACGCATTTCGCTGCAGGAGTCCTCCCGTCTTATGCTTCCTCAGTCGGCTGTTTTGATGGATCTGGTGTAGTTCCAATATTCTTATACTTTGCTTCCGCTGCAGTATCCAATACACAATCTTTTTCTTTTGCCCATGAGTTCCTCCCGGGCATCTTCTAATGACGTTCACTTTGCCCGGGAGGAACGCATGCGCAAAAGAAAAAGATCGTGGATTGGATACTGCAGCGGAAGCAAAGTATAAGAATATTGGAACTACACCAGATCCATCAAAACAGCCGACTGAGGAAGCATAAGACGGGAGGACTCCTGCAGCGAAACGTGTCTCGGCAAACTTTGAGGATTTGGTGAATTGTTTTATTTGTTTTATATAGGTTTTAAATAAATTGTTTTAAAATCCGCTGGTATCCATGGTCCTTGGATTGTCGGGAGAATCTATGCGATATATATAGAGCCTGGACACGGCTCAAAATCACGTGAGTGTGGCTATTTTCTACATTCTATCTATTGGTGGTATATAACAATAATACGCTATTAGCGATTGTTATTTTCCATTCATTTGAGGAAATTTTGGGGATCCCAATATATCAAGTTTCCCACTCTGACGAAAGAAGGCAAAAGGACGGCCGTAAACCACCCAAACGCCACATTCCCTGAGAACCCAGTCTGGCTCAAAGTCATGTGAGTTTAAGATCGAATACTCACTTGATATAGTACGCTTGTATACAGGGTGCGCTATGTTAAGTATATGTTTCTTTCTTTTAGGATACATCGGACATATATTGATCCTGTTTCTACAATACCTATAAGGTATATACATCTCGATATAGGTGTTTTGCACAAATTTTCTTGGTGTGATACCTATAAATCCACATGGATGTATACTAAGGGTGGTATATCACAATAGATTAAGAGTGTGCCACATCAATTCGTTTGGTATTTTCTATTTTGTGTGTGCACCTATTGGATAGATGGCACTTTGGTGTTAAGGCGAACTCTATATAATATAAGAAAATATATCTTGTGGCGCTACCATTTTTTCAATATATATATATATATATATGTTTATTTTCCAAGCTCCGCCATTTCAAGGACCGGTATTAGGGCCTCCCTGTTTGTTCTATTTTGTGTTTGTATGTTTTTTTATCTCTGGGTTCATACTCTTCGTGAAAATTGGAGGGTGTTCGAAGCAAAAGAGGAGCCTCCATATCTGTTAACACCTATTACATTGAATTGAGACACTTGGTAAAGAGGAGGCCCCATACATTCATCCATTTAGTTAATTTTTGAAAAAAAAATATGTATACATTTCATTTATTTTTTTTTACCATCCCACCTACAAATTTATACTTTATAACAAAATTATTTTTGTTCTATGCTTTCACAGAAATAGTTTGAATTATTTGCTCTTCACAATGTCATGTTCTCGGTGATTAATATGGAGATAAAGTCTGTACTTTAGTAATCTTATTGATCCTTTATAAAGACAGATTATAATTGCAGTGTTAAAACGATTTGTTAAATGCCCCACGTGCATTTTAACCAGGTTTCCATCGCCGTTAACAGTTCCCAAATTAGAAGTGAAATTTAAGTCCTGTTTTTCTTTGCTACCTTGATTCTATACAGTTTAAAACTTAACTTTAAAGTTTATTTAATTACATTTTAATACTGGAGGGAAATTATGGATAAGTGCTTTTACACACCATTTTTTTTTGGGGGGGGGGGGGTTTGGGAAAGGATTTTGCCAGGAAGGATACATTGAGATTTCTCTCGTTTTCAAGTATGTCCTGGGTGGCGAGTATGTACCGTTAGGTGTCTTGCCCAAGGACACTTACTGGAGAGGTGCTCGTCAGGATCGAACCTATGTCTCCACAGGCTCTCTCCACGCAGAGAAGTGATGTTACCTCTACTCCACCCAGCCGGTTAAAGCCGGTTTTACATGTTTTCTATAAATTACTGTATTGTCTTCTGTGAATATATATCCTTACACTGCTGCGTTTGAATGTTTCTTGGAAACAGAGTGACACTGACCGTTCTGGACTGACAATCATTTTAGCCTTTTTAAAAAGATTTAAACCTCAAAATATGGCATGTAAAAATCTACATACAAGCAAGTAGGGATACAGAAGTTCCCATATATCAGCAGTTGGATCTCCCCTAAAAATCTAAACTGATATAACAAGTATAAAAAGCTACAGAATGTGGGAAGCATCACATCTTAAATTGGGTAATACGAATAGAACATCCTAGGCCCCATTCTGATAATTTTAATCCCTTAAGGACCAATGATGTAACTGTTACGTCACAAATGCATTGACTTTAAAGACCCTTGGTCCTTAAGGGGTTAAAGTTGCCAAGATGTGTTGAGCTCCCCCCTCCGCAGCTCCGTTCTGGTTAAAGCTCGGGGTGAATGAGTTTCCTTCACCAACCCAGTGTAACCAGCACCTTGAATTTTGAATTTCCCGGCTGCCTGTCACCAGATGGTGGTGGTGATGGTGGTGGTGTCACCCTTTCTGAGGCCGCCTACGATGGCGAGCATTCTCAGAGCGGCAGTAGATGGGTCGGTTCTGCGCATGCATGCACAGCAACGATCCATTGTTCTGCACAAGGCTATGGTTCTTTCATACGTAAAGTACGCAAGTCCCAAGTGATGGGGCAATTTTCAGACCCTACACAAAGCAATTTGTATATGTATTCGGAAGCCCCCCGAGCTGAAGAGGAGGAGCTACACGCACTGAGGGACAAAAGGTGTGTAAAAGCCCCTAAAATAAAATAATTTGGCAGATGCTGTCAGCTGCTATTCCGACCTTGCCTCAAGAACAGCTTGTGGGTTGGAATTAGCAGCCCCCTACTGTATATTAACCTCCCTGACGGTATTCCTGAGTGTTGCTCGGGGTTAACTTTTCGTACCGCAAGCGGTGACCCCGAGCCACACTCGGGCTGGATACTTACATGTCCTGTGCTCCCTCGCTGATCCCGCAGTCTCCTCCAGCCGCTGGGAAATTCACACTGCCTGGTTCTCTTCTCGCGAGGAGTGAAACCAGGAAGTGTGACGTCGCGATCGGCTGCAGTGTGACTGCGGGGACAGCGAGGGAGCGCAGGACATGTAAGTATTGGCCCGAGGATACCGCTTTCAGTATTGAAAGTTAACTCCCGAGCCACACTCATACTGCTAGGGGGCCAAAATAAATAGGACCGATTCTGACATATAAAATGTCAGAATCGGACCGCCAGGGAGGTACAGGAGCTGTTAATAACGTATTAAAAGGTCCTATTGTTCTTCTGCCATCTCTGGCGTCATCAAGGCAAGGTGGTGCTTGACTCAATGGTTTCCTAAGGACTCCAAGGGCCAATAGTGACTGCCGCTGGAATCTGTTTACAGTTCTCATTTATTCCGATTTGAGCCGCTAATAGATTCGGTAACAGGTAGCCAGAGAAGGATATCCGCTCGCTCTAATTCTTTTCTTTTGCAGCTCCCTTTTACCCAAAACAGTGGAGGTAGGGTCCTTTGATGGCATAGTAGCTGCCTATAATGTTAAAGTCTGAAAAAGAACGAGATGAAATCCGCTTTACTTTAACACAATTGGCCAATCATATCCTGCTAATTTGATAAGAATGAAGCCAGTAGGAGAGTGTTTGCCCCGAGTGGGTGTGCCAAGCGACGCCAGTCATTTCAGAGGGGATAGTAACAAAGAGTGACCGGGGCAATGCAGGAGCATAGCAGCATGGAGACCCCCTTGTCTTTGGGACTGAGGCATGTCTAGATGCAATATCTCATGCAATTACAAATATAGCTGTTCGTTCTATTCAATGAGGTATTCAAGTTTTAATTACCGGTAACTACTGAATTAAATGTTGACTAAATTCACCCCACGTCCATGTGTCACATTAATGCGCAACTGAAATTCGAAATACTTGACATGTAACTATCTTTGGAAAGAACGCTGACTCCTACGTTTCACACAGTTACTGTTCAGAAAAGTGAAGAAAAAAAATGGATATAAAAGAACGTGCCTATTCTTATTTTTAGGCTATTGTTTTCAATTTGTTACAAAAACAATGTGGCAGATGCATATTATAGAAATTACATGGTACCTTTTGTTTATCCGTTTCAGAAGCTTTACAAAAGGTTCACAATAATCTGTCCAGAAAGAAAAATATAATTTTTATAACCTATAATCATTATCATTTTTTCTAACAGTTCGGGGGGGGGGGATGAGTGTGGGTGTATCCAGTGTGGGGGTGCTGCAGAAGCTTTCCCATATGTGTGAAAATGTCTTGAATGAGCCTTGCTTGATGTATGAAGATTTCATAAAATGATTTTATCAATCTTTACCGGTTATATAGCTAGGCTCACTCTCTGGTTTTTCCAGTAGAAGTGGGACAACCAAGAGAACTGGGATGGCTGGACAGATGCAGAAAAATCAAGAATATCCAGCTGAATCTAAGGAACAGAAAAAACTACCCTCTTGTGTGGTACACTCGGTCCATATTGATTGAATTGCAGTATAAAACAAAATACAGAAAGTCCTGGTGCGCTCACGGCCCCAAGGTGGCCCACTCAATGTACATTCCGAAAAACAATGTGGGGCCAGGCATTCCAGTGCTGGATATTAAGCCTTTTTCCCCAATAAAAATACCCGGCACCGGGGTGTCTGGTCCCTGCGTTGTTGTTTGAACTGTCCTGCCGAATCTGTGACTAGTGGTAAGCATGGTACTTCACAGTTGAGTTTAGACCCAGAAACCACAGTCATGCCATCAACAAAGGCATAACCCCCCCCCAAAAAAGGCAAAAGAGCAGATCCGCCTTATTGATTTGGTGAAAATATGTATTAGTTATTGAATGCAAATTAATGTTACAAATAGCTCAGCTTAGCCCTTTTACTGCCAAGCAGTTTTTGTTGAAAAATATAAAGGCTTCCAGCATTTACAGAAGGTTTTCGAATTAGTTTATATTACCTTTTCATCATTTAATCAGTGTTTTCCCCAATTCATTCATATCCCAGCATTTAATCTGTATTCAGTTCAGTTTTCCTATCTTTGTTTTGTATTTTCAGACTTTAATTCGTTTTTTTCCCATTTATATATCTAACATTTACTAGCAGGGCTATTCAGACAGAGGTGAAAACCTTGAGAATTGCCAGGAGAATGAACAATCTAGACCAAATACCCAATTTGGAAAGTGAGATGAATGGGAGAATTTTTCTGGTTTGACGATTTTGACCTAGAATTTTCAATTCTCCAGTCATTCTCAAGGTTTTCACCTCTTTCTGAATAGCCCTGTAGGTCTGACACAGGCAGCACCATATTAATTGTTTTGTCATGCAGCCCCCTCCCCCCTTTTTCTTTTTAAACCATGGCCATGGGATGGGAGGAACTTGACCCGACTTAAATAGTTGGGCCTTTTTCGTAAAAAGCAGCAGTGCTGACGGCTTAGGCTGGGCTTGCTCAGGGCCCACTCGCACATCACACGAAAAACTTTATTAAGTATAATACAGCTCATGAAATGTAAAATATATTTTTAACGTCACGTAAATAAGCTGTTTTGTAACTTGCCAAATTTAAGGTCACCGGCCTTTTATGAGCATCCCATGGATTGTCATTGTCCCAGTGGTGTGTGTGGACCCAGATGGGCTGCGTCACTTCATAAAGCGCTTTCGTTGAGAAAGGATTAACTGCCTTGACTATAAGCTTAGGATATATGCGACTCTTAACTATTTTTCAAATAAAGCTTAAAGACATTGCCTGAACTGAAAGGTCCGTGACAATACAGTGAGAAGTAGCCTGGATGTAGTTCTTGGCCAGTGTTTCTTAGAAGCCTCAAGACTTTGGGATGCATGCCAGTAATGAGATCATTCATAGCGTCCCAAGAGCGGACAAAAGCTCCTCAGTTGCAGAACACGATGAAAATACTTGTTGGGCTATTCACAGGCCTGAGGTTAGTGAATCCTGCCTGACCTGATGTGTGTGTTTACAAAATGGAGCATTTTCCAAGCCTTACATCATCATTATACCGGTTTGTTTAACATGATCTATTATTGACATGTATCCGTTTATTCCGTTTTTGGGAAAAACGTTTCACTTCATTTATTCAAACCCCGAAATACGATACATAAAACGTTTACAATGTCGTATGATGATTAGTAGATCATGTAAGAAGTTCTTTAATTTTCTTGATGTAAGTGAAACCGACTGAAAAAGAAACCTAAACAAGAATTAATCATAGAACGTATGAACGTAGAACGTATGCGTTGTTCAGATGTCGTTTACCAGTTGTAATCTGGATGGTGGAGGAATCTATGAAGTACAAGGTTTTAGACATTTCTGGTTTGTGCTTTTGTTAATTTATTGCTTCGATGTCTTTAAAATCTGACGACTTTACAAAATAATTGTTTAAAAGCTGGGTTTTCTATTAACCCTTTCCCGCCGCAGGGTGTACTATGCCGTCCCTGTAGCAGTTGGGCCTTGAAGCCATGGGGCGTACTAGTAGGCCCCGTTGACTTCTATGTGCTGCCTCGACACCTCCCAGCACACTGCGCGCACCTCTGGCTGCTGCGGGATGGCCTGAACTCAGTTGGTCCCCCTGCAGCCAATGACGCACGTATCGCGTCAGCTGCCTGGGTGGGCCGAAGGAGACGCCCACAGCATCTGGCGGCATGGCCTACTAGCACGCCCCGCCAGCATTATTTCCACCGAATGCCAGATGGGTGGCATCAAGAGGTTAATGAGGAATAGATTAATTTTTTTTTTTATCCGTGGGTTGTAACACAAACAATAATGTTGCCTACAGTGGGCTCGATTAAATTTTATTAGGTTTTTCAGAAAAATATCTGCGGAGTCAGTTGAAAACATTTGGCCAAAGACAATATTTGAAAAATGCTGCTGGTCCTAGAAATAGTGGGCCGGAAAGACGCCCAAAAAAGCGTTTGTGTCTTTAAACGTGCCTGTTTAAAACCTTTCTTTAAGCATTGAATTTTTCTTTCTAATTCGCTCTGTTTTTCTGCCCGAAAATCCATTTATAAACCTCTTTCAGCAGTTGATATTCTTTCAGGGATCAGCATGCTGATAAATTCCAATTGAATTGCTAAAGTCGATATTTCCATTGACACTATAACCGTGAGTGCTGTAAATTCATCTGGTAAGCACAGATTTGAATCTCACAAGTGAAAAATGGCCAAATTACTGCTGAAAATGGTGCCAGTCTTCGTTATTGGGCTGAATTAAATTGAGATCAGCGTTTGGTAACCATAACATTCCCTGAGTTAATTTGGGTTTTGTCAAAGGAATACTATGAGACAAAAAAATATTGTGGCAAATATCCATCACATTTTTTTAAATGTTCTTTGTAGGAAGTTTAAATTTGCCATTAGTTTCTACTGCAGTCTGCTCACCGATAAGTAGCTTGACGTCGGGTTCATGGCAATGAGATCTCATGCAAACACTCCTGATACCTCTCAATGCCAAGGCATCATCGAGTTGGCCGGTTGAAAATTCATTCAACAACAGGTTCCTCCCGAAACAAATTATTGACCCTAGAGCAGGGATGTCCAAACTCTGGCCCCCCCAGTTGTCCATGAACTACAACTCCCATCTATCTAATGCAGTCAGAGATTTCTGGGAGTTGTAGCTCAGGAACATGTGTGGGCCCGGAGTTTGGACATCCATTCCCTGCCCTAGAGGAACCAGCCCCAAGAAGGCTGTTCTTGGACTATAGTGGTCAACCCACCAGGGCAGAGTCAAGTATCTCAAGCTGAAGTGCTAAGTGGCCATGGATAGCAGGGAAAGAAAGTGGTGGGGACTCTTGCCACCATGACCATGATAACCTTTGCGATTTCATCATATAATTAGCTTTTTTCAGATCTGGTATAGACCCGCATTTCCCATAGATGCTTTGTACCAGCTTTCTTCCTGTATACTCGAGGACCGTTTATTGCAACGTCTCCATCAAAATTTAGCTGTTATTTATAACTCTCTGTATATCAGATAACATAAGTTTCTCTGTTTGGTCCATAATAAGCTGTTATATATATTTTTTTTAATACAATAAACCTGGGAAATTGCATTATATGTCACATTTTTCAAAAAGGGTACAGAATGACAGCAAGAACGCAACCGTTGACCTCGTTACACATTGATTTCCTGTCTACATACATATATGTAATAGGATGTCGCCCGTCTATGTTCTGAATACATTTATTCTTACTATTTTAGCCTGGCTGAGCATACTGAGAACACTAACCTAGAATGGCTGTAGTGATGGCTACAATTCAATTCCAGCAAATCTGGGTCATAAAAGAGGACGCATTCAATTAAGTGGAACCTTAAGAAGATTTGTAGGAGAATTTTGCCATCAGGCAAGAGAATTACATTATGTTAGCTGACAGGGTTACCTATGGAATAGCATTTACAGCACAGCTTACAAGAGCCTCTGGCAGCACATCATATGCAGCTGTCATCTGTGATTTAAAACATGAAAATATCTGGTACTACAACAAAGCAAATTTGGAAGCGTCCAGTACTGCATATAACACAAAGCTTGCACCATGACATATGGGTTTCTTTTTTTCTGATGGCACTGAATCAGAATGTCACAGTTGATATACTATGTAATTTGGTGCCCCTATTTTACTCTATTATTTTTAAATGATAAAATATGCAAAATGTTCGATTATATGAGGCCGTCTCTGGCTGTATAGTTCTTCCACCAAAATTAGTGCAATTATCCCAGCTTGAAAGTACATTATTCCAGTTTTTTTAAAATATATATTTATATAAAATATATGCATTCTATTAAATCTGATCTGGTGGCAGAAATCGTTTAGCAATTTAACCTATTTTCTGCCCAGCAGGAGTTAACTATATTCAGATGTCTTCAGGTTACCGTGAACGTAGCTTACTTCCATTATCATCCTCGTTTGCACTAGGTAGAGGTGTTTTCTGCTTTTCTGCAAGGTGGGAAGAGCACTGATATGTTTATAGCAAGAATAGATGGCTCAACCATAAAATACAAAAAGTTGGGGGGCGTGGCTTGACGCCGAGCAGGACGGACGCGTCTAGGAGTAGCTACCGCAAAATCTTCCCTTAATATCGTGTTTCCTGTGTTTTTCTCCACACCTGCGGAGTCGTTTGCCTCTGTCACCCACGATCACTGAGGAGGAGCCGGGTGCGATTGAGACCTTCGGCTGGTGTGGGAGAGCCGCCGGAGTCGAGTGGGCCTGCAGCACGAGCGGAGCCTGGGCTGGCTACCACCACCACCATAGCCACTCGGACCTCCACTCCGGAGATACGGACGCTGGTCCTCGCGACTGAGCTGTGGCGTGCTTGCCACTACCAGCCGTCCAGGGTAAGGCACAGAGCGGAAGCCTGCCGCTTACCCCCCTGCACCGCACGGCGCTCCCCCCTCGATATCGGGAGGCGCGCACGATCGACACCTCGTGCAGCGGCCTGCAGTGGCCTTCAGCTGCGGCCTCCACGTATCCTCCAAACGGCGGGAAACGCCTAATCCCCATCCCACCTACAGCAGACAACTTTGGAGTGTTGATTGGCGGCTGGGACCGACTCCATCGGGTTCCCTGTCAGTGGACTCTCACCCATCCAGCACACACCAGCACGTGATCGCATGGCTATGTAGCTCATGCGGCCAGCGCTGAACTTTTCTTAATCCAACGGCTTATAAAGGGTACCCGAGGCATATTTTTTGTAGCTACAGGTGGGGGAATTTACTGTGTGCCCCAGATGGCACCTCCCAATGCACAACGAGTGCTGGATCCCCCGAAATCGGCTCGGAAAGACCGCAGTAAGGAGGCCCAAGATGGCGGATCCCCGCAGCATGCATTGGCCCATGACCCAGACACGTCGCCCTCAGCACCACTAGGCCTCTCTGACTCGTTGCCACCCTCAGAGAGCAGATTACACGCCATGTTGCAGGACCTGCGTTCAACCATACAGGCAGACATCAAAGGAGCGCTGCAGGAGCTGAGCCGGGACGTTCTGGATTTGGGTGAACGTACCGACGCGTTGGAAACCAAGGCGGATGATTTATGTTTGGCCCACAATGATCTGGTAGACCGACATCTGGCTTTGCAAGCGGCCCATGACTCTCTGGCACTTAAAATGATTGACATAGAAGATCGCTCCCGGCGTAATAATACGATCATGCTCCTATAACGTTGGATTTTGAGGCTGACTACCCTGCTAGGCGGATGGGGACTTGGCGACTAAATGACTCGCTTATCGTAAGTGGCGCTGATGTCTCTGATACATCGGCGGTGTTACGGGAATATTTTGCATTGAATGTGACGGAAGAGGTAGCCATTTCATCAGCTTGGTTGGCGCATAAAGCAGTGGTGAGGGGCCATTTGATTTAGAGAGGGGCTACACGGAAAAAGGCATTCAATGCCCGGATGATCTCATTACAGCGGCAAATATCTGACTTGGAATCTCAACATAAAATAAATCCTACACCTGACCTCTTGTCTCGACTGACGACCCTCCGACGGGATTTAATTCAACTGACGTTACAGTCCTCTGAACGGGCCATACGACGCTTAAATCTCACTCAATATACCCAAGGCAACAAAGCTGGCCGGTTATTGGCATCTAAATTGAAATCTAAAAGACTTCAAACCAAAATTTCTTACCGCTTAGATAATGGAGGGGATAGGATTTACAACCCGCTAAAAATCTCGGAGGAATTTGCTGACTTCTACGCCTCTTTATATAACTTAAAATCAGATCCCACGACCCAGACCCAGATGAGATAACTCGATTCCTCCAGGATGCAGAACTCCCCTCCCTATCCCGCTCAAGCGGCAGAGTTGCTGGTTCCGTTCACGGAGGAGAGGAGGTGCGTAAGGCCGTTAAGGCTCTCCCAAAGAATAAAGCCCCTGGGCCAGATGGTTTCTCTAATTTATATTATCAAACTTTCACAGACATTCTAATACCGACCCTTACGAGATTTTTCAATCATATCAAAACCACAGGTGTAATACCCCCAGAAATGCTTCAAGCTACTATCGTAACGTTACCTAAACCTGGCAAACCCCCGACGAGCTGTGCGAAATTCCGCCCTATCTCCTTACTAAATGTGGATGCTGAGCTGTACGCCAAGCTGTTGGCGTCTAGAATAGCTCCTCTGCTTCCCCTCTTGATTTCAGCGGAACAGACCGGGTTTGTACCTGGTAGACAGACATGTGACAATACCCGACGATTTTATAATATAATTGACATTGCCTATAGAACCAATACAACTGGGCTCCTCCTGGCACTGGATGCCGAGAAGGCATTTGACCGCCTGCATTGGGGCTATATGCGTAAGGCACTAGAATCCTTTGGCTTCCCTGCCCTATTTATTAATATTATCATGAGCCTGTATTCCCTTCCAACGGCAAAAGTCCTGGCATCTGGGTTTCTTTCCTCCTCATTTTCCATTACCAATGGTACCAGGCAGGGTTGCCCACTCTCCCCACTCATCTTTGTTTTGGCATTGGAGCCTTTGGCCTCGTGGATCAGGCGAGACTCTTCCATCTCTGGCATCTCCATCCCAGATGGAGTCCATAAATTAGCTATGTTTGCTGATGATATTTTGATTTTTCTTACTTCCCCTGAAACCTCTCTGCCATCTCTAATGCGCCAGCTTACTTCCTATGGCCTGGTATCCTACTATAAAAACAATGTGAGCAAAACGCAGGCACTACCGCTACATGTTGATGATTTCTCGCTCTCCACCTTACGTGCCTTGTACCCATTTGACTGGAGAACGACCTCTTTGAAATATTTAGGCATCTCTCTCACCAAATCCAGGGGCTCTATCCTTAAACTCAATTATAACCCCCTAATGACTTCTATCTCCTCCCTACTGACCTCCTGGCTCAGACTGGAGGTCTCTTGGATGGGACGCATGGCGGCTTTGAAAATGTGTATTTTACCCCAGATTCTTTATTTTTTCAGGAATATTCCAGTTTTTATCCTGGCCCATATGTTGCTTCGCATGCAAAAAATGCTGCAGGCACACATATGGAAAGGGAGGCCTCCACGCATTTCAGCTTCCACAATTAACGCGACTAGGCGTAGGGGGGGCTAGGCTTTAGAAATATTACAGTGTTTTATAGGGCGGCTTTATTGGCTCAGTTGCTGTCCTCTATGTCCCAGCGTGAAACCCCTTTATGGCTACGGATGGAGAATGCTTATACTGCCCCCTTTCGAGTTCATGACCTGATGTGGTTTGCGACGCTCCCACACCACACATTGGAAGGTATCTTACCATCCACTTCCCTTTCCCTTATGTCATGGCGTTTATGGGGTAGATGACTTTTACGACCCTTCCCACTGCTCAGTTTAGCTCCATTGCGCTTCCTCTGCCGCACTATCCAGGACCTGAATCTTGACCGATGGTTCCAATTAGGTCTTACACATATTAATCAGCTTTTTACGGCTTCCTCCATCAAAACCTTCCCGGACCTAACACGTGAGTTTGCCCTTCCCGCTAGTGACTGTTTCAAGTACCTTAGGGTAAAACATGCACTGACTCAACGAGGTATTTCCTCCTTTGCAGCGACGGATATTACGGCTTTTCACAGACTGTGCTTAGGTAAAAAAGTTATGAAAAAACCTTTGTCTTTATGTTATGACAGTTTGTTGACTGCGAACCCTAATAAGAAACTGCCTTATATGATCAGATGGGACAAAGATTTGTCGTTCGAGTCTTCTAAGGAGGACTGGTTCTATGCCACTGAAACGGTATATAAATTCACTAGGAGCACTAATTTGCGGGAATCACATCTTAAACTTTTATATAGATGGTATTTGACCCCGAATCGTTTGGCTTATATACCCGGACATTCCGGTATGTGTTGGCGTTGTGGCACCAGTGTCGGATCTATTCTTCACATCTTTTGGCAATGTCCGCTCCTTGCTACGTTCTGGGGAAAAGTTTGTAGACTGATCTCTCATTGTACCGGTTTGTCTATGCCCCTGTGCCCTAAACAATACCTATTGCATATGCTTCCGATTTACTATACAACAACGACATAGAGGCATCATATCGATAATACTTAGCGTAGCTAAATCTACTATAGCACGTCACTGGCTTTCTCAAGTCAGTCCCTCTATGAGAGAAGTCATGTTATCACTGGAGAATGTTTATCAGTATGAGGAAATGTACCACAGGGCTGCTAACTCTCTAAGCTTGTTTCAAGGTATATGGGAAGGTTGGGAATTCTTTGTAGCTTCTGGGGATTTGATATAATTGATGGGGATATGACATACGTGTTGCCGTTCGTGGACCTGACTGAGCATCTTTTTCTTTATTTTTTTCTTCTGTTTTTTCCTTTTCTTTTATTTTTGTGTATTTTTATAATTTGTGTGTTTTTGTTATGCTTCAAAATGTTACAAATTTTACTGTGTTTTAGTTTAAAATGAAAAAGATTGGTTCAACCGACTGATTATATTGCAAATCTTATGTTGTTGCTAGACTTGTTAATTGTAGGATCCTGCGTGATCCCTTCTTTTTTCAATATTTTCAATATTTGTGATTTATTTCTGGCAATTGTTATTCACGTGTGAACCTTAATAAAACTTTATATGGAAAAAAAAATACAAAAAGTTAATGCACTATTTTTTTTTTTAGTTTTTTTAGAAAGGATATTTACCATTGAGATTTCTCTCGTTTTCAAGTATGTCCTGGGTGGCGAGTATGTACCGTTAGGTGACTTGCCCAAGGACACTTACTGGAGAGGTGCTCTGGCCGCGATTGAACCTTTGTCTCCACAGTCTCTCTCCACGGTTATAGAGCAGTGATGTTACCTCTACTATTGGGCTAGCCCTAGAGTTTATATGTTGTGAGCAGCCATTTTTGAATTGGAATTTGAATTCCCGATTTCTGCTGTTCTGTAAGGTGGGAAGAGTACGGACATGTTTATAGCAAGAAGAGATGGCTCAACCATAAAATACAAAAAGTTAATGCACTATTGGGCTAGCCCTGGAGTTTATACGTTGTGAGCAGCCATTTTTGAATTGGAATTTGAATTCCGCAGGCAGGAGGGGGGAATTCAAAGCCCCCCCCCGCTTCACTGCTGCGGGGCTCCATAAGGGGGTGTGATATAGAGGTGGAGTGTGGACATGGCTTCATGCATGATAATAAAATATTTAATTTTGACCATTTGTTGAAGACCCATTGCCCCTTTTACCCTCAATTTTGTGCCCATCTCCACACCCTTCACAACATTTTAGCCTCCTTTTTGGCCCTGCTACTATCAACTTTCTGCAGCTTTAGGTTACCCCCAGACCTATTTGTGTCCCTTTATATGCACTTCTCTATTTTTGTCCCTTCTCTTCACAATTGTCATGGGGGCACACCTTTTCATCAAGCCAAACCTGTACACTCTAGTGGCAGACTGGTATTATGGCACACTAATATTATGGCTAGCAGACTGGTATTATGGCTGGCAGACTGGTGTGGCACACTTGTATTATGCATGACAGACTGGTATGGCTGGCAGACAGGTATTATGGCACACTGATATTATGGCACACTATTATGGTGTACGGCTTGAAGGAGAAAAGTTACCAGGAAAGGCTTAATGATCTTAACATGTACAGCTTGGAAAAAAGACGAGACAGAGGAGATATGATAGAAACATTTAAATACGTAAAGGGAATCCACAAGGTAGAGGAAGGGAGTATATTTAAAAGGAAACAAAATAGCAAAACAAGAGGACATAGTCTTAGATTAGAGGGGCAAAGGTTTAAAAGTAACATCAGGAAGCATTATTTTACTGAGAGGGTGGTGGATACATGGAACAGTCTTCCAGTAGAAGTGGTAGAGGCCAAAACAGTAATTGAATTTAAGCAAGCATGGGATAGGCATAAGGCTATCCTAAACAAAAGATAAATCCAGGTAAAGTATCCATGTAATTGGGCAGACTAGATGGGCCGAAAGGTTCTTATCTGCCGACATTTTTCTATGTTTCTATGTTTCTATTATGGCTTGCACAGTGGTATTATGGCTGGCAGACTGGTATTATGGCTGGCACACTGGTATGGCACACTGGTATTATGGCTGGCACACTGGTATGGACCACTGGTATTCATGGCAGACTGGTATTCTGCATGGCAAACTGGTATTATGGCTTACAGACTGGTATTATGGCACACTGATATTATGGCTGGCACACTGGTATGGCACATTGGTATTTTGGCTGTCACACTGGTATTATGGGCTTATGGCACAACGGTATGCATGGCAGACTAGTATTTTATGGCACAAGACAATATTCGTATTTATATAGGAGAGAGGGGGATTTTATGATCAACTGATTTTACCTTTAGTACTTGCTGATGAGCGGCGCCTGAGGAATGGAAGGATGATGCAGCTGGGCTGATGGGCTGATGCTGCGCTCAGAGTCAGAGAGGAGACCACTTGATACGTCGGGACGGAACCAGGAATGCCGCACTCACGCCACGCGCAAACACGTGAACTCCGTCACGTGAGCTGTTGCACCTGCGCCTTGTGATGACAGTGGCTTATGGGAGGAGGCGGGGAAGAAGAAACATCACCGGCGGATGCACCACATGACCACTCCCACACTGGCAGTGATTGGCAGAGTGGGCGGTGCAGACCTCAGTCTCTGGAAAAGAAAAACTTATCGGAGGAGAGGACCGTGGCGCCAGGGGCATGATATGTAAGTATGGGGCGGAGACTTTGTGCTGGCACCTTGGAGTCATGTGTCTGGGTGGTAGAGGGTGTCAAACCCGTACACGTGACTCCAAAACTGGACAGTCCGTGTCAAACTCGGACGGGTGGCAACCCTAGGCACCTCGGTATGAGCCGTGGTGGGACACATAAACGTGGCTAGGAGCCCAAAAGTCAGGAGTACCACTGGCTGATTTGCAGGCAGGAGGTGAAGACTCCACACTGCTTGGCAGGGAAAGCAGCAGTAATAAACAGGACGCCACACAGACCAGAAGGAAGAGCAAGGGTTAAGGGGAATGCCAATTAGACAGACACCCAGCAGCACACAAATAAAAGCCTAATGTGAAGGCCGGTGTCACGTTCTCGGCACCCGTGGGTCGTCGGAGGGGCCTGGACACCTGGCGGCATCGCTGGCTGGCCGGGTGCCAGGAGTTCCGGCTCTTCGTGTACCTGGAGGGGCTGGGCACTGCGTGATGACGCGGAGCCGCCGGCCTTTAATGCAGGGTGCGCGAGACAGCTCATCGCCCTGACGTGGAGTTAGTTCCCGCATCGCGTGGTGTATTCACTTGTGTTTCACTGTTTATGAGTGTATGAGAACCCTGCATATTGTTAAACCGAACTGTGTATGTGACCATGCTTATTTTGACCCCCTGCTGTATGAATATACTTAAGAAGCCCTACTCAGGCTGCTCTCCAGTTGTGGACAAGATTAACCCTTTGAGCTCCAGTACATACTCTCTTGTGAAACCTGCTGATATTGGGTTATATTCTTTGTTGCTGGTGTGCCTGTTCTCCCTGGCTGGGAGTGATGGGGTTAGTGGTCCCGACCATTTCAAGGATCAGATGGTTAGAGGTCTGTCCAAAGGGATCCTCGCCATGGTTGTCAAGGGTGAGCGGAATAGCGAACGTGACAGCCGATCCTTAAAGTAGCCGGATGTAATGCTAAAGGATGGCAAATAACACTGCTGGCTGAAGCATAAATACACAGGACAAATATGCAAAATCAGATCGAGGTAAAAATGGGGAAAAATCAGAGACCAGGTCAGAGACCAAAAGCCATATTCGATACAAGGAGTTAACAACGCAGTTAGGGTAAACCAGAGCATAGTCAAAAAGGCAAGCAAAGGATCGTACACTGGAATAACGGCACAGCAAGGGTAAAACCCAAAATAAACCACACAGGAGCAAGGAAGGAAAAAAGCAAGGGAAAAAAAAACCAACAGAGATACAAGGGAAAACCCAAATGAACTAAATGTAAGAACAAGGGAAACCGGAAACCAAATAAGCAGAACAATAATAGAAAGGGAAAAATAACAGTAGCAAATACTATCAGCAGGAACAGACAAAATGACAGGCAGCTGATAGATCCTACAATAGAGCAATGCAGAATGGGAGATGCTCCTTATTATAAGGATTAGGCCATTGCTCAGGTGGTCAGAGACAGGGGAGGCTATGAGGGATGGACCAGAAAGGGGTAAGAGCTGTTCCTGATCGGCTCCCCTATAGGGATCAGGGCTGGAATCGAGTCAACCTTTTAGCCCCCTTTAATCACTTCTTGTCTGTCGGAAATTAACACCCTTTATATCGTGTGGTAGATATGATGGCCAAACTGTACTCTCTTCCATACTGTTGTTATATCTAGTGTTTTGTTTTTTTAAATTGCAAGTGCAGCCATTTTCAGCAGGAAGTACATTCAGCTTCCTGCAGGGCACAGTTCAGTTCCTAAGCAGACACATTATGTAATCGGAACCGCAGCTCCGGCCTTATGCATTCCCTCATACCTGTAATTAACTAATTGCTTCTCTAAACTATTTTATGTTCTGCTGATATGACTTATCCTTCATTCCTGCTGTTTTTATGGCCGTATATGATAGTTTTGTATCAGAAAAAGAGTTTATTGCAGCTGCATCATACTATACGTCTGCTTGTTTTATTCCAGTCTCTTCTATTTGTACTTGCAGTTTTTACTGTGCGATCACAGACATACAGCGTTATTCAAAGAGAATCGAAAAGTCACCGCACGTTCGGTGACTTTTCGTTCTCTTCAATTCGGTGCGATTTGGCGATCCCATTTCGGCGACCCTGTGGTGTATTCAGCAAGCACCACAGGGCCGACGTAGTGCAGGAAAAAGCTGCCCCAAACCTGCCGAACACTCACCGCAAAACCCCGGTAAATGCACACCGTAACCCCTAAAAACATCTGGCTTAACCCCGCCGCACACGCCGGAGAAACCCGAGCAGGAGCTGATCAGAGCACAGAGCAGAGGCTGGAAAAAGCCGACACCGCAGACGAATGGAGTGAAAAAAAAATGCTTTGCTTGAATGTTTGACAAGTGAAACGCTGTTTGCAAAGAAACTACAGAACGAAAATGTCTGAAATTTACATATAAGATCCAATGAATGATAATAAAAAGGGCTTTTACAGAAAAAATAAATAACAGAAAAAAGTTTGCAAAAAATTCCCAAAAATGCCTAAAAGATCATAAAAAAAGTCTATGAATAGAGAGACTTTTTACTGCACAAAATTATAATAAACTGTTTATTAGATATTGTATTAAAACGGGAATATTTTTAACATTGAAGCCTATGGGATTCACCTGAATAAACCTGCCGAATGAAACTACCAAATAGCAGGGCAATTCGGCAACTTTTCACTGCTGGTTTTTGTTCTCTGAATAAACGAAGCATTGCTTTTCTATGGGGATTTCACTGCCCTCGAACAGGCACCGTATGTGCAGGCAATTCGCCAACATTTGGCAAACATGTTCTCTGGCCAGGAGAGGTAACCGTATGCTGAATTTCACTGTTTGGTTACCTTTCGGCTCCAATTCGGATCTCTTTGAATAACCCTGATAGTGGTTTTGACTTTTGAAACACTATCTCGGTCTGCTTTGTTGAACGAATTGTGTGGTGTCCACGCTCCAGTGACTGTAAAACTAGACCATCACATCACGGGGCTCTGATGACATTCCCCTTTAATTTTCTGCTGTGTTGTTTTTTTACTTCTTTAGTGTAGATTTATGATCCTAGAGAGATCAACTTGGGTTTAATGTGTTTTGACTTGATGTGTTGTGTAGATTATGATCCCTAAAGAGGACATTCTCCATGTAAGGTGGACACGACTGCCGTACTCTTTACAATAGCTTATTTCTTCAATGAGCGTGCTGCCGACTCTTCAGTGAGCATCATGCAACTGTTAAGCTGTAATTGCATAGGAATAGACGGAGAAGGTAGGCGCATGATTATTTAAAGGAGATCATATTACATGTCTCATTATTTTGCTATAAATATGCTAAATAAGAAGTCACTGTGGAATGGACATGGGATGCAGAAAGTTCTATTCAAGCACCTCTCGGAGAGCAAAGAAATGTCTGAAAATTAGATTTCCATGTCAAACGAGACAAATCCCTTCATCTTTCTTGTCACGGGCACATACATTTTTAAACTGGTTCCCATTTTCAGCCTGGAATTCTGATTGTGTCCTGTGATAAATAGAGAGACTCGCCCAGTGCGTTTCAGGCCGGTTCTGCGGCTGCAGATCTTCTCATAATTACTTTCAGTGGTGGGTAATTACTATGCATTTTCCTTGGTGCTACTCATCAATTTGTAATCCTTGTCTCATCTGTTTTTCAAATCTTGCATAAATGTCATTAATCTGTACAAAGCTTCCTTCCCTGCATCAGAAATCAACATTTCTTTTGTATTATTCATAAATGTACTTTTTGAAGTTGAGTTTTGAGTTTCTGCTCAATGTGACTGTCCTCCCGTACCTTCTAGACTGATTGATTCAGTGAATCAGATTCATGGCTCGCTTCGCTGAGGGGAAACCTGTAGCATTTATTCTTTTGGGGAAATAAATGATTTTTTTTTTTTTTTACTGTTGAACGCTTGATAAGGTCAACCTCAAGCTTTAGCTAAAGTTCATGTTGTGTTTCACTACAATAAATTCTTCTGCTCAAGGACTGAATATTTGTCTTCAGTGTTTGTCAAATAAGTGTGGAAGATGTTAGCAGAGGAAAATCACAATGTGACAAGGTTTCCCGAAAAAAAGGATATGTACAGTACATATATGTGTTCTGATGAATATCCTGTCTGTTGATTGAAATGATGTTCTGTATCGAAATTAAAACAATATATTCTTCATATAAGACCCTTTAAGTGCTCTCCTCTTTCCAATAGTTTGTCTGCTGGCGGGAGATACTGTGCACTGGGAAAGGTCAAAGTGCAAATGTTCTACCCAGTAATAATGTCCAGATCTGATAGTGGCATTTATTGGGGATCCAGTCCAAGACCTGCCAGGCAGCGAGACTTTCAGCCTCCCAGAGATGGAATCCATAGCCTTGCCATTGACGTGTGATGTCTGCTCTGCCTGCACGTGAGTCCTGGAGTGGCGGAGAAGATGTTGCAAGTTTCCCTGTTAGAGTCCAGTCCAGTTATCACTACATTCACTGCCTACATGCTCCAAGACCTGTGAGCAGGTAGGGAAGACCTTGCGATTGAATGCCAAGACCTGGGATTCCCTTTCACAAGGTAGTCACGGGTTGTGTAATATCAGTCAGTGACTTGATATTGCATAACAAGAAAAAAAGTGTCATCTGCGCTCATTTCTATAGAATTCCTTGTGAAACAAAGTGCAATCAGAGGTTTTGGTTTATTTGAATGGCCATTGAAGTTTAAGCTCACCTGCCCTGCCGTGGCACCTCTTGGTAAGGGGATGCCCTAATGAAACCATAAGCCGCTTCTCTTCTCTGAGCAACTACATACTCTCTTGCTGCTTCCCAGCTAAGAGGCAGAATGGTGGGCAGATGACACTTTTGTGTTTTGTTTCATAAAGAATTCTATAGAAATGAGCGCAGATGACCCTTTTATTCGTGTTATGCTTTATACATGAACTGGGTTGTTACTCAAGGTCGTTGCAGCCGCCCTGGTTGGCGTGGGTGCGACACCGCTTTTTCTGTATGTATGTGTATTTTGTTGGAACACCAATTATGTCATTTTTGCAGCTGTTCCTTTTTCTATGCTTTTGTTTTTAACCCTAAAGTGGAAGTTTTTGGTGATTAAATAAAACCCACCATTCTGCCTCTTATCTGGGATGATCCGCCTCGGCTTCATCCAGCACTCGGCAAGTGCCGTTGGCTGCTGCGGGACAGGCCATCGATCTGCAGCCAATTACTCACATCACGCATCAGCTGCCTGGCTGGGCCAAAGGAGAGGCACCTACCATCTTTAACCCTCCTCCCGCTGGGCACCACTCACCTGGCATTAAGGGGTTAAGAAAAGCATACAGACTCCTAAAACATTGTTGAATGCTTGTTAGTTTACGTACGTGCATTGTGCTGTATATGCTTTTACTGTCTGTATGTATATTAGTGTCTTTTCTTACGATGCTTATCTTGTATTTATTCCATGACCATATGTCAAGCGATAGAAAGCCAAGGTTGTTCTTATTCTTTAGTTAAATCAGGTAGAATTATTTAGGTTATGCAGCGCACTGCATTTGTCATCTTTACATTATGCATTTGATGGCTGTGCTCGGGTCCCGCATGCATTTGCCTCGATCTCCTACTATCATTTTCACCGCGATGTCCCAAACACGTTTAAGACTATAATAATGAGCATTCCAAATATGTTTTCTGAGGGAGATGTTACTTCATCATTTTTGTCTCTGATAGCTCACAGCTTGAAACTGTGTTTAATTTTGTTCTTTCCTGCTCGAGTCTCACTAGTATGCAGTCCAAACATCCATTTATGTTGATTTATGTGTACAAGCAGGATCAACCCAGGTTTAGTTAATCATCATAAACTTGATGGCTAGACAGTATGGCAACTTTCATGTATCCTTCTTAAGAGATTTGATTTCCTGTACTAGAACTGCTGAATATTAATATGTTCCTCAAATTATTTCTCTTCATAAATTTTAAAAATGAAAAACAAAACCGGAGTGGATTTGTCACCAAGTTCTTTTATTTTATTTTTTTTCCCCATTTTCATTTCAAAAGAACATTTGAAAATAATAATAATAAATATATACGTGTGTGTACTATATATATATAACTATAGTTAAGGTTGAGTGCTGCCCCTCTCGTGTAATAAATAAATATATATATATACCAGAGGCAACCTGTATAGAATCCACTCGAGATATGTATGCCTAGGTGCCAAAGTCCAAAAATCTTCTATATAAAAAATCGTTAGGAAAGGACGCACTCCAGGACTTAAGCAAAAAAGATAAAATTCGATGCTTTATTTAAGGCGACATTAAAAAGTGCCCATAGGTACTTGCCGACGTTTCGGCCCTCACAGGGGCCTTTATCAAGGGTCTTAAAGGCCCCTGTGAGGGCCGAAACGTCGGCAAGTACCTATAGGCACTTTTTAATGTCGCCTTAAATAAAGCATCGAATTTTATCTTTTTGCTTAAGTCCTGGAGTGCGTCCTTTCCGAACGATTTTTACATATATATATATATATATAACACCTCTGGAGAGGACAAACAAGTATATTTAATTCAAAACTTATTTAAAATATGTATATTTTTAATTAGGGGATATATATATATATATATATATATATATATATTTTCTCTTGGGATGGTTTGCTTCAATGGTCTCCGTCATTATTTACACAAACGTGAAGGGCATGCCACACCCACCGTCTGTTCTGCTTCGTTAACTAGGCATGAGAGTACGACTGGTTTTCAGGTGGGCCCCTTTTGTTTTCACGGGTTTGGAGGCTGATACATCCCAAGTCATGTCACTATCACGATGACCCCTCTATACCAACCTGTCCCATCCCCGTCTCCTATCTATCAATACATTATGAAGATAGAGGCCTGTGTCAACAGGAGCCAAGGACGGGCTGGCCTTGCTGATCGCTGTCATTGTCTGAAGCCGAACTGCCTGAACCCAGACAGCCTCCCTGCAGCCAATTACATTGATTGGTCACCGTGAATGGAGGTGGACCTTAAGTGTTACCAGGCCCATCTGCTGCCGAGATGGCATAGGACACTTAAACCTCTGAAGTTACCATTCAACGTGGAATGATAGGCAAACTGTGGAGCCAGAAGAGTTCACAACTTACAAATACTAATGGCTTACTGGCAGACTGGCAGTAGGGGGCCTAACTCTAGAGAAAAAAAGCATTCTAGCAATTGCAATTATTTACTCAATTTCAACCTACACACGTACAGGGAGTAAATTAATCTGATTTATTAAGGCGCCTTCAGGATAATGCAAACTCAACTTACAGCCCCATATCCTCAATGTTTCCTGCAGGAGATCAGCCGGTGAAAATAAATAGAAAGCTCAGCAGTAAAACACAAACAGGGTTATTCAGAGAAAGGTGAAACTCTGGAGAACTTTTGGAGAAGTGAAAATTCTAAGTCAAAATAATGAATTTTCACTTCTCCAAAAGTTCTCAAAGTTTCACCTTTCTCTGAATAAACCTGAAAATGTTTTTTTTTTTTTTTCTTTTCTAAATATTTAAACTGAATGATGCAATTTGGTATCTTTGATACAACTGAGCACTCAGCACTGATGTTTGCCAGTGTTGGAAATTCCGACAGTATTCTAGTGCCGACGAATGTCAGCATTTCACCAAACTAAAATCCGAACAGCTACAGGAGGAGAAACTTTCTTGTGAAGCTTCGGCGGTTTTCGTGAATAACCCCTGTAGTGTCACATTACAGGCAGAGAAGTGATTGAAGCAAAGTAGCAGCACATCAGATTTTCTATTCGGGCAGGTATTGCTTAATTCTCTTGCATAGGTTTTCCGCTCCGTAAAATCTGTCCTTTTTTTATTCTTTTTCTTGCCATTTAGTTATTTTATTTGAAAGAAAGCATACATTTCTAGTCGAACATGGTGAACTCAACCTGATTTGCTAAACCCCTGTAGAGAACACGCTAGTTCTGGAGATAGCATTTGATTCTCTTTCTTTTCATTTCTCCGGGGCATCACGTTAGATTGCTTTCCAAGAGTGGTCATGCCCCTCTATTCCTGCTGAGTTTGATTGCCGTCCCATGCTTCGTTCTCAGCAAATGTTGCCCATAGGCACAGACACACAAAGATCTACCAACAAAATTACGCGGAAGTCCTCACGCCGCCTAAGGCTGACGAGGCCCAATGAAAACACAAAACATGGCCTTATTAAAGAGCAGATTTCCAAAAAAGAAAGGCGTGAAAAGGAATGCCATAATGAAAATATTTCCAGATCAACTGCAGGTTTTGGAGGAATAAGATAAAAAAAAGAACAGAGATTGTCTTTTTGCAATATCCACAGGAATCTGGAGGGCGTTATTAGTTTTTAATTGAATTACAGGAGAAACTTTATGTTCAGATGATCTCATAATGGACATAGGAACATGCCAGGGTTGTCAGTAAGAAAGTTTTAACATTTGATTCTGGCAGAACTTTTTCTCTGAGCTTAATTGACAAAGTCTCTAGTGCCATTTTTTTCTGAGGCTTTTGAGATGTTCACCTTTATACCTTTCAATGTACTTCTCAGCAATACTTTGTATATAGCTTGCTGTTAGTGTATTCTTCATTTTATCTCTTTATCATTCATTATATGTGATGACCAGATACTAACAGATACCTTGTTTGGTGGAAAAGAACATTCCACTACCAGATCTTATGAATTATTATTCACATTAATTATTCGCATGTTGGCAAATTGTCAGTGAAATACGGTATAATTCGGTGGTAGTGAAATTCCCCATAGAGAAGTAATGCTTAATCTATTTAGAGAATGCAGAACGGCACCAAAAAGTTAGCAAAATGCCCAGATTTTTGGTACTTTCGTTCAAGAAATCCCATAGGTTTCAATGTAAAAAAAAAATCAGAAAAAATCCCTGTTTTTTTTATTTTATTCAACTGTTTATTGTTTTCATTTGCAGCAAAAAGTCTTATTTTATTTTATTTTTAGGCATTTTTCGGGATTTTTTTCGGCGACGTTTTTGATTCAAGTGACCCCCGCACACCACAAACAAGTTTCTTCTGCTCCAGTGCAAAAATCCAACTGCAATCAATATAATCCAAGTTTCAGATGCACACGGAGGCTTTGTAGAATATAAAAAATAGTAGTTGATTACAAATACATCATATAGCTATATGATGTATTTGTAATAAACTATTTTTTATATTCTACAAAGCCTCCGTGTGCATCTGAAACTTGGATTATATATATATATTTCTATTATACTGTAACATACCTTTTTATTGTTGTTCATAGGACCTTATGTATTATTTTCATGCTTTCTTTTAAAAATTGTGGGGGGTTTACCCCTGTTCAGCGCCTGGTTGGCTTTTTTCGGCGGCTGGTTGGCTTTTTTTCTGGCGGCGTTCGGCAGATCGTCTGCTGCGTTCATCGGTCTGTTCGGTTGATCAGCGGCGGTGTTCGGTGGTGTGTGGCTGCGTTCAGCGGGTTTATCGGTGGATCCATTCTGCTCACTAAGGGGACCCTGCTAAATTCACCGCAGGGTCGGCAAATTGAACGAAATTCCGTTGCTCTTTGAATAGCTGCTATAGTCGCCTGTACATTGTTATGAAGGAGCTACTTCTGTAGACTTCAGAATAACTTTTTAGATTTCATGCAACGCCAACATCACCATGTGTAGAATTATCTAAAGTTGAACAGCCACTTAGAATTATGACAAAATACTTCGTTCATTCACTTGAATAAACCCACCTGGGTTATAAATCCAATGTTTGGTGATTTAATTTTTTTTTGTAAATTCTTTTTATTCCTGGTCAGCTTTGATAGTTTAGTTGATTTACTTTTCAAAGCTGTTCGTAGCAGCTACTATGTGTTTTGCAGAATTAAAATAGTTTTGTTTTTATTTCAGAGAATAAAAAATGCTTTTAGATATATATATATTTAAAAAAAGTCGGTAAATGCTTCATTGTTCTCCTAGGAGCTACACAATTTTTTTTGTTCTACTTAATCAACACCGTTTTTATTATTTCTTCTCTGTCTGGTACTGTTACGCTGTCTGGACTTTCCTAAGCACCGGTCGTGAGTGAGTTTTATCTCTCCGTAAAGTTAGAGGAGATCAGATATACTTCCACACTTTGTGATAGCCAGGCAAAATCTGTCATTATTTTATCCCTTATATTTTTCTTCTTCTGACTGCACTGCTGTTTTCGGTTTGTTCTGTGAAAGTATCCGGCGGCAGTATATCCAATCTACACATACCTATGTATCTGACTTCCTTCCAACTTGGCACAGAATTGCAAAAGAGAAAACCCTCCTTTTGCCAAAGTGACGGCTATGGAGAAGAATCAAATGCTAATCTTTAAATATGCGTATGAATTCACAAGAACATGTTAAAGATTTTAACCATTGCTGTCGAAAACTCAGACACTTTCTGTATGTGTCTTTCTATTGGGGGTTCCTGCGTCATGTACCCATAACTCTTGGCTTGATCTTGGTAAACCCATTTAAGGCAGTGATCCCAAAGCATGACACTCCAGAAAGTTATGTTCCATGATGGTCAAGATATATGCGTTATAAATTCATATGTACCAAGACATGCAACTTCAATTTCTGTATTCTCTTTTTTCCATCATGAAAGGCGCAGCACAGCGCCACGCTAGCCAGTGGAGATAAATGAAGACAACAGACGCAGAGTTCGTTCTATTAAAGAACTGACCTAACAAAGGAATAACAGATATTTGAAGATGATTAGGACATACAGAAAAGCTCAGATTTACAAGCCAGTAGAAGTAGAATATTTTCAACATCACAGATGATTAGCATGATCAGCACTGTTACCATAAATGGTTTACATTTAACTTTTAGGTTTAGACCAGGACATTCTTTATGGCCAGATTCACGTGTTATGGTCATAGAAAGGGGAGGGGGAAGGGGGGACTTTCTACAGCAAGTAGTCTTCCGTTACATTTATTTAAGAAAAGGGCTTATTAACTAAGTGGTATACTTTGATATCTTTTTACATGTATAGAACAGAGAAATTAATATTTATCAATAAGGAGTGGCTAAGCATCATGGAACATGTAGTTCCCAAACATTTGGTAGGCCACAGTTTACCAGCTTTACTTTAAAGGAAGGTGAACTGCTCATCAGTGACGATAAACCCATTTTATCCATTATTATTATCATAGAATGCTCTAAATCTATTTTCTCCAGTACTGCATGCTGTTCTCAATTATTCTTTTCTTGTAGCATCAGCACCACTATCATTATCAAATAGCAACCACAGCACTTTTTATATTAATTTTTATTCTCTTCGTGCGGTGCATATAGATCTGATATATAGGCGCGTTGGCTATGTTAGATGCAGGTAATACGAGCATATTATGCATTGCAATGGAAATATTTTATCTTTTACTCATGAGCATCGTTCCGCTCGCAGTTCTTCAGCCGGGTACGCAAGTTGCGATTTGCAAATGATCTAATTCAATTTAATGACACCAAGAAGTGAATCTATAAATGTCACTTGATTTAAGACGTCCCAACTAAAAGATTGCTTTGTTTAAATAATAAAAAAAAGAAAAGAAAAAGTGTTTTTGCTGCGGTTCATTAAGCAACCGCAGACAAAGCAGCAGGATTTCATGTCGAAATATTTTCATAATTAGATTCACTTGTCCAATCATGAGTCGGGCTAAAAAATGCCGCATACATCGCCAAACCGTAAAATCTGTGCCTCTGTGCGGAAAGGTCAGGACGGTGCCCAGATGAAACATGCCGTCCTCCAAAGTCATGTTTTTCCAAACACTACACACAGCTTGTGTAATGGATAACCTTCGTAGTCATATTCTTTTCTTGGTTTTGGAATGTTTTATTCATGAATTTCTATTCCTCCCTTCATTCCGTTCCATCTCCCTTTGATTCATTCATAAATAATAAAAAGGAGAATTAGCTACATGATTTGTTGTTCAGATGATGATTAGTGTAAGTGAGGTGGGGGATCGTAGCAGCACAGTGTTTTATTGTTGTTGTTGGTATTCAGTCCTTGGCAATGGGATTTTTGTGTTTTATATATTTAATTTGCTATACTTTAATCTCTATATTAAAAGAGAAGCATGCAGAATCTGCTGAGATCTTAAACCTGGAGATTTGAAGAGCGTCTTTTTTGTATCTTCACAAATTACAAAAGTCTGTTAATATTTTACCTTCTAAGTGTGACGGAGGCAAACCAATGCTTTGTCAGAGCCCAGTCTCCTGTCACAGAGTAATAAAAATGGCACTTTTTTATTGATAATGGGCTGCTGTGTTTTCTTCACAAATAGTGTAAATGTTTATGTGTATTCATATAACTATATACAGTATACAGGTTCTTTTATCCGGAATGGTCAGGACTCCAAACATTTCAGATTGCACCAGATTTCAGTGTTTTCGAGAAAGGTGACCGCGGGTGGGGAGCCAATGTCTCCTTCCGGCGGCAGTCACCAGCATGTGCACATGCAGGGAGCTCTCTGCTGCGTTTCTTCATGGATCTGCTGCCCAGAGTCAGCGTGACTGTAATGCATGCAGCATGTCACTTGCAGGGGATCCCTAGAGGCTCCCAGCATGTGATTGCACCTGTGAACATTGTAACATAGTGACTATATTACTTGCATATTTATTTTCTGTGTTAATCTGTATATTTGTGTTTTGTTTTTAATATCTTGCATTTATTACTTTGTATTTCTGTAACAATTCAATGTTCTTGAACCCAGGACATACTTGAAAACAAGAGAAATCTCAATGTATCCTTCCTGGTAAAATACTTTGCAAATAAATAAATAAATGTGACACGGTCTTCTGCAGTGATCAGGAGCTGGGTTCCCAAGCAGCAGCAACCATCTGGAGCGTCCCTTGTCTGGAATAAGTAAAATCCGGACAATAAAATCCTAGTTTTCAGTCTTTCAGGTTTTCGAATTCCAGATAATGGGAGCTCTATCCGTTTTATCTCGAACAACATGCATGTAATTATTAATGATTCAGTTCGACAGGCGAAGTCCATAGCATTCAATGTAAAAAAAATGTTTTCGTTTATATTTTTGTTTTATTCAACTGTTTATTCCTTTTATTTTCAGCAAAAAGCCTTTTTATGTATTGATACTTTTTTTCTTTTTTGGAATTTGATTATGTTTTTTTGTGGCTAAATTTTTGATTACCAATTTTTTTTATAAGAAAGCGTTTTTTTTCACAGGCGTTTTTTTTCCCCCTTCAGTTTGGCGTTGCTATCCCTGCTGCTGGTGAGGTTACAGCATCAAGCCCTTTCAGCACCAGGGACAGCGTTTTTTTTTCCCCTGCAGTCTTCTGCACCATTTGGTGGCCTGTCCATCGATTGACTTGGGTCATCCAGACTCTTTCATTGGACGACCCTGGTCGTGCGACAGAGTTGTCCGTAGTCAGGCGACCAAGTCAGTCATCCAATTATGGACTCAGTGGACGGACAGCCTAGAAACCTCAAATAAATTTTTACAGATGTTTTCAAGTTGTAGTAACTGTTATAAGCACTTGCATAGCACCAACCGATTCCGCAACTTTACAATAGGGGAATACAGAGCGATCGTTTTGTTACTCAAAAAGAGAAACAACTGAAAATAATTGTTCTGAATTTAGTATGAGGGCAAGAGGGATAGGCAGCGCAGCAACAGATATGTCTGATGGCTTGTAGTTAGATCTGAGTATACAAAAGATACAGACACTATAATGAAGTATTGTCTGTAAAGGAAGTCATGGTATGGGTGAGGATAGAAGGAGTCATGGAATAGGACTGGAAGATGGTAGCCTGGTGGTGGATTAAAGTCAGCAAACAGACGTTTGTTTCAATTAGATTTAATGAATACCTAAACGGATTAATCACAATCATTAATGAAGCATAAAAAAGTAATATCATCCCAGTTGAAGTCATGGAGTGGATGGCTTCATGTGTTCGGCGCGGTGTAGTTAGGACAGAACAAATGGAATTGTTGACTCGCAACATTTCCCCTTCAGGCTTCTATTTTTGGTCCCTATTTATTGCTCTGCATGCTCCAGATGTGTGAAACTGCCCAATTACATATGTCTCATGTTAAAGCACTATATGATAAGGAAATCGTGACACATTACTAAACATGGAGTGTCTGCTTCTACACCAGGGGGGTTTCACTCTGTCCCACCCAAATGTTGCTGAACTGCAACTCCCATGATTCTCAGGCCACCCATTGCATTCAAAGAATTCTGGGAATTGTAGTCAACTGACATCTGGAGGGGGCAGAGTTTGAGATGTGTGTTCTACTGACATGTTGTATATGCCCGTATTATGTACTTTTATGACATGCTATTATATGTCTCCATGATACCAGCTATGTTTCACGTTATACACGCTCTTACAAAATTGCAACAAAACTGTATATTTATCATAAAGATCGTAGGGAGCCCTCTATGCTTTCTATGAAGGAGCAATTATTCAGCTGCGTTTATCTTCATCAAAAAAAATCTGAATTTACATTTCATCCTGATAAACAATGGTTGCCGACTGATGTGATCTGGTTGCTGCAGTACATCTTGGAAATGTGCAGTTTCCATTAAAAAAACAAAGGAGCCCCACATAATGGCCGGGCAGGCTCAGCTGCTTTATTCCTGCATAAACAACAGACCTGGGGAGTTTGGTCCAAAGAGGAACATCGAGAGGGAACTGGCTTGTTTAATTTCCAGAACTTTATAACTTTTCTAATTCTTCCTTGTTTTTAAATGCTGTATCACCGTTTTGAATCCAAAATTTAGTGTTAAGCTGATGATCTCAGCACATACCTCTGTGTGACTGACAGGTAGGGGGGGTCTACTATGGACTTTAATAATATTTAATGGTCATTAACCTTTTGACCAGAGCACGTTTCGCATTGAGTAGCGAACAGAGCATTGTGCGGCATCCCAAATGTTCTTTGCAGTAGCACTGTGTATTTGTATTTTGTATTATTCTCCAGAAGCAGACTTTGATACATGATGTTACGTTTTATGTGCTGCTTATTTCTTGCCTATACTATAACATTCAAACCCAGCACTGTGATAATTCATTCACACACTTTAGGGTTAACATTGTTTGTTACAGATCACGTGCTGAATGTTGGCAAAGTGGCCACCTTGTGGTAGCATTCATATATCATTGTATACATTCCAACTCCTAGAATGCAGAAAATCCTACTCAGACTTTTTTTTTGAGAAAGTATTTTACTAGGAAGGATAAATTGAGATTTCATTTCTTTTCAAGTATGTCCTGGGTGGCGAGTATGTACCGTTAGGTGTCTTGACCAAGGACACTTACTGGAGAGGTGCTCTTGCCAGGATCGAACCTGTGTCTCCACAGCTATAGAGCAGTGATGTTACCTCTACTCCATCCAGCCCGTACACTTGGCCATGTTTGCAGAGTTTGCTTTTTGAAGCAGATTTACTCTTTCTATGCAAATATACCTCCTGAAACCATGCGTTTACTTTTTGTAAAAAGGCCGCTCCATCTTCAGTATTCTCTGCAGTAATTTTGGACAAACTTGATGTTCTTAAAGTTGCTAAATCGTCGTCGTTGTCTCACCTTTTCACCTTTTACTTTTCAGACTGTTTTGCACATGCGGAGTGGGTGAAAAAAGAGCGAGAAGCACATGCATTTTTTTAGTGCTAGTACCAATCTGTTGTCAGTGGCCTATTCAGATAATGAGTATAACCAACACTTAACACAAGCAGCAAAATCGTTGTTGTTTTTTTTTCTTCTGTTTAGCGTGCAATCCTGACTTGCTAATTAGTTTTCCCAAAATGATCTTGTGGCAGAGAGTTCAGTCCCGCGCATACCATACTATTTCTTTATAAAAATGTGCTGCAATAGCCTGTCAAAGATGTCACCGGATGTTACTGCTACATATAGATCTACAGCAGTGTTTCCCAATCCTGTCCTCGGGACCCTCAACCAGGCCAGATTTTACAGGTCACCTTGGGGAAATACAGACTTAATCCTGCAATCACTGAGCAGCAAATCATATCACCTGTGCTGTGCTTCAGATATCTGGAAAAAGTGGCGTGTCAGAGGGTCCTAAGGACAGGTTTGAGAAACACTGATCTACAGGAACCTGCTGTATATCTGCAAGTGGACATACAGAGCACGCCCATTCTGGCAACAAACTCTACGGACGCTGCCTAACCAGGGTTCAGTCAACCATGAGTGTTTAGGAACGCAGATCCTCCACTATTTTTTCAGGAGGAACGGAGTCCCTTTTTAACCCACACACTGAAACTCTTTCATTAGGTTTCCATGATATGTTTCCTTAGTAAGGCACCAGAAATATGACATTTGTTACAATTATCCTAATGATTCCCTAAAACCTAGCTTATCGTTGTATTTAAACATTGATATCAAATTTGAGTGTGGGGTGACTGGTTAAGTGAGGCATGTCAATGGTTAAATGGAGCGCAGAAATGTTGGGGAGATCTCACACTTTTATTTTTTGGGACTAGACCCCTGTGGCTAACCTTGTCCTATGGTATCAGGGTGCTGTATGTTCGTTAGCCAGAAAATTCACGTAACTGAAAACCAGGCACGCAGGGTAAAGAGAGGACAAAAGTTCCTTTTCAAACTACGCACAGCCTTAATCCTGAAATACAGGCGCATGATCCAGTTATCCAAAGAGACTCAATAATAATAAAAATTTCCTCCACTTCTAAGGAAAAGGAAATCCTGTGTAAATGTTAAGGTTGGCCTTTGACGTAAAATGACTATTTTGCAGTAAGTAGCGCAGCAACATTGTCTCTATGTAATGCTGGCATTTACAGCATTTTAATATCCTGTTTCCATATGCTTTCCAAGAGCTTTTTCTCCTTTCTGGTGCAATCTGAATCCCCAAAAAAATCTGATACGATCTACATAGAAAAAAAAAAAAATAAGAATTAATTCAGGCACCATCTGCATCAACGAAGAAAAAAGAATTAAAAAAAATTATATTCATTTTTTTTTGTCTAGTGTTTTTCTCTTCCATATTAATTGACTACATTACAGTTAAAGGATAAGAGTAGCACACATGGAGCATCACATAGAATGGCAAGGGTGCGGAGTGGAACCGGGAAAGTCCGGGTTAGGAATGCATATCATAAACACATTAACACACACAGCTTGTACAATATGATTGTCACAGACTGGAGCAAGAGAATGCGACAACAGCAAACTATGGTTGGTATAATTAACAGCAAAATTACAGTGGGAATCGTTAAAAAATGTTCTTTAAAATGGTTTTAGTTTTCAAATGAACGCACTAACCATAGCATACGTATGTCCACTTGCACAAAGCAATAGTTACAAGTAAGCGACAGGCCGGGCGCCAATTAAAGTCCAGAAGACTCTGAAATCTGGAAATTTTAAAGCCTTGTGGATGTTAGTCAAATTCACCTTCCTGATGGATCCTGCTCTTCTGCACCATGAGGAGCCTGTGTGCAGCTCCAGCGTGTGACATGCTGGCTCCTGGCAGCATGTTCCTGGAAAAAAGGATGCACAGCTCTCCCTGCATGGTACACGCCAGTGTCTGCAGCAGGAAGGGGGGAATCTTGGTTGCTCTACTGCAATCCCATTCCTCTCAGACATTCCAAAATCCAGAAGAATCTGGAATGCTGTGGTCCCGTGCCTTCCAGATGAAGGGCGCTCAACTTGGGGGAAGATGTTTTGGAATCAGAAGAGCTGCATGTGTTTAGAAAAGAGGTTAAATAGGCATGTTTCATGTTTTGCTGTACCTCTTTGCAGTCCAGTTGACTTTTAATGAAAACGTAGCTTCTACAGCGGAGGGAACTTGTAGCTGTAACTACGCACTCGGGGTGTTATCTGCCGAATGCCTTCATTTAGCGTTGTTGCAACCAGAATATACTTCAATGATCCAGAGAGGGAAGTTCAAAGGATGGCAGGCAAAGATTCATTGAAGAAACTTCACCTTCCACTGGTTGACTTTCCCCATTCTATATCGCCTTAATGTGGCTGCAACAACACTAAATAACAGCAGTTAGTGGATAACCCCCTCAGTTAAGCCCCATTACTCCACGAATTAACTGCACCGCAGAAGAGCTCAACAAAACATGCAAACACACGTTAGACACTTTGCTTCTAAGGAATCTGTTCACCCACACTCCGATATAAACAATCCTTCACTTACGATTCACTTTACAGTATTATAGAAAGAAATGAAAGAGTTAACTGTTCCATGCTTAACATTGTAAGGTCCAGGGGTTCCTCAATGTCACATTCCGCATACAACTTTAATACTTGAAGGGTTAAAGGGTTAAGGTGCTCTTTAAAGAGGGCTTTGCATAAAATCTGCAGTAAAAATATCATCCAGTGAAAGCAGCCAAGTGTGCCATATTTCAAGGGCATTTTTCACCAGTAATGAGCAGTCACGAAATGTGATTTAATAAATGCTATTTCAACCTTAAGTACCTTGGATATCTAATATTCTGCAAGTAGTGCTATCGCCAGGCCCCTCACCGAAACTCCTCACCGGCTAATGAGATCTTTTTAAGCAATGACATGCTTTGCAAATTGTAACAAAGACGAATTTACAGAAATTGACGTGGCCAATTACAGAACAAGGTTAATGATCATACTCCTAAGTGAAAGAGCTTAATGTTTCTGATACATACTGATTATATCAAATTAGATTGGCGCATATGATCACACATTATCTCTTTGCACACTAGCTTATTTCTGTTTGTGTTTGTGATTCATGTGTGTGTGTGTGTGTGTGTGTGAGTCTGTCTGTCTAGCAGTACTTACTATATCTTTTACATTTTTCTGTTTTTTTTTTCCCCTCCATTCCTTTTAATTGATTACTTTGTTTACTCATCTGGTTCTTTTTAATAGACACAATGCTCTCCCTTTCCTCCCTGCACTTCGCCCGCAGACAGGAATGCCTAAAACAAGATGCTATTTCTTGCAATTTGGTTGTAGGGCATCACATCGCATGGCAGCACATCACGCATTCAGCCTAGAATGGGTTAATCGATTTGTCATACTTAACTACCTAAATCCTTCCGCCCGCCTCTAACACTGGAACCCACTGTGTAGCAGAAAATATTAAATATCCCAGATTTTGCATAGGTTTCAGATGGTCGTTAAGCATTGCTTTTGGATTCAAAGACTATTGGAAATTCTGTTCTTAAAATCCAAGCTTCTACAATCTCCGGTGACTGACGTGAAGGAAATAAAAGTTTTCCTTCGTAATATAATATACCCTAATAAAATCCGTAATTGAATGATTCACCTTCCTGCGTGCACTTAATTCAGTTCTTTTCAGAGTACCTGCTGTTCGTCACGAGTATCTCATTTATGGTTTGAGCAATTGTGCAGATGTTTAAAATAAAACCAAATCCTGATATTTCTCATCGAATAACTAAATAATTGTTACTAATTAAATATTACTTCATTTTTGTCACATTTTCAATTCCATTCTCTGTAAAAAAATATATATTTGTACCGCTTTGGGTTTTAATTTTCTTATTTTGTAACTTATGATTAATTGATGACTGATGGTTTGGTTATTGTTTACCCGCAGCTCTGATAGCCATTGGTCGATACAGCATGACCATAGAGACGGTGGATGTCGGATGGTGTAAGGACATCACAGACCGAGGAGCCACACTGATCGCTCAGAGCAGCAAATCTATCCGGTATCTGGGTTTGATGAGATGCGATAAGGTAAGCAGCACAAAAATACATACGGCTCAGACTTGGGATTTGCAACC